>CAWWDK010000435.1:0-301348 GCA_963942575.1 Priocnemis perturbator
TGAACGAATTCATCGTCCGGAAGTGTAACACGGCGTATCTCGGCCATTTCTCAACGGATTGGTGCGGATCAAGTGTCATACGCGTTTTTAGCGTCTAAAACAGACGGGGACCACGTTTTTGACGCGAAACACTCGCGGATGTCCGAGATACGAGAGTTCTTGAACGAATTGAACGAAACGCTCTGCATCGTGCGTTTCGCTTGCAAAACGTGAGAACTAGCAAGATTTCATTGTCCGGAAGTGTAACACGGCGTATCTCGGCCATTTCTCAACGGATTGGTGCGGATCAAGTGTCATACGCGTTTTTAGCGTCTAAAACATACGGGGACCACGTTTTCGACGCGAAACACTCGCGGATGTCCGAGATACGAGAGTTCTTGAACGAATTGAACGAAACGCGGCGCATCGTGCGTTTCGCTTGCAAAACGTGAGAACTAGCAAGATTTCATCGTCCGGAAGTGTAACACTGCGTATCTCGGCCATTTCTCAACGGATTCGTGCGAATCAAGTGTCATACGCGTTTTTAGCATCTTAAACGGACGGGGACCACGTTTTCGACGCGAAACACTCGCGGATGTCCGAGATGCGAGAGTTCTTGAACGAATTGAACGAATTCATCGTCCGGAAGTGTAACACGGCGTATCTCGGCCATTTCTCAACGGATTCGTGCGAATCAAGTGTCACACGCGTTTTTTAGCGTCTAAAACAGCGGGGACCACGTTTTGGCCGCGAAACACTCGCGGATGTCCGAGATACGAGAGTTCTTGACGAATTGAACGAAACGCGGTGCATCGTGCGTTTCGCTTGTAAAACGTGAGAACTAGCAAGATTTCATCGGCCGGAAGTATAACACGACGTATCTCGGCCATTTCTCAACGGATTCGTGCGCATCAAGTGTCATACGCGTTTTTAGCGTCTGAAACAGAGGGGGACCACGTTTTCGACGCGAAACACTAGCGGATGTCCGAGATACGAGAGTTCTTGAACGAATTGAACGAAATTCATCATCCGGAAGTGCAACACGGCGTATCTCGGCCATTTCTCAAAGGATTCGTGTGCATCAAGTGTCATACGCGTTTTTAGCGTCTAAAACCGACGGGGACCACGTTTTCCACGCGAAACACTCCCGGAATGTCCGAGATACGAGAGTTCTTGAACGAATTGAACGAATTCATCGTCCGGAAGTGCAACACGGCATATCTCGGCAATTTCTCAACGGATTCGTGCGAATCAAGTGTCATACGCGTTTATAGCGTCTAAAACCGACGGGGACCACGTTTTCGACGCGAAACACTCCCGGATGTCCGAGATACGAGAGTTCTTGAACGAATTGAACGAATTCATCGTCCGGAAGTGCAACACGGCATATCTCGGCAATTTCTCAACGGATTCGTGCGAATCAAGTGTCATACGCGTTTTTAGCATCTTAAACGGACGGGGACCACGTTTACGACGCGAAACACACGCGGATGTCCGAGATACGTGAGTTCTTGAACGAATTGAACGAATTCATCGTCCGGAAGTGTAACACGGCGTATCTCGGCCATTTCTCAACGGATTCGTGCGAATCAAGTGTCATACGCGTTGTTAGCGTCTAAAACAGACGGGGACCACGTTTTCGACGCGAAACACTCGCGGATGTCCGAGATGCGAGAGTTATTGAACGAATTGAACGAAACGCGGAGCATCGTGCGTTTCGCTTGCAAAACGTGAGAACTAGCAAGATTTCATCGTCCGGAAGTTTAACACGGCGTATCTCGGCCTTTTCTCAACGGATTCGTGCGAATCAAGTGTCATACGCGTTTTTAGCGTCTAAAACGCACGGGGACCACGTTTTCGACGCGAAACACTCGCGGATGTCCGAGATACGAGAGTTCTTGAACGATTTGAACGAACCGCGGTGCATTGGTGCGTTTTGCTTGCAAAACGTGAGAACTAGCAAGATTTCATTGTCCGGAAGTGTAACACGGCGTATCTCGGCCATTTCTCAACGGATTGTTGCGGATCAAGTGTCATACGCGTTTTTAGCGTCTAAAACAGACGGGGACCACGTTTTCGACGCGAAACACTCGCGGATGTCCGAGATACGCGAGTTCTTGAACGAATTGTACGAAACGCGGTGCATCGTGTGTTTCGCTTGCAAAACGTGAGAACTAGCAAGATTTCATCGTCCGGAAGTGTAACACGGCGTATCTCGGCCATTTCTCAACGGATTCGTGCGAATCAAGTGTCATACGCGTTTTTAGCGTCTAAAACAGACGGGGACCATATTTTCGACGCGAAACACTCGCGGATGTCCAAGATACGAGAGTTCTTGAACGAATTGAACGAAACGCTCTGCATCGTGCGTTTCGCTTGCAAAACGTGAGAACTAGCAAGATTTCATCGTCCGGAAGTGTAACACGGCGTATCTCGGCCATTTCTCAACGGATTCGTGCGAATCAAGTGTCATACGCGTTTTTAGCGTCTAAAACGCACGGGGACCACATTTTCGACGCGAAACACTCGCGGATGTCCGAGATACGAGAGTACTTGAACGAATTGAACGAAACGCGGTGCATCGTGCGTTTCGCTTGCAAAACGTGAGAACTAGCAAGATTTCATCGTCCGGCAGTGTAACACTGCGTATCTCGGCCATTTCTCAACGGATTCGTGCGAATCAAGTGTCATACGCGTTTTTAGCATCTTAAACGGACGGGGACCACGTTTTCGACGCGAAACACTCGCGGATGTCCGAGATGCGAGAGTTCTTGAACGAATTGAACGAATTCATTGTGCGGAAGTGTAACACGGCGTATCTCGGCCATTTCTCAACGGATTCGTGCGAATCAAGTGTCATATGCGTTGTTAGTGTCTAAAACAGACTGGGACCACGTTTTCGACGCGAAACACTCGCGGATGTCCGAGATGCGAGAGTTATTGAACGAATTGAACGAAACGCGGTGCATCGTGCGTTTCGCTTGCAAACCGTGAGAACTAGCAAGATTTCATCGTCCGGAAGTGTAACACGGCGTATCTCGGCCATTTCTCAACGGATTCGTGCGAATCAAGTGTCATACGCGTTTTTAGCGTCTAAAACAGACGGGGACCACGTTTTCGAGGCGAAACACTCGCGGATGTCCGAGATGCGAGAGTTCTTGAACGAATTGAACGAAACGCTCTGCATCGTGCGTTTCGCTTGCAAAACGTGAGAACTAGCAAGATTTCATTGTCCGGAAGTGTAACACGGCGTATCTCGGCCATTTCTCAAAGGATTGGTGCGGATCAAGTGTCATACGCGTTTTTAGCGTCTAAAACAGACGGGGACCACGTTTTCGACGCGAAACACTCGCGGATGTCCGAGATACGAGAGTTCTTGAACGAATTGAACGAATTCATCATCCGGAAGTGCAACACGGCGTATCTCGGCCATTTCTCAAAGGATTCGTGCGAATCAAGTGTCATACGCGTTTTTAGCGTCTAAAACAGACGGGGACCACGTTTTCGAGGCGAAACACTCGCGGATGTCCGAGATGCGAGAGTTCTTGAACGAATTGAACGAAACGCGGCGCATCGTGCGTTTCGCTTGCAAAACGTGAGAACTAGCAAGATCTCATCGTCCGGAAGTGCAACACGGCGTATCTCGGCCATTTCTCAAAGGATTCTTGCGAATCAAGTGTCCTACGTGTTTTTAGCGTCTAAAACAGACGGGGAACACGTTTTCGACGCGAAACACTCGCGGATATCCGAGATACGAGAGTTCTTGAACGAATTGAATGTATTCATCGTCCGGAAGTGTAACACGGCGCATCTCGGCCATTTCTCAACGGATTCGTGCGAATCAAGTCTCATTCGCGTTTTTAGCGTCTAAAACAGACGGGACCACGTTTTGGACGCGAAACACTCATGGATGTCCGAGATACGAGAGTTCTTAAACGAATTAAACGAATTCATCGTCCGGAAGTGCAACACGGCGTATCTCGGCCATTTCTCAACGGATTCGTGCGAATCAAGTGTGATACGCCTTTTTGGCGTCTAAAACAGACGGGGACCACGTTTGTGACGCGAAACACTCGCGGATGTCCGAGATACGAGAGTTCTTGAACGAATTGAACGAAACGCGGTGCATCGTGCGTGTCGCTTGCAAAACGTGAGAACTAGCAAGATTTCATCGTCCGGAAGTGTAACACGACGTATCTCGGTCTTTTCTCAACGGATTCGTGCGAATCAAGTGTCATACGCGTTTATAGCGTCTAAAACAGACGGGGACAACGTTTTCGACGCGAAACACTCGCGGATGTCCGAGATACGGGAGTTCTTGAACGAATTGAACGAATTCATCGTCCGGAAGTGTAACACGGCGTATCTCGGCCATTTCTCAACGGACTCGTGCGAGTCAAGTGTCATACGCGTTTTTAGCGTCTAAAACAGACGGGGACCACGTTTTCGACGCGAAACACTCGCGGATGTCCGAGATACGAGAGTTCTTGAACGAATTGAACGAAACGCGGTGCATTGTGCGTTTCGCTTGCAAAACGTGAGAACTAGCAAGATTTTCATCGTCCGGAAGTGTAACACGGCGTATCACGGCCATTTCTCAACGTATACGTGCTTATCAAGTGTCATACGCGTTTCTAGCGTCTAAAACAGACGGGGACCACGTTTTCGACGCGAAACACTCGCGGATGTCCGAGATACGAGAGTTGTTGAACGAATTGAACGAAACGCGGTGCATCGTGCGTTTCGCTTGCAAAACGTGAGAACTAGCAAGATTTCATCGTCCGGAAGTGTAACACGGCGTATCTCGGCCATTTCTCAACGGATTCGTGCGAATCAAGTGTCATACGCGTTTATAGCGTCTAAAACAGACGGGGACCACGTTTTCGACGCGCAACACTCGCGGATGTCCGAGATACGAGAGTTCTTGAACGAATTGAACGAAACGCGGTGCATCGTGCGTGTCGCTTGCAAAACGTGAGAACTAGCAAGATTTCATCGTCCGGAAGTGTAACACGGCGTATCTCGGCCATTTCTCAACGAATTCGTGCGAATCAAGTGTCATACGCGTTTTTTAGCGTCTAAACAGACGGGGACCACGTTTTCGACGGGAAACACTCGCGGATGTCCGAGATACGACAGTTCTTGGACGAATTGAACGAATTCATCGTCCGGAAGTGTAACACGGCGTATCTCGGCCATTTCACACGGATTCGTGCGAATCAAGTGTCATACGCGTTTTTAGCGTCTAAAACAGACGGGGACCACGTTTCGGACGCGAAACACTCATGGATGTCCGAGATACGAGAGTTCTTAAACGAATTAAACGAATTCATCGTCCGGAAGTGCAACACGGCGTATCTCGGCCATTTCTCAACGGATTCGTGCGAATCAAGTGTGATACGCGTTTTTGGCGTCCTAAAACAGACGGGGACCACGTTTGTGACGCGAAACACTCGCGGATGTCCGAGATACGAGAGTTCTTGAACGAATTGAACGAAACGCGGTGCATCGTGCGTGTCGCTTGCAAAACGTGAGAACTAGCAAGATTTCATCGTCCGGAAGTGTAACACGGCGTATCTCGGCCATTTCTCAACGGATTCGTGCGAATCAAGTGTCATACGCGTTTTTAGCATCTTAAACGGACGGGGACCAGGTTTTCGACGCGAAACACACGCGGATGTCCGAGATACGTGAGTTCTTGAACGAATTGAACGAATTCATCGTCCGGAAGTGTAACACGGCGTATCTCGGCCATTTTCTCAACGGATTCGTGCGAATCAAGTGTCATACGCGTTGTTAGCGTCTAAAACAGACGGGGACCACGTTTTCGACGCGAAACACTCGCGGATGTCCGAGATGCGAGAGTTATTGAACGAATTGAACGAAACGCGGAGCATCGTGCGTTTCGCTTGCAAAACGTGAGAACTAGCAAGATTTCATCGTCCGGAAGTTTAACACGGCGTATCTCGGCCTTTTCTCAACGGATTCGTGCGAATCAAGTGTCATACGCGTTTTTAGCGTCTAAAACAAACGGGCACCACGTTTTCGACGCGAAACACTCGCGGATGTCCGAGATACGAGAGTTCTTGAACGATTTGAACGAACCGCGGTGCATTGGTGCGTTTTGCTTGCAAAACGTGAGAACTAGCAAGATTTCATTGTCCGGAAGTGTAACACGGCGTATCTCGGCCAGTTCTCAACGGATTGTTGCGGATCAAGTGTCATACGCGTTTTTAGCGTCTAAAACAGACGGGGACCACGTTTTCGACGCGAAACACTCGCGGATGTCCGAGATACGCGAGTTCTTGAACGAATTGTACGAAACGCGGTGCATCGTGTGTTTCGGTTGCAAAACGTGAGAACTAGCAAGATTTCATCGTCCGGAAGTGTAACACGGCGTATCTCGGCATTTCTCAACGGATTCGTGCGAATCAAGTGTCATACGCGTTTTTAGCGTCTAAAACAGACGGGGACCATATTTTCGACGCGAAACACTCGCGGATGTCCAAGATACGAGAGTTCTTGAACGAATTGAACGAAACGCTCTGCATCGTGCGTTTCGCTTGCAAACGTGAGAACTAGCAAGATTTCATCGTCCGGAAGTGTAACACGGCGTATCTCGGCCATTTCTCAACGGATTCGTGCGAATCAAGTGTCATACGCGTTTTTAGCGTCTAAAACGCACGGGGACCACATTTTCGACGCGAAACACTCGCGGATGTCCGAGATACGAGAGTTCTTGAACGAATTGAACGAACGCGGTGCATCGTGCGTTTCGCTTGCAAAACGTGAGAACTAGCAAGATTTCATCGTCCGGCAGTGTAACACTGCGTATCTCGGCCATTTCTCAACGGATTCGTGCGAATCAAGTGTCATACGCGTTTTTAGCGTCTAAAACAGACGGGGACCACGTTTTCGACGCGAAACACTCGCGGATGTCCGAGATACGAGAGTTCTTGAACGAATTGAACGAATTCATCATCCGGAAGTGCAACACGGCGTATCTCGGCCATTTCTCAAAGGATTCGTGCGAATCAAGTGTCATACGCGTTTTTAGCGTCTAAAACAGACGGGGACCACGTTTTCGAGGCGAAACACTCGCGGATGTCCGAGATGCGAGAGTTCTTGAACGAATTGAACGAAACGCGGCGCATCGTGCGTTTCGCTTGCAAAACGTGAGAACTAGCAAGATCTCATCGTCCGGAAGTGCAGCACGGCGTATCTCGGCCATTTCTCAAAGGATTCTTGCGAATCAAGTGTCCTACGTGTTTTTAGCGTCTAAAACAGACGGGGAACACGTTTTCGACGCGAAACACTCGCGGATGTCCGAGATACGAGAGTTCTTGAACGAATTGAATGTATTCATCGTCCGGAAGTGTAACACGGCGTATCTCAGCCATTTCTCAACGGATTCGTGCGAATCAAGTCTCATTCGCGTTTTTAGCGTCTAAAACAGACGGGACCACGTTTTGGACGCGAAACACTCATGGATGTCCGAGATACGAGAGTTCTTAAACGAATTAAACGAATTCATCGTCCGGAAGTGCAACACGGCGTATCTCGGCCATTTCTCAACGGATTCGTGCGAATCAAGTGTGATACGCCTTTTTGGCGTCTAAAACAGACGGGGACCACGTTTGTGACGCGAAACACTCGCGGATGTCCGAGATACGAGAGTTCTTGAACGAATTGAACGAAACGCGGTGCATCGTGCGTGTCGCTTGCAAAACGTGAGAACTAGCAAGATTTCATCGTCCGGAAGTGTAACACGACGTATCTCGGTCTTTTCTCAACGGATTCGTGCGAATCAAGTGTCATACGCGTTTATAGCGTCTAAAACAGACGGGGACAACGTTTTCGACGCGAAACACTCGCGGATGTCCGAGATACGGGAGTTCTTGAACGAATTGAACGAATTCATCGTCCGGAAGTGTAACACGGCGTATCTCGGCCATTTCTCAACGGACTCGTGCGAATCAAGTGTCATACGCGTTTTTAGCGTCTAAAACAGACGGGGACCACGTTTTCGACGCGAAACACTCGCGGATGTCCGAGATACGAGAGTTCTTGAACGAATTGAACGAAACGCGGTGCATCGTGCCTTTCGCTTGCAAAACGTGAGAACTAGCAAGATTTCATCGTCCGGAAGTGTAACACGGCGTATCTCGGCCATTTCTCAACGGATTCGTGCGAATCAAGTGTCATACGCGTTTTTAGCGTCTAAAACAGACGGGGACCACGTTTTCGACGCGAAACACTCGCGGATGTCCGAGATACGAGAGTTCTTGAACGAATTGAACGAAACGCGGTGCATTGTGCGTTTCGCTTGCAAAACGTGAGAACTAGCAAGATTTCATCGTCCGGAAGTGTAACACGGCGTATCACGGCCATTTCTCAACGTATTCGTGCTTATCAAGTGTCATACGCGTTTCTAGCGTCTAAAACAGACGGGGACCACGTTTTCGACGCGAAACACTCGCGGATGTCCGAGATACGAGAGTTGTTGAACGAATTGAACGAAACGCGGTGCATCGTGCGTTTCGCTTGCAAAACGTGAGAACTAGCAAGATTTCATCGTCCGGAAGTGTAACACGGCGTATCTCGGCCATTTCTCAACGGATTCGTGCGAATCAAGTGTCATACGCGTTTATAGCGTCTAAAACAGACGGGGACCACGTTTTCGACGCGCAACACTCGCGGATGTCCGAGATACGAGAGTTCTTGAACGAATTGAACGAAACGCGGTGCATCGTGCGTGTCGCTTGCAAAACGTGAGAACTAGCAAGATTTCATCGTCCGGAAGTGTAATCACGGCGTATCTCGGCCATTTCTCAACGAATTCGTGCGAATCAAGTGTCATACGCGTTTTTAGCGTCTAAAACAGACGGGGACCACGTTTTCGACGGGAAACACTCGCGGATGTCCGAGATACGACAGTTCTTGGACGAATTGAACGAATTCATCGTCCGGAAGTGTAACACGGCGTATCTCGGCCATTTCACACGGATTCGTGCGAATCAAGTGTCATACGCGTTTTTAGCGTCTAAAACAGACGGGGACCACGTTTCGGACGCGAAACACTCATGGATGTCCGAGATACGAGAGTTCTTAAACGAATTAAACGAATTCATCGTCCGGAAGTGCAACACGGCGTATCTCGGCCATTTCTCAACGGATTCGTGCGAATCAAGTGTGATACGCGTTTTTGGCGTCTAAAACAGACGGGGACCACGTTTGTGACGCGAAACACTCGCGGATGTCCGAGATACGAGAGTTCTTGAACGAATTGAACGAAACGCGGTGCATCGTGCGTGTCGCTTGCAAAACGTGAGAACTAGCAAGATTTCATCGTCCGGAAGTGTAACACGGCGTATCTCGGCCATTTCTCAACGAATTCGTGCCAATCAAGTGTCATACGCGTTTTTAGCGTCTAAAACAGACGGGGACCACGTTTTCGACGGGAAACACTCGCGGATGTCCGAGATACGACAGTTCTTGAACGAATTGAACGAAACGCGGTGCATCGTGCGTTTCGCTTGCAAAACGTGAGAACTAGCAAGATTTCATCGTCCGGAATTGTAACACGGCGTATCTCGGCCATTTCTCAACGAATTCGTGCGAATCAAGTGTCATACGCGTTTTTAGCGTCTAAAACAGACGGGGACCACGTTTTTCGACGGGAAACACTCGCGGATGTCCGAGATACGACAGTTCTTGAACGAATTGAACGAATTCATCGTCCGGAAGTGTAACACGGCGTATCTCGGCCATTTCTCAACGGATTCATGCGAATCAAGTGTCATACGCGGTTTTAGCGTCTAAAACAGACGGGGACCTCGTTTTCGACGCGAAACACTCGCGGATGTCCGAGATACGAGAGTTCTTGAACCAATTGAACGAAACGCCGTGCATCGTGCGTTTCGCTTGCAAAACGTGAGAACTAGCAAGATCTCATCGTCCGGAAGTGTAACACGCCGTAGCTCGGCCATTTCTCAACGGATTCGTGCGAATCAAGTGTCATACGCGTTTTTAGCGTCTAAAACGCACGGGGACCACATTTTGGACGCGAAACACTCGCGGATGTCCGAGATACGAGAGTTCTTGAACGAATTGAACGAAACGCGGTGCATCGTGCGTTTCGCTTCCAAAACGTGAGAACTAGCAAGATTTCATCGTCCGGAAGTGTAACACGGCGTATCTCGGCCATTGCTCAACGGATTCGTGCGAATCAAGTCTCATTCGCGTTTTTAGCGTCTAAAACAGACGGGGACCACGTTTTCGACGCGAAACACTCGCGGATGTCCGAGATACGAGAGTTCTTGAACGAATTGAACGAATTCATCGTCCGGAAGTGCAACACGGCGTATCTCGGCCATTTCTCAACGGATTCGTGCGAATCAAGTGTCATACGCGTTTTTACATCTTAAACGGACGGGGACCACGTTTTCGACGCGAAACACACGCGGATGTCCGAGATACGTGAGTTCTTGAACGAATTGAACGAATTCATCGTCCGGAAGTGTAACACGGCGTATCTCGGCCATTTCTCAACGGATTCGTGCGAATCAAGTGTCATACACGTTGTTAGCGTCTAAAACAGACGGGGACCACGTTTTCGACGCGAAACACTCGCGGATGTCCGAGATGCGAGAGTTATGGAACGAATTGAATGAATTCATCGTCCGGAAGTGTAACACGGCGTATCTCGGCCATTTCTCAACGGATTCGTGCGAATCAAGTCTCATTCGCGTTTTTAGCGTCTAAAACAGACGGGGACAACGTTTTCGACGCGAAATACTCGCGGATGTCCGAGATACGAGAGTTCTTGAGCGAACTGAACGAAACGCGGTGCATCGTGCGTTTCGCTTGCAAAACGTGGGAGCTAGCAAGATTTCATCGGCCGGAAGTGTAACACGACGTATCTCGGCCATTTCTCAACGGATTCGTGCGCAATCAAGTCTCATTCGCGTTTTTAGCGTCTAAAACGCACGGGGACCACGTTTTCGACGCGAAACACTCGCGGATGTCCGAGATACGAGAGTTCTTGAAAGAATTGAACGAATTCATCGTCCGGAAGTGTAACACGGCGTATCTCGGCCATTTCTCAACGGATTCGTGCGAATCAAGTGCCATACGCGTTGTTAGCGTCTAAAACAGACGGGGACCACGTTTTCGACGCGAAACACTCGCGGATGTCCGAGATGCGAGAGTTATTGAACGAAATGAACGAACGCGGAGCATCGTGCGTTTCGCTTGCAAAACGTGAGAACTAGCAAGATTTCATCGTCCGGAAGTGTAACACGGCGTATCTCGGCCTTTTCTCAACGGATTCGTGCGAATCAAGTGTCATACGCTTTTTTAGCGTCTAAAACGCACGGGGACCACGTTTTTGACGCGAAACACTCGCGGATGTCCGAGATACGAGAGTTCTTGAACGAATTGAACGAAACGCGGTGCATCGTGCGTTTCGCTTGCAAAACGTGAGAACTAGCAAGATTTCATCGTCCGGAAGTGTAACACGGCGTATCTCGGCCATTTCTCAACGGATTGTTGCGGATCAAGTGTCATACGCGTTTTTAGCGTCTAAAACAGACGGGGACCACGTTTTCGACGCGAAACACTCGCGGATGTCCCGAGATACGAGAGTTCTTGAACGAATTGTACGAAACGCGGTGCATCGTGTGTTTCGCTTGCAAAACGTGAGAACTAGCAAGATTTCATCGTCCCGGAAGTGTAACACGGCGTATCTCGGCCATTTCTCAACGGATTCGTGCGAATCAAGTGTCATACGCGTTTTTTAGCGTCTAAAACAGACGGGGACCATATTTACGACGCGAAACACTCGCGGATGTCCAAGATACGAGAGTTCTTGAACGAATTGAACGAAACGCTCTGCATCGTGCGTTTCGCTTGCAAAACGTGAGAACTAGCAAGATTTCATCGTCCGGAAGAGTAACACGGCGTATCTCGGCCATTTCTCAACGGATTCGTGCGAATCAAGTGTCATACGCGTTGTTAGCGTCTAAAACAGAAGGGGACCACGTTTTCCACGCGAAACACTCGCGGATGTCCGAGATGCGAGAGTTATTGAACGAATTGAACGAAACGCGGAGCATCGTGCGTTTCGCTTGCAAAACGTGAGAACTAGCAAGATTTCATCGTCCGGAAGTGTAACACGGCGTATCTCGGCCATTTCTCAACAGATTCGTGCGAATCAAGTGTCACACGCATTTTTAGCGTCTAAAACAGACGGGGACCACGTTTTGGCCGCGAAACACTCGCGGATGTCCGAGATACGAGAGTTCTTGAACGAATTGAACGAAACGCGGTGCATCGTGCGTTTCGCTTGCAAAACGTGAGAACTAGCAAGATTTCATCGGCCGGAAGTGTAACACGACGTATCTCGGCCATTTCTCAACGGATTCGTGCGCAATCAAGTCTCATTCGCGTTTTTAGCGTCTAAAACGCACGGGGACCACGTTTTCGACGCGAAACACTCGCGGATGTCCGAGATACGAGAGTTCTTGAACGAATTGAACGAATTCATCGTCCGGAAGTGTAACACGGCGTATCTCGGCCATTTCTCAACGGATTCGTGCGAATCAAGTGCCATACGCGTTGTTAGCGTCTAAAACAGACGGGGACCACGTTTTCGACGCGAAACACTCGCGGATGTCCGAGATGCGAGAGTTATTGAACGAAATGAACGAAACGCGGAGCATCGTGCGTTTCGCTTGCAAAACGTGAGAACTAGCAAGATTTCATCGTCCGGAAGTGTAACACGGCGTATCTCGGCCTTTTCTCAACGGATTCGTGCGAATCAAGTGTCATACGCTTTTTTAGCGTCTAAAACGCACGGGGACCACGTTTTTGACGCGAAACACTCGCGGATGTCCGAGATACGAGAGTTCTTGAACGAATTGAACGAAACGCGGTGCATCGTGCGTTTCGCTTGCAAAACGTGAGAACTAGCAAGATTTCATCGTCCGGAAGTGTAACACGGCGTATCTCGGCCATTTCTCAACGGATTGTTGCGGATCAAGTGTCATACGCGTTTTTAGCGTCTAAAACAGACGGGGACCACGTTTTCGACGCGAAACACTCGCGGATGTCCGAGATACGAGAGTTCTTGAACGAATTGTACGAAACGCGGTGCATCGTGTGTTTCGCTTGCAAAACGTGAGAACTAGCAAGATTTCATCGTCCGGAAGTGTAACACGGCGTATCTCGGCCATTTCTCAACGGATTCGTGCGAATCAAGTGTCATACGCGTTTTTAGCGTCTAAAACAGACGGGGACCATATTTACGACGCGAAACACTCGCGGATGTCCAAGATACGAGAGTTCTTGAACGAATTGAACGAAACGCTCTGCATCGTGCGTTTCGCTTGCAAAACGTGAGAACTAGCAAGATTTCATCGTCCGGAAGAGTAACACGGCGTATCTCGGCCATTTCTCAACGGATTCGTGCGAATCAAGTGTCATACGCGTTGTTAGCGTCTAAAACAGAAGGGGACCACGTTTTCCACGCGAAACACTCGCGGATGTCCGAGATGCGAGAGTTATTGAACGAATTGAACGAAACGCGGAGCATCGTGCGTTTCGCTTGCAAAACGTGAGAACTAGCAAGATTTCATCGTCCGGAAGTGTAACACGGCGTATCTCGGCCATTTCTCAACGGATTCGTGCGAATCAAGTGTCACACGCATTTTTAGCGTCTAAAACAGACGGGGACCACGTTTTGGCCGCGAAACACTCGCGGATGTCCGAGATACGAGAGTTCTTGAACGAATTGAACGAAACGCGGTGCATCGTGCGTTTCGCTTGCAAAACGTGAGAACTAGCAAGATTTCATCGGCCGGAAGTGTAACACGACGTATCTCGGCCATTTCTCAACGGATTCGTGCGCATCAACTGTCATACGCGTTTTTAGCGTCTGAAACAGAGGGGGACCACGTTTTCGACGGGAAACACTCGCGGATGTCCGAGATACGAGAGTTCTTGAACGAATTGAACGAATTCATCGTCCGGAAGTGTAACACGGCGTATCTCGGCCATTTCTCAACGGATTCGTGCGAAACAAGTGGCATACGCGTTTTTAGCGTCTAAAACGCACGGGGACCACGTTTTCGACGCGAAACACTCGCGGATGTCCGAGATACGAGAGTTCTTGAACGAATTGAACGAAACGCGGTGCATCGTGTGTTTCGCTTGCAAAACGCGAGAACTAGCAAGATTTCATCGTCCGGAAGTGTAACACGGCGTATCTCGGCCATTTCTCAACGGATTCGTGCGAATCAAGTGTCATACGCGTTTTTAGCGTCTAAAACGCACGGGGACCACGTTTTCGACGCGAAACAGTCGCGGATGTCCGAGATACGAGAGTTCTTGAACGAATTGAACGAGAAGCTCTGCATCGTGCGTTTCGCTTGCAAAACGAGAGAACTAGCAAGATTTCATCGTCCGGAAGTGTAACACGGCGTATCTCGGAGATTTCTCAACGGATTCGTGCGAATCAAGTGTCATACGCGTTTTTAGCGTCTAAAACAGACAGGCACCACGTTTTCAACGCGAAACACTCGCGGATGTCCGAGATACGAGAGTTCTTGAACGATTTGAACGAAACGCGGTGCATTGGTGCGTTTCGCTTGCAAAACGTGAGAACTAGCAAGATTTCATCGTCCGGAAGTGTAACACGGCGTATCTCGGCCATTTCTCAACGGATTCGTGCGAATCAAGTGTCATACGCGTTTTTAGCGTCTAAAACGCACGGGGACCACGTTTTTGACGCGAAACACTCGCGGATGTCCGAGATACGAGAGTTCTTGAACGAATTGTACGAAACGCTCTGCATCGTGCGTTTCGCTTGCAAAACGTGAGAACTAGCAAGATTTCATTGTCCGGAAGTGTAACACGGCGTATCTCGGCCATTTCTCAAAGGATTGGTTCGGATCAAGTGTCATACGCGTTTTTAACGTCTAAAACAGACGGGGACCACGTTTTCGACGCGAAACACTCGCGGTTGTCCGAGATACGATAGTTCTTGAACGAATTGAACGAATTCATCGTCCGGAAGTGTAACACGGCGTATCTCGGCCATTTCTCAACGGATTCGTGCGAATCAAGTGTCATACGCGTTGTTAGCGTCTAAAACAGACGGGGACCACGTTTTCGACGCGAAACACTCGCGGATGTCCGAGATGCGAGAGTTATTGAACGAATTGAACGAAACGCGGTGCATCGTGTGTTTCGCTTGCAAAACGTGAGAACTAGCAACATTTCATCGTCCGGAAGTGTAACACGGCGTATCTCGGAGATTTCTCAACGGATTCGTGCGAATCAAGTGTCATACGCGTTTTTGGCGTCTAAAACAGACGGGCACCACGTTTTCGACGCGAAACACTCGCGGATGTCCGAGATACGAGAGTTCTTGAACGATTTGAACGAAACGCGGTGCATTGGTGCGTTTCGCTTGCAAAGCGTGAGAACTAGCAAGATTTCATTGCCCGGAAGTGTAACACGGCGTATCTCGGCCATTTCTCAACGGATTGGTGCGGATCAAGTGTCATACGCGTTTTTAGCGTCTAAAACGCACGGGGACCACGTTTTTGACGCGAAACACTCGCGGATGTCCGAGATACGAGAGTTCTTGAACGAATTGAACGAAACGCAGTGCATCGTGCGTTTCGCTTGCAAAACGTGAGAACTAGCAAGATTTCATCGTCCGGAAGTGTAACACGGCGTATCTCGGCCATTTCTTAACGGATTCATGCGAATCAAGTGTCATACGCGTTTTCAGCGTCTAAAACAGACAGCGACCACGTTTTCGACGCGAAACACTCGCGGATGTCCGAGATACGAGAGTTCTTGAATGAATTGAATGAATTCATCGTCCGGAAGTGTAACACGGCGTATCTCGGCCATTTCTCAACGGATTCGTGCGAATCAAGTGTCACACGCGTTTTTAGCGTCTAAAACAGACGGGGACCACGTTTTGGCCGCGAAACACTCGCGGATGTCCGAGATACGAGAGTTCTTGACCGAATTGAACGAAACGCGGTGCATCGTGCGTTTCGCTTGCAAAACGTGAGAACTAGCAAGATTTCATCGGCCGGATGTGTAACACGGCGTATCTCGGAGATTTCTCAACGGATTCGTGCGAATCAAGTGTCATACGCGTTTTTAGCGTCTAAAACAGACGGGCACCTCGTTTTCGACGCGAAACACTCGCGGATGTCCGAGATACGAGAGTTCTTGAACGAATTGAACGAAACGCGGTGCATCGTGCGTTTCGCTTGCAAAACGTCAGAACTAGCAAGATTTCATCGGCCGGATGTGTAACACGACGTATCTCGGCCATTTCTCAACGGATTTGTGCGCATCGAGTGTCATACGCGTTTTTAGCGTCTGAAACAGAGGGGGACCCCGTTTTCGACGGGAAACACTCGCGGATGTCCGAGATACGGGAGTTCTTGAACGAATTGAACGAATTCATCGTCCGGAAGTGTAACACGGCGTATCTCGGAGATTTCTCAACGGATTCGTGCGAATCAAGTGTCATACGCGTTTTTGGCGTCTAAAACAGACGGGCACCACGTTTTCGATGCGAAACACTCGCGGATGTCCGAGATACGAGAGTTCTTGAACGATTTGAACGAAACGCGGTGCATTGGTGCGTTTCGCTTGCAAAGCGTGAGAACTAGCAAGATTTCATTGCCCGGAAGTGTAACACGGCGTGTCTCGGCCATTTCTCAACGGATTGGTGCGGATCAAGTGTCATACGCGTTTTTAGCGTCTAAAACGCACGGGGACCACGTTTTTGACGCGAAACACTCGCGGATGTCCGAGACACGAGAGTTCTTGAACGAATTGAACGAAACGCTCTGCATCGTGCGTTTCGCTTGCAAAACGTGAGAACTAGCAAGATTTCATTGTCCGGAAGTGTAACACGGCGTATCTCGGCCATTTCTCAAAGGATTCCTGCGAATCAAGTGTCATACGCGTTTTTACCGTCTAAAACAGACGGGGACCACGTTTTCGACGCGAAACACTCGCGGATGTCCGAGATACGAGAGTTCTTGAACGAATTGTACGAAACTTGGTGCATCGTGTGTTTCGCTTGCAAAACGTGAGAACTAGAAGATTTCATCGTCCGGAAGTGTAACACGGCGTATCTCGGCCATTTCTCAAAGGATTCGTGCGAATCAAGTGTCATACGCGTTTTTTAGCGTCTACAACAGACGGGGACCACGTTTTCGACGCGAAACACTCGCGCATGTCCGACATACGAGAGTTCTTGAAAAAATTGAACGAAACGCGGTGCATCGTGCGTTTCGCTTGCAAAACGTGAGAACTAGCAAGATTTCATCGTCCGGAAGTGTAACACGGCGTATTTCGGCCATTTCTCAACGGACTCGTGCGAATCAAGTGTCATACGCGTTTTTAGCGTCTAAAACAGACGGGGACCACGTTTTCGACGCGAAACACTGGCGGATGTCCGAGATACGAGAGTTCTTGAACGAATTGAACGAATTCATCGTCCGGAAGTGTAACACGGGCGTATCTCGGCCATTTCTCAACGGATTCGTGCGAATCACGTGTCATACGCGTTTTTAGCGTCTAAAACGCACGGGGACCACATTTTCGACGCGAAACACTCGCGGATGTCCGAGATACGAGAGTTCTTGAACGAATTGAACGAAACGCGGTGCATCGTGCGTTTCGCTTGCAAAACGTGAGAACTAGCAAGATTTCATCGTCCGGAAGTGTAACACTGCGTATCTCGGCCATTTCTCAACGGTTTCGTGCGAATCAAGTGTCATACGCGTTTTTAGCATCTTAAACGGACGGGGACCACGTTTACGACGCGAAACACTCGCGGATGTCCGAGATGCGAGAGTTCTTGAACGAATTGAACGAATTCATCGTCCGGAAGTGTAACACGGCGTATCTCGGCCATTTCTCAACGGATTCGTGCGAATCAAGTGTCACACGCGTCTTTAGCGTCTAAAACAGACGGGGACCACGTTTTGGCCGCGAAACACTCGCGGATGTCCGAGATACGAGAGTTCTTGACGAATTGAACGAAACGCGGTGCATCGTGCGTTTCGCTTGCAAAACGTGAGAACTAGCAAGATTTCATCGGCCGGAAGTGTAACACGACGTATCTCGGCCATTTCTCAACGGATTCGTGCGCATCAAGTGTCATACGCGTTTTTAGCGTCTGAAACAGAGGGGGACCACGTTTTCGACGCGAAACACTCGCGGATGTCCGAGATACGAGAGTTCTGAACGATTTGAACGAAACGCGGTGCATTGGTGCCTTTCGCTTGCAAAGCGTGAGAACTAGCAAGATTTCATTGCCCGGAAGTGTAACACGGCGTATCTCGGCCATTTCTCAACGGATTGGTGCGGATCAAGTGTCATACGCGTTTTTAGCGTCTAAAACGCACGGGGACCACGTTTTTGACGCGAAACACTCGCGGATGTCCGAGATACGAGAGTTCTTGAACGAATTGAACGAAACGCTCTGCATCGTGCGTTTCGCTTGCAAAACGTGAGAACTAGCAAGATTTCATTGTCCGGAAGTGTAACACGGCGTATCTCGGCCATTTCTCAAAGGATTCCTGCGAATCAAGTGTCATACGCGTTGTTAGCGTCTAAAACAGACGGGGACCACGTTTTCGACGCGAAACACTCGCGGATGTCCGAGATGCGAGAGTTATGGAACGAATTGAACGAAACGCGGTGCATTGGTGCCTTTCGCTTGCAAAGCGTGAGAACTAGCAAGATTTCATCGTCCGGAAGTGTAACACGGCGTATCTCGGCCATTTCTCAACGGATTCGTGCGAATCAAATGTCATACGCGTTTTTAGCCTCTACAACAGACGAGGACCACGTTTTCGACGCGAAACACTCGCGGATGTCCGAGATACGAGAGTTCTTGAACGAATTGAACGAATTCATCGTCCGTAAGTGTAACACGGCGTATCTCGGCCATTTCTCATCGGGTTCGTGCGAATCAAGTGTCATACGCGTTTGTAGCGTCTAAAACAGACGGGGACCACGTTTTCGACGCGAAACACTCGCGGATGTCCGAGATACGAGAGTTCTTGAACGAATTAAACGAAACGCGTTGCATCGTGCGTTTCGCTTGCAAAACGTGAGAACTAGCAAGATTTCATCGGCCGGAAGTGTGACACGACGTGTCTCGGCCATTTCTCAACGGATTCGTGCACATCAAGTGTCATACGCGTTTTTAGCGTCTGAAACAGACGGGGACCACGTTTTCGACGCGAAGCACTCGCGGATGTCCGAGATACGAGAGTTCTTGAACGAATTGAACGAAACGCGGTGCATCGTGCGTTTCGCTTGCAAAACGTGAGAAATAGCAAGATTTCATCGTCCGGAAGTGTAACACGGCGTATCTCGGCCATTTCTTAACGGATTCATGCGAATCAAGTGTCATATGCGTTTTTAGCGTCTAAAACAGACGGGGACCACGTTTTCGACGCGAAACACTCGCGGATGTCCGAGATACGAGAGTTCTTGAACGAATTAAACGAATTCATCGTCCGGAAGTGCAATACGGCGTATCTCGGCCATTTCTCAACGGATTCGTGCGAATCAAGTGTGATACGCGGTTTTGGCGTCTAAAACAGACGGGGACCACGTTTGTGACGCGAAACACTCGCGGATGTCCGAGATACGAGAGTTCTTGAACGAATTGAACGAAACGCGGTGCATCGGGCGTTTCGCTTCCAAAACGTGAGAACTAGCAAGATTTCATCGTCCGGAAGTGTAACACGGCGTATCTCGGCCATTTCTCAACGGATTCGTGCGAATCAAGTGTCACACGCATTTTTAGCGTCTAAAACAGACGGGGACCACGTTTTGGCCGCGAAACACTCGCGGATGTCCGAGATACGAGAGTTCTTGAACGAATTGAACGAAACGCGGTGCATCGTGCGTTTCGCTTGCAAAACGTGAGAACTAGCAAGATTTCATCGGCCGGAAGTGTAACACGACGTATCTCGGCCATTTCTCAACGGATTCGTGCGCATCAAGTGTCATACGCGTTTTTAGCGTCTGAAACAGAGGGGGACCACGTTTTCGACGGGAAACACTCGCGGATGTCCGAGATACGAGAGTTCTTGAACGAATTGAACGAATTCATCGTCCGGAAGTGTAACACGGCGTATCTCGGCCATTTCTCAACGGATTCGTGCGAAACAAGTGGCATACGCGTTTTTAGCGTCTAAAACGCACGGGGACCACGTTTTCGATGCGAAACACTCGCGGATGTCCGAGATACGAGAGTTCTTGAACGAATTGAACGAAACGCGGTGCATCGTGTGTTTCGCTTGCAAAACGCGAGAACTAGCAAGATTTCATCGTCCGGAAGTGTAACACGGCGTATCTCGGCCATTTCTCAACGGATTCGTGCGATTCAAGTGTCATACGCGTTGTTAGCGTCTAAAACAGACGGGGACCACGTTTTCGACGCGAAACACTCGCGGATGTCCGAGATGCGAGAGTTATGGAACGAATTGAATGAATTCATCGTCCGGAAGTGTAACACGGCGTATCTCGGCCATTTCTCAACGGATTCGTGCGAATCAAGTCTCATTCGCGTTTTTAGCGTCTAAAACAGACGGGGACCACGTTTTCGACGCGAAATACTCGCGGATGTCCGAGATACGAGAGTTCTTGAACGAATTGAACGAATTCATCGTCCGGAAGTGTAACACGGCGTATCTCGGCCATTTCTCAACGGATTCATGCGAATCAAGTGTCATACGCGGTTTTAGCGTCTAAAACAGACGGGGACCACGTTTTCGACGCGAAACACTCGCGGATGTCCGAGATACGAGAGTTCTTGAACCAATTGAACGAAACGCCGTGCATCGTGCGTTTCGCTTGCAAAACGTGAGAACTAGCAAGATCTCATCGTCCGGAAGTGTAACACGGCGTAGCTCGGCCATTTCTCAACGGATTCGTGCGAATCAAGTGTCATACGCGTTTTTAGCGTCTAAAACGCACGGGGACCACATTTTGGACGCGAAACACTCGCGGATGTCCGAGATACGAGAGTTCTTGAACGAATTGAACGAAACGCGGTGCATCGTGCGTTTCGCTTCCAAAACGTGAGAACTAGCAAGATTTCATCGTCCGGAAGTGTAACACGGCGTATCTCGGCCATTTCTCAACGGATTCGTGCGAATCAAGTGTCATACGCGTTTTTAGCATCTTAAACGGACGGGGACCACGTTTTCGACGCGAAACACTCGCGGATGTCCGAGATACGAGAGTTCTTGAACGAATTGAACGAATTCATCGTCCGGAAGTGTAACACGGCGTATCTCGGCCATTTCTCAACGGATTCGTGCGAATCAAGTGTCATACGCGTTGTTAGCGTCTAAAACAGACGGGGACCACGTTTTCGACGCGAAACACTCGCGGATGTCCGAGATGCGAGAGTTATGGAACGAATTGAATGAATTCATCGTCCGGAAGTGTAACACGGCGTATCTCGGCCATTTCTCAACGGATTCGTGCGAATCAAGTCTCATTCGCGTTTTTAGCGTCTAAAACAGACGGGGACCACGTTTTCGACGCGAAATACTCGCGGATGTCCGAGATACGAGAGTTCTTGAACGAAACGCGGTGCAATCGTGCGTTTCGCTTGCAAAACGTGGGAGCTAGCAAGATTTCATCGGCCGGAAGTGTAACACGACGTATCTCGGCCATTTCTCAACGGATTCGTGCGCAATCAAGTGTCATACGCGTTTTTAGCGTCTGAAACAGAAGGGGACCACGTTTTCGACGGGAAACACTCGCGGATGTCCGAGATACGAGAGTTCTTGAACGAATTGAACGAATTCATCGTCCGGAAGTGTAACACGGCGTATCTCGGCCATTTCTCAACGGATTCGTGCGAATCAAGTGTCACACGCGTTTTTAGCGTCTAAAACAGACGGGGACCACGTTTTGGCCGCGAAACACTCGCGGATGTCCGAGATACGAGAGTTCTTGAACGAATTGAACGAAACGCCGTGCATCGTGCGTTTCGCTTGCAAAACGTGAGAACTAGCAAGATCTCATCGTCCGGAAGTGTAACACGGCGTAGCTCGGCCATTTCTCAACGGATTCGCGCGCATCAAGTGTCATACGCGTTTTTAGGGTCTGAAACAGAGGGGGACCACGTTTTCGATGGGAAACACTCGCGGATGTCCGAGATACGAGAGTTCTTGAACGAATTGAACGAATTCATCGTCCGGAAGTGTAACACGGCGTATCTCGGCCATTTCTCAACGGATTCATGCGAATCAAGTGTCATACGCGTTTTTAGCGTCTAAAACAGACGGGGACCACGTTTTGGCCGCGAAACACTCGCGGATGTCCGAGATACGAGAGTTCTTGAACGAATTGAACGAATTCATCATCCGGAAGTGCAACACGGCGTATCTCGGCCATTTCTCAAAGGATTCGTGCGCATCAAGTGTCATACGCGTTTTTAGCGTCTAAAACCGACGGGGACCACGTTTACGACGCGAAACACTCGCGGATGTCCGAGATACGAGAGTTCTTGAACGAATTGAACGAATTCATCGTCCGGAAGTGCAACACGGCGTATCTCGGCCATTTCTCAACGGATTCGTGCGCAATCAAGTGTCATACGCGTTTTTAGCGTCTAAAACAGACGGGGACCATATTTACGACGCGAAACACTCGCGGATGTCCAAGATACGAGAGTTCTTGAACGAATTGAACGAAACGCTCTGCATCGTGCGTTTCGCTTGCAAAACGTGAGAACTAGCAAGATTTCATCGTCCGGAAGTGTAAAACGGCGTATCTCGGCCATTTCTCAACGGATTCGTGCGAATCAAGTGTCATACGCGTTTTTAGCGTCTAAAACAGACGAGCACCACGTTTCCGACGCGAAACACTCGCGGATGTCCGAGATACTAGAGTTCTTGAACGATTTGAACGAAACGCGGTGCATTGGTGCGTTTCGCTTGCAAAACGTGAGAACTAGCAAGATTTCATTGTCCGGAAGTGTAATACGGCGTATCTCGGCCATTTCTCAAAGGATTGGTGCGGGTCAAGTGTCATACGCGTTTTTAGCGTCTGAAACAGACGGGGACCACGTTTTCGACGCGAAACACTCGCGGATGTCCCAGATACGAGAGTTCTTGAACGAATTGAACGAATTCATCGTCCGGAAGTGCAACACGGCGTATCTCGGCCATTTCTCAAAGGATTCGTGCGAATCAAGTGTCATACGCGTTTTTACCGTCTAAAACAGACGGGCACCACGTTTTCGACGCGAAACACTCGCGGATGTCCGAGATAGGAGAGTTCTTGAACGAATTGTACGAAACTTGGTGCATCGTGTGTTTCGCTTGCAAAACGTGAGAACTAGAAGATTTCATCGTTCGGAAGTGTAACACGGCGTATCTCGGCCATTTCTCAAAGGATTGGTGCGGATCAAGTGTCATACGCGTTTTTAGCGTCTAAAACAGACGGGGACCACGTTTTCGACGCGAAACACTCGCGGATGTCCGAGATACGAGAGTTCTTGAACGAATTGAACGAATTCATCGTCCGGAAGTGTAACACGGCGTATCTCGGCCATTTCTCAACGGATTCGTGCGAATCAAGTGCCATACGCGTTGTTAGCGTCTAAAACAGACGGGGACCACGTTTTCGACGCGAAACACTCGCGGATGTCCGAGATGCGAGAGTTATTGAACGAAATGAACGAAACGCGGAGCATCGTGCGTTTCGCTTGCAAAACGTGAGAACTAGCACGATTTCATCGTCCGGAAGTGTAACACGGCGTATCTCGGCCTTTTCTCAACGGATTCGTGCGAATCAAGTGTCATACGCTTTTTTAGCGTCTAAAACGCACGGGGACCACGTTTTTGACGCGAAACACTCGCGGATGTCCGAGATACGAGAGTTCTTGAACGAATTGAACGAAACGCGGTGCATCGTGCGTTTCGCTTGCAAAACGTGAGAACTAGCAAGATTTCATCGTCCGGAAGTGTAACACGGCGTATCTCGGCCATTTCTCAACGGATTGTTGCGGATCAAGTGTCATACGCGTTGTTAGCGTCTAAAACAGACGGGGACCACGTTTTCGACGCGAAACACCCGCGGATGTCCGAGATGCGAGAGTTATTGAACGAATTGAACGAAACGCGGAGCATCGTGCGTTTCGCTTGCAAAACGTGAGAACTAGCAAGATTTCATCGTCCGGAAGTGTAACACGGCGTATCTCGGCCATTTCTCAACGGATTCGTGCGAATCAAGTGTCATACGCGTTTTTAGCGTCTAAAACGCACGGGGACCACGTTTTTGACGCGAAACAATCGCGGATGTCCGAGATACGAGAGTTCTTGAACGAATTGAACGAAACGCCGTGCATCGTGCGTTTCGCTTGCAAAACGTGAGAACTAGCAAGATCTCATCGTCCGGAAGTGTAACACGGCGTAGCTCGGCCATTTCTCAACTGATTTGCGCGCATCAAGTGTCATACGCGTTTTTAGCGTCTGAAACAGAGGGGGACCACGTTTTCGATGGGAAACACTCGCGGATGTCCGAGATACGAGAGTTCTTGAACGAATTGAACGAATTCATCGTCCGGAAGTGTAACACGGCGTATCTCGGCCATTTCTCAACGGATTCATGCGAATCAAGTGTCATACGCGTTTTTAGCGTCTAAAACAGACGGGGACCACGTTTTGGCCGCGAAACACTCGCGGATGTCCGAGATACGAGAGTTCTTGAACGAATTGAACGAATTCATCATCCGGAAGTGCAACACGGCGTATCTCGGCCATTTCTCAAAGGATTCGTGCGCATCAAGTGTCATACGCGTTTTTAGCGTCTAAAACCGACGGGGACCACGTTTACGACGCGAAACACTCGCGGATGTCCGAGATACGAGTGTTCTTGAACGAATTGAACGAATTCATCGTCCGGAAGTGCAACACGGCGTATCTCGGCCATTTCTCAACGGATTCGTGCGCAATCAAGTGTCATACGCGTTTTTAGCGTCTGAAACAGAGGGGGACCACGTTTTCGACGGGAAACACTCGCGGATGTCCGAGATACGAGAGTTCTTGAACGAATTGAACGAATTCATCGTCCGGAAGTGTAACACGGCGTATCTCGGCCATTTCTCAAAGGATTGGTGCGGGTCAAGTGTCATACGCGTTTTTAGCGTCTAAAACAGACGGGGACCACGTTTTCGACGCGAAACACTCGCGGATGTCCGAGATGCGAGAGTTATTGAACGAAATGAACGAAACGCGGAGCATCGTGCGTTTCGCTTGCAAAACGTGAGAACTAGCAAGATTTCATCGTCCGGAAGTGTAGCACGGCGTATCTCGGCCTTTTCTCAACGGATTCGTGCGAATCAAGTGTCATACGCTTTTTTAGCGTCTAAAACGCAAGGGGACCACGTTTTTGACGCGAAACACTCGCGGATGTCCGAGATACGAGAGTTCTTGAACGAATTGAACGAAACGCGGTGCATCGTGCGTTTCGCTTGCAAAACGTGAGAACTAGCAAGATTTCATCGTCCGGAAGTGTAACACGGCGTATCTCGGCCATTTCTCAACGGATTGTTGCGGATCAAGTGTCATACGCGTTTTTAGCGTCTAAAACAGACGGGGACCACGTTTTCGACGCGAAACACTCGCGGATGTCCGAGATACGAGAGTTCTTGAACGAATTGTACGAAACGCGGTGCATCGTGTGTTTCGCTTGCAAAACGTGAGAACTAGCAAGATTTCATCGTCCGGAAGTGTAACACGGCGTATCTCGGCCATTTCTCAACGGATTCGTGCGAATCAAGTGTCATACGCGTTTTTAGCGTCTAAAACAGACGGGGACCATATTTACGACGCGAAACACCCGCGGATGTCCAAGATACGAGAGTTCTTGAACGAATTGAACGAAACGCTCTGCATCGTGCGTTTCGCTTGCAAAACGTGAGAACTAGCAAGATTTCATCGTCCGGAAGTGTAAAACGGCGTATCTCGGCCATTTCTCAACGGATTCGTGCGAATCAAGTGTCATACGCGTTTTTAGCGTCTAAAACAGACGAGCACCACGTTTCCGACGCGAAACACTCGCGGATGTCCGAGATACTAGAGTTCTTGAACGATTTGAACGAAACGCGGTGCATTGGTGCGTTTCGCTTGCAAAACGTGAGAACTAGCAAGATTTCATTGTCCGGAAGTGTAATACGGCGTATCTCGGCCATTTCTCAAAGGATTGGTGCGGGTCAAGTGTCATACGCGTTTTTAGCGTCTAAAACAGACGGGGACCACGTTTTCGACGCGAAACACTCGCGGATGTCCGAGATACGAGAGTTCTTGAACGAATTGAACGAATTCATCGTCCGGAAGTGTAACACGGCGTATCTCGGCCATTTCTCAACGGATTCGTGCGAATCAAGTGCCATACGCGTTGTTAGCGTCTAAAACAGACGGGGACCACGTTTTCGACGCGAAACACTCGCGAATGTCCGAGATGCGAGAGTTATTGAACGAAATGAACGAAACGCGGAGCATCGTGCGTTTCGCTTGCAAAACGTGAGAACTAGCACGATTTCATCGTCCGGAAGTGTAACACGGCGTATCTCGGCCTTTTCTCAACGGATTCGTGCGAATCAAGTGTCATACGCTTTTTTAGCGTCTAAAACGCACGGGGACCACGTTTTTGACGCGAAACACTCGCGGATGTCCGAGATACGAGAGTTCTTGAACGAATTGAACGAAACGCGGTGCATCGTGCGTTTCGCTTGCAAAACGTGAGAACTAGCAAGATTTCATCGTCCGGAAGTGTAACACGGCGTATCTCGGCCATTTCTCAACGGATTGTTGCGGATCAAGTGTCATACGCGTTGTTAGCGTCTAAAACAGACGGGGACCACGTTTTCGACGCGAAACACCCGCGGATGTCCGAGATGCGAGAGTTATTGAACGAATTGAACGAAACGCGGAGCATCGTGCGTTTCGCTTGCAAAACGTGAGAACTAGCAAGATTTCATCGTCCGGAAGTGTAACACGGCGTATCTCGGCCATTTCTCAACGGATTCGTGCGAATCAAGTGTCATACGCGTTTTTAGCGTCTAAAACGCACGGGGACCACGTTTTTGACGCGAAACAATCGCGGATGTCCGAGATACGAGAGTTCTTGAACGAATTGAACGAAACGCTCTGCATCGTGCGTTTCGCTTGCAAAACGTGAAAACTAGCAAGATTTCATTGTCCGGAAGTGTAACACGGCGTATCTCGGCCATTTCTCAAAGGATTGGTGCGGGTCAAGTGTCATACGCGTTTTTAGCGTCTAAAACAGACGGGGACCACGTTTTCGACGCGAAACACTCGCGGATGTCCGAGATACGAGAGTTCTTGAACGAATTGAACGAATTCATCGTCCGGAAGTGCAACACGGCGTATCTCGGCCATTTCTCAAAGGATTCGTGCGAATCAAGTGTCATACGCGTTTTTACCGTCTAAAACAGACGGGGACCACGTTTTCGACGCGAAACACTCGCGGATGTCCGAGATACGAGAGTTCTTGAACGAATTGAACGAAACGCGGTGCATCGTGCGTTTCGCTTCCAAAACGTGAGAACTAGCAAGATTTCATCGTCCGGAAGTGTAACACGGCGTATCTCGGCCATTTCTCAACGGATTCGTGCGAATCAAGTGTCACACGCATTTTTAGCGTCTAAAACAGACGGGGACCACGTTTTGGCCGCGAAACACTCGCGGATGTCCAAGATACGAGAGTTCTTGAACGAATTGAACGAAACGCGGTGCATCGTGCGTTTCGCTTGCAAAACGTGAGAACTAGCAAGATTTCATCGGCCGGAAGTGTAACACGACGTATCTCGGCCATTTCTCAACGGATTCGTGCGCATCAAGTGTCATACGCGTTTTTAGCGTCTGAAACAGAGGGGGACCACGTTTTCGACGGGAAACACTCGCGGATGTCCGAGATACGAGAGTCCTTGAACGAATTGAACGAATTCATCGTCCGGAAGTGTAACACGGCGTATCTCGGCCATTTCTCAACGGATTCGTGCGAAACAAGTGGCATACGCGTTTTTAGCGTCTAAAACGCACGGGGACCACGTTTTCGATGCGAAACACTCGCGGATGTCCGAGATACGAGAGTTCTTGAACGAATTGAACGAAACGCGGTGCATTGGTGCGTTTCGCTTGCAAAACGTGAGAACTAGCAAGATTTCATCGTCCGGAAGTGTAACACGGCGTATCTCGGAGATTTCTCAACGGATTCGTGCGAATCAAGTGTCATACGCGTTTTTAGCGTCTAAAACAGACGGGCATCACGTTTTCGACGCGAAACACTCGCGGATGTCTGAGATACGAGAGTTCTTGAACGAATTGAACGAATTCATCATCCGGAAGTGTAACACGGCGTATCTCGGCCATTTCTCAACGGATTCATGCGAATCAAGTGTCATACGCGTTTTTAGCGTCTAAAACAGACGGGGACCACGTTTTCGACGCGAAGCACTCGCGGATGTCCGAGATACGAGAGTTCTTGAACGAATTGAACGAGAAGCTCTGCATCGTGCGTTTCGCTTGCAAAACGTGAGAACTAGCAAGATTTCATCGTCCGGAAGTGTAACACGGCGTATCTCGGAGATTTCTCAACGGATTCGTGCGAATCAAGTGTCATACGCGTTTTTAGCGTCTAAAACAGACGGGCATCACGTTTTCGACGCGAAACACTCGCGGATGTCTGAGATACGAGAGTTCTTGAACGAATTGAACGAATTCATCATCCGGAAGTGTAACACGGCGTATCTCGGCCATTTCTCAACGGATTCATGCGAATCAAGTGTCATACGCGTTTTTAGCGTCTAAAACAGACGGGGACCACGTTTTCGACGCGAAGCACTCGCGGATGTCCGAGATACGAGAGTTCTTGAACGAATTGAACGAGAAGCTCTGCATCGTGCGTTTCGCTTGCAAAACGTGAGAACTAGCAAGATTTCATCGTCCGGAAGTGTAACACGGCGTATCTCGGAGATTTCTCAACGGATTCGTGCGAATCAAGAGTCATACGCGTTGTTGGCGTCTAAAACAGACGGGCACCACGTTTTCGACGCGAAACACTCGCGGATGTCCGAGATACGAGAGTTCTTGAACGATTTGAACGAAACGCGGTGCATTGGTGCGTTTCGCTTGCAAAGCGTGAGAACTAGCAAGATTTCATTGCCCGGAAGTGTAACACGGCGTATCTCGGCCATTTCTCAACGGATTGGTGCGGATCAAGTGTCATACGCGTTTTTAGCGTCTAAAACGCACGGGGACCACGTTTTTGACGCGAAACACTCGCGGATGTCCGAGATACGAGAGTTCTTGAACGAATTGTACGAAACGCTCTGCATCGTGCGTTTCGCTTGCAAAACGTGAGAACTAGCAAGATTTCATTGTCCGGAAGTGTAACACGGCGTATCTCGGCCATTTCTCAAAGGATTGGTTCGGATCAAGTGTCATACGCGTTTTTAGCGTCTGAAACAGAGGCGGACCCCGTTTTCGACGGGAAACACTCGCGGATGTCCGAGATACGGGAGTTCTTGAACGAATTGAACGAATTCATCGTCCGGAAGTGTAACACGGCGTATCTCGGAGATTTCTCAACGGATTCGTGCGAATCAAGAGTCATACGCGTTGTTGGCGTCTAAAACAGACGGGCACCACGTTTTCGACGCGAAACACTCGCGGATGTCCGAGATACGAGAGTTCTTGAACGATTTGAACGAAACGCGGTGCATTGGTGCGTTTCGCTTGCAAAGCGTGAGAACTAGCAAGATTTCATTGCCCGGAAGTGTAACACGGCGTATCTCGGCCATTTCTCAACGGATTGGTGCGGATCAAGTGTCATACGCGTTTTTAGCGTCTAAAACGCACGGGGACCACGTTTTTGACGCGAAACACTCGCGGATGTCCGAGATACGAGAGTTCTTGAACGAATTGTACGAAACGCTCTGCATCGTGCGTTTCGCTTGCAAAACGTGAGAACTAGCAAGATTTCATTGTCCGGAAGTGTAACACGGCGTATCTCGGCCATTTCTCAAAGGATTGGTTCGGATCAAGTGTCATACGCGTTTTTAACGTCTAAAACAGACGGGGACCACGTTTTCGACGCGAAACACTCGCGGATGTCCGAGATACGAGAGTTCTTGAACGAATTGAACGAATTCATCGTCCGGAAGTGTAACACGGCGTATCTCGGCCATTTCTCAACGGATTCGTGCGAATCAAGTGTCACACGCGTTTTTAGCGTCTAAAACAGACGGGGACCACATTTTGGCCGCGAAACACTCGCGGATGTCCGAGATACGAGAGTTCTTGAACGAATTGAAAGAAACGCGGTGCATCGTGCGTTTCGCTTGCAAAACGTGAGAACTAGCAAGATTTCATCGGCCGGATGTGTAACACGACGTATCTCGGAGATTTCTCAACGGATTCGTGCGAATCAAGTGTTATACGCGTTTTTAGCGTCTAAAACAGACAGGCACCACGTTTTCAACGCGAAACACTCGTGGATGTCCGAGATACGAGAGTTCTTGAACGATTTGAACGAAACGCGGTGCATTGGTGCGTTTCGCTTGCAAAACGTGAGAACTAGCAAGATTTCATCGTCCGGAAGTGTAACACGGCGTATCTCGGAGATTTCTCAACGGATTCGTGCGAATCAAGTGTCATACGCGTTTTTAGCGTCTAAAACAGACGGGCACCACGTTTTCGACACGAAACACTCGCGGATGTCCGAGATACGAGAGTTCTTGAACGATTTGAACGAAACGCGGTACATTGGTGCCTTTCGCTTGCAAAGCGTGAGAACTAGCAAGATTTCATTGTCCGGAAGTGTAACACGGCGTATCTCGGCCATTTCTCAACGGATTGGTGCGGATCAAGTGTCATACGCGTTTTTAGCGTCTAAAACAGACGGGGACCACGTTTTCGACGCGAAACACTGGCGGATGTCCGAGATACGAGTCTTCTTGAACGAATTGAACGAATTCATCGTCCGGAAGTGTAACACGGCGTATCTCGGCCATTTCTCAACGGATTCGTGCGAATCACGTGTCATACGCGTTTTTAGCGTCTAAAACGCACGGGGACCACATTTTCGACGCGAAACACTCGCGGATGTCCGAGATACGAGAGTTCTTGACGAATTGAACGAAACGCGGTGCATCGTGCGTTTCGCTTGCAAAACGTGAGAACTAGCAAGATTTCATCGGCCGGAAGTGTAACACGACGTATCTCGGCCATTTCTCAACGGATTCGTGCGCATCAAGTGTCATACGCGTTTTTAGCGTCTGAAACAGAGGGGGACCACGTTTTCGACGGGAAACACTCGCGGATGTCCGAGATACGAGAGTTCTTGAACGAATTGAACGAATTCATCGTCCGGAAGTGTAACACGGCGTATCTCGGAGATTTCTCAACGGATTCGTGCGAATCAAGTGTCATACGCGTTGTTAGCGTCTAAAACAGACGGGGACCACGTTTTCGACGCGAAACACCCGCGGATGTCCGAGATGCGAGAGTTATTGAACGAATTGAACGAAACGCGGAGCATCGTGCGTTTCGCTTGCAAAACGTGAGAACTAGCAAGATTTCATCGTCCGGAAGTGTAACACGGCGTATCTCGGCCATTTCTCAACGGATTCGTGCGAATCAAGTGTCATACGCGTTTTTAGCGTCTAAAACGCACGGGGACCACGTTTTTGACGCGAAACAATCGCGGATGTCCGAGATACGAGAGTTCTTGAACGAATTGAACGAAACGCTCTGCATCGTGCGTTTCGCTTGCAAAACGTGAAAACTAGCAAGATTTCATTGTCCGGAAGTGTAACACGGCGTATCTCGGCCATTTCTCAAAGGATTGGTGCGGGTCAAGTGTCATACGCGTTTTTAGCGTCTAAAACAGACGGGGACCACGTTTTCGACGCGAAACACTCGCGGATGTCCGAGATACGAGAGTTCTTGAACGAATTGAACGAATTCATCGTCCGGAAGTGCAACACGGCGTATCTCGGCCATTTCTCAAAGGATTCGTGCGAATCAAGTGTCATACGCGTTTTTACCGTCTAAAACAGACGGGGACCACGTTTTCGACGCGAAACACTCGCGGATGTCCGAGATACGAGAGTTCTTGAACGAATTGAACGAAACGCCGTGCATCGTGCGTTTCGCTTGCAAAACGTGAGAACTAGCAAGATCTCATCGTCCGGAAGTGTAACACGGCGTAGCTCGGCCATTTCTCAACGGATTCGTGCGAATCAAGTGTCATACGCGTTTTTAGCGTCTAAAACGCACGGGGACCACATTTTGGACGCGAAACACTCGCGGATGTCCGAGATACGAGAGTACTTGAACGAATTGAACGAAACGCGGTGCATCGTGCGTTTCGCTTCCAAAACGTGAGAACTAGCAAGATTTCATCGTCCGGAAGTGTAACACGGCGTATCTCGGCCATTTCTCAACGGATTCGTGCGAATCAAGTGTCACACGCATTTTTAGCGTCTAAAACAGACGGGGACCACGTTTTGGCCGCGAAACACTCGCGGATGTCCCAGATACGAGAGTTCTTGAACGAATTGAACGAAACGCGGTGCATCGTGCGATTCGCTTGCAAAACGTGAGAACTAGCAAGATTTCATCGGCCGGAAGTGTAACACGACGTATCTCGGCCATTTCTCAACGGATTCGTGCGCATCAAGTGTCATACGCGTTTTTAGCGTCTGAAACAGAGGGGGACCACGTTTTCGACGGGAAACACTCGCGGATGTCCGAGATACGAGAGTCCTTGAACGAATTGAACGAATTCATCGTCCGGAAGTGTAACACGGCGTATCTCGGCCATTTCTCAACGGATTCGTGCGAAACAAGTGGCATACGCGTTTTTAGCGTCTAAAACGCACGGGGACCACGTTTTCGATGCGAAACACTCGCGGATGTCCGAGATACGAGAGTTCTTGAACGAATTGAACGAAACGCGGTGCATTGGTGCGTTTCGCTTGCAAAACGTGAGAACTAGCAAGATTTCATCGTCCGGAAGTGTAACACGGCGTATCTCGGAGATTTCTCAACGGATTCGTGCGAATCAAGTGTCATACGCGTTTTTAGCGTCTAAAACAGACGGGCATCACGTTTTCGACGCGAAACACTCGCGGATGTCTGAGATACGAGAGTTCTTGAACGAATTGAACGAATTCATCATCCGGAAGTGTAACACGGCGTATCTCGGCCATTTCTCAACGGATTCATGCGAATCAAGTGTCATACGCGTTTTTAGCGTCTAAAACAGACGGGGACCACGTTTTCGACGCGAAGCACTCGCGGATGTCCGAGATACGAGAGTTCTTGAACGAATTGAACGAGAAGCTCTGCATCGTGCGTTTCGCTTGCAAAACGTGAGAACTAGCAAGATTTCATCGTCCGGAAGTGTAACACGGCGTATCTCGGCCATTTCTCAACGGATTCGTGCGAATCAAGTGTCATACGCGTTTTTAGCATCTTAAACGGACGGGGACCACGTTTTCGACGCGAAACACTCGCGGACGTCCGAGATACGAGAGTTCTTGAACGAATTGAACGAATTCATCATCCGGAAGTGCAACACGGCGTATCTCGGCCATTTCTCAAAGGATTCGTGCGCATCAAGTGTCATACGCGTTTTTAGCGTCTAAAACGCACGGGGACCACGTTTTTGACGCGAAACACTCGCGGATGTCCGAGATACGAGAGTTCTTGAACGAATTGAACGAAACGCTCTGCATCGTGCGTTTCGCTTGCAAAACGTGAGAACTAGCAAGATTTCATTGTCCGGAAGTGTAACACGGCGTATCTCGGCCATTTCTCAAAGGATTCCTGCGAATCAAGTGTCATACGCGTTTTTACCGTCTAAAACAGACGGGGACCACGTTTTCGACGCGAAACACTCGCGGATGTCCGAGATACGAGAGTTCTTGAACGAATTGTACGAAACTTGGTGCATCGTGTGTTTCGCTTGCAAAACGTGAGAACTAGAAGATTTCATCGTCCGGAAGTGTAACACGACGTATCTCGGCCATTTCTCAACGGATTCGTGCGCATCAAGTGTCATACGCGTTTTTAGCGTCTGAAACAGAGGCGGACCCCGTTTTCGACGGGAAACACTCGCGGATGTCCGAGATACGGGAGTTCTTGAACGAATTGAACGAATTCATCGTCCGGAAGTGTAACACGGCGTATCTCGGAGATTTCTCAACGGATTCGTGCGAATCAAGAGTCATACGCGTTGTTGGCGTCTAAAACAGACGGGCACCACGTTTTCGACGCGAAACACTCGCGGATGTCCGAGATACGAGAGTTCTTGAACGATTTGAACGAAACGCGGTGCATTGGTGCGTTTCGCTTGCAAAGCGTGAGAACTAGCAAGATTTCATTGCCCGGAAGTGTAACACGGCGTATCTCGGCCATTTCTCAACGGATTGGTGCGGATCAAGTGTCATACGCGTTTTTAGCGTCTGAAACAGAGGGGGACCACGTTTTCGACGGGAAACACTCGCGGATGTCCGAGATACGAGAGTTCTTGAACGAATTGAACGAATTCATCGTCCGGAAGTGTAACACGGCGTATCTCGGAGATTTCTCAACGGATTCGTGCGAATCAAGTGTCATACGCGTTTTTGGCGTCTAAAACAGACGGGCACCACGTTTTCGACGCGAAACACTCGCGGATGTCCGAGATACGAGAGTTCTTGAACGATTTGAACGAAACGCGGTGCATTGGTGCGTTTCGCTTGCAAAGCGTGAGAACTAGAAAGATTTCATTGTCCGGAAGTGTAACACGGCGTATCTCGGCCATTTCTCAACGGATTGGTGCGGATCAAGTGTCATACGCGTTTTTAGCGTCTAAAACAGACGGGGACCACGTTTTCGACGCGAAACACTCGCGGATGTCCGAGATACGCGAGTTCTTGAACGAATTGTACGAAACGCGGTGCATCGTGTGTTTCGCTTGCAAAACGTGAGAACTAGCAAGATTTCATCGTCCGGAAGTGTAACACGGCGTATCTCGGCCATTTCTCAACGGATTCGTGCGAATCAAGTGTCATACGCGTTTTTAGCGTCTAAAACAAACGGGCACCACGTTTTCGACGCGAAACACTCGCGGATGTCCGAGATACGAGAGTTCTTGAACGATTTGAACGAACCGTGGTGCATTGGTGCGTTTCGCTTGCAAAACGTGAGAACTAGCAAGATTTCATTGTCCGGAGGTGTAACACGGCGTATCTCGGCCATTTCTCAACGGATTGTTGCGGATCAAGTGTCATACGCGTTTTTAGCGTCTAAAACAGACGGGGACCACGTTTTGGCTGCGAAACACTCGCGGATGTCCGATATACGAGAGTTCTTGAACAAATTGAACGAAACGCGGTGCATCGTGCGTTTCGCTTGCAAAACGTGAGAACTAGCAAGATTTCATCGGCCGGAAGTGTAACACGACGTATCTCGGCCATTTCTCAACGGATTCGTGCGCATCAAGTGTCATACGCGTTTTTAGCGTCTGAAACAGAGGCGGACCCCGTCTTCGACGGGAAACACTCGCGGATGTCCGAGATACGGGAGTTCTTGAACGAATTGAACGAATTCATCGTCCGGAAGTGTAACACGGCGTATCTCGGAGATTTCTCAACGGATTCGTGCGAATCAAGTGTCATACGCGTTTTTGGCGTCTAAAACAGACGGGCACCACGTTTTCGACGCGAAACACTCGCGGATGTCCGAGATACGAGAGTTCTTGAACGATTTGAACGAAACGCGGTGCATTGGTGCGTTTCGCTTGCAAAGCGTGAGAACTAGCAAGATTTCATTGCCCGGAAGTGTAACACGGCGTATCTCGGCCATTTCTCAACGGATTGGTGCGGATCAAGTGTCATACGCGTTTTTAGCGTCTAAAACGCACGGGGACCACGTTTTTGACGCGAAACACTCGCGGATGTCCGAGATACGAGAGTTCTTGAACGAATTGAACGAAACGCTCTGCATCGTGCGTTTCGCTTGCAAAACGTGAGAACTAGCAAGATTTCATTGTCCGGAAGTGTAACACGGCGTATCTCGGCCATTTCTCAAAGGATTCCTGCGAATCAAGTGTCATACGCGTTTTTACCGTCTAAAACAGACGGGGACCACGTTTTCGACGCGAAACACTCGCGGATGTCCGAGATACGAGAGTTCTTGAACGAATTGTACGAAACTTGGTGCATCGTGTGTTTCGCTTGCAAAACGTGAGAACTAGAAGATTTCATCGTCCGGAAGTGTAACACTGCGTATCTCGGCCATTTCTCAACGGATTCGTGCGAATCAAGTGTCATACGCGTTTTTAGCATCTTAAACGGACGGGGACCACGTTTTCGACGCGAAACACTCGCGGATGTCCGAGATACGAGAGTTCTTGAACGAATTGAACGAAACGCGGTGCATCGTGCGTTTCGCTTGAAAAACGTGAGAACTAGCAAGATTTCATCGTCCGGAAGTGTAACACGGCGTATCTCGGCCATTTCTCAACGGATTCGTGCGCATCAAGTGTCATACGCGTTTTTAGCGTCTGAAACAGAGGGGGACCACGTTTTCGACGGGAAACACTCGCGGATGTCCGAGATACGAGAGTTCTTGAACGAATTGAACGAATTCATCGTCCGGAAGTGTAACACGGCGTATCTCGGCCATTTCTCAACGGATTGGTGCGGATCAAGTGTCATACGCGTTTTTAGCGTCTAAAACAGACGGGGACCACGTTTTCGACGCGAAACACTCGCGGATGTCCGAGATACGCGAGTTCTTGAACGAATTGTACGAAACGCGGTGCATCGTGTGTTTCGCTTGCAAAACGTGAGAACTAGCAAGATTTCATCGTCCGGAGGTGTAACACGGCGTATCTCGGCCATTTCTCAACGGATTCGTGCGAATCAAGTGTCATACGCGTTTTTAGCGTCTAAAACAAACGGGCACCACGTTTTCGACGCGAAACACTCGCGGATGTCCGAGATACGAGAGTTCTTGAACGATTTGAACGAACCGTGGTGCATTGGTGCGTTTCGCTTGCAAAACGTGAGAACTAGCAAGATTTCATTGTCCGGAGGTGTAACACGGCGTATCTCGGCCATTTCTCAACGGATTGTTGCGGATCAAGTGTCATACGCGTTTTTAGCGTTTAAAACAGACGGGGACCACGTTTTGGCTGCGAAACACTCGCGGATGTCCGATATACGAGAGTTCTTGAACAAATTGAACGAAACGCGGTGCATCGTGCGTTTCGCTTGCAAAACGTGAGAACTAGCAAGATTTCATCGGCCGGAAGTGTAACACGACGTATCTCGGCCATTTCTCAACGGATTCGTGCGCATCAAGTGTCATACGCGTTTTTAGCGTCTGAAACAGAGGCGGACCCCGTCTTCGACGGGAAACACTCGCGGATGTCCGAGATACGGGAGTTCTTGAACGAATTGAACGAATTCATCGTCCGGAAGTGTAACACGGCGTATCTCGGAGATTTCTCAACGGATTCGTGCGAATCAAGTGTCATACGCGTTTTTGGCGTCTAAAACAGACGGGCACCACGTTTTCGACGCGAAACACTCGCGGATGTCCGAGATACGAGAGTTCTTGAACGATTTGAACGAAACGCGGTGCATTGGTGCGTTTCGCTTGCAAAGCGTGAGAACTAGCAAGATTTCATTGCCCGGAAGTGTAACACGGCGTATCTCGGCCATTTCTCAACGGATTGGTGCGGATCAAGTGTCATACGCGTTTTTAGCGTCTAAAACGCACGGGGACCACGTTTTTGACGCGAAACACTCGCGGATGTCCGAGATACGAGAGTTCTTGAACGAATTGAACGAAACGCTCTGCATCGTGCGTTTCGCTTGCAAAACGTGAGAACTAGCAAGATTTCATTGTCCGGAAGTGTAACACGGCGTATCTCGGCCATTTCTCAAAGGATTCCTGCGAATCAAGTGTCATACGCGTTTTTACCGTCTAAAACAGACGGGGACCACGTTTTCGACGCGAAACACTCGCGGATGTCCGAGATACGAGAGTTCTTGAACGAATTGTACGAAACTTGGTGCATCGTGTGTTTCGCTTGCAAAACGTGAGAACTAGAAGATTTCATCGTCCGGAAGTGTAACACTGCGTATCTCGGCCATTTCTCAACGGATTCGTGCGAATCAAGTGTCATACGCGTTTTTAGCATCTTAAACGGACGGGGACCACGTTTTCGACGCGAAACACTCGCGGATGTCCGAGATGCGAGAGTTCTTGAACGAATTGAACGAATTCATCGTCCGGAAGTGTAACACGGCGTATCTCGGCCATTTCTCAACGGATTCGTGCGAATCAAGTGTCACACGCGTTTTTAGCGTCTAAAACAGACGGGGACCACGTTTTGGCCGCGAAACACTCGCGGATGTCCGAGATACGAGAGTTCTTGACGAATTGAACGAAACGCGGTGCATCGTGCGTTTCGCTTGCAAAACGTGAGAACTAGCAAGATTTCATCGTCCGGAAGTTTAACACGGCGTATCTCGGCCTTTTCTCAACGGATTCGTGCGAATCAAGTGTCATACGCGTTTTTAGCGTCTAAAACGCACGGGGACCACGTTTTCGACGCGAAACACTCGCGGATGTCCGAGATACGAGAGTTCTTGAACGAATTGAACGAAACGCGGTGCATCGTGCGTTTCGCTTGAAAAACGTGAGAACTAGCAAGATTTCATCGTCCGGAAGTGTAACACGGCGTATCTCGGCCATTTCTCAACGGATTGGTGCGGATCAAGTGTCATACGCGTTTTTAGCGTCTAAAACAGACGGGGACCACGTTTTCGACGCGAAACACTCGCGGATGTCCAAGATACGAGAGTTCTTGAACGAATTGAACGAAACGCGGTGCATCGTGCGTTTCGCTTGCAAAACGTGAGAACTAGCACGATTTCATCGTCCGGAAGTGTAACACGGCGTATCTCGGGCATTTCTCAACGGAATCGTGCGAATCAAGTGTCATACGCGTTTTTAGCGTCTAAAACAAACGGGCACCACGTTTTCGACGCGAAACACTCGCGGATGTCCGAGATACGAGAGTTCTTGAACGATTTGAACGAACCGCGGTGCATTGGTGCGTTTCGCTTGCAAAACGTGAGAACTAGCAAGATTTCATTGTCCGGAAGTGTAACACGGCGTATCTCGGCCATTTCTCAACGGATTGTTGCGGATCAAGTGTCATACGCGTTTTTAGCGTCTAAAACAGACGGGGACCACGTTTTCGACGCGAAACACTCGCGGATGTCCGAGATACGCGAGTTCTTGAACGAATTGTACGAAACGCGGTGCATCGTGTGTTTCGCTTGCAAAACGTGAGAACTAGCAAGATTTCATCGTCCGGAAGTGTAACACGGCGTATCTCGGCCATTTCTCAACGGATTCGTGCGAATCAAGTGTCATACGCGTTTTTAGCGTCTAAAACAAACGGGCACCACGTTTTCGACGCGAAACACTCGCGGATGTCCGAGATACGAGAGTTCTTGAACGATTTGAACGAACCGTGGTGCATTGGTGCGTTTCGCTTGCAAAACGTGAGAACTAGCAAGATTTCATTGTCCGGAGGTGTAACACGGCGTATCTCGGCCATTTCTCAACGGATTGTTGCGGATCAAGTGTCATACGCGTTTTTAGCGTCTAAAACAGACGGGGACCACGTTTTGGCTGCGAAACACTCGCGGATGTCCGATATACGAGAGTTCTTGAACAAATTGAACGAAACGCGGTGCATCGTGCGTTTCGCCTGCAAAACGTGAGAACTAGCAAGATTTCATCGGCCGGAAGTGTAACACGACGTATCTCGGCCATTTCTCAACGGATTCGTGCGCATCAAGTGTCATACGCGTTTTTAGCGTCTGAAACAGAGGCGGACCCCGTCTTCGACGGGAAACACTCGCGGATGTCCGAGATACGGGAGTTCTTGAACGAATTGAACGAATTCATCGTCCGGAAGTGTAACACGGCGTATCTCGGAGATTTCTCAACGGATTCGTGCGAATCAAGTGTCATACGCGTTTTTGGCGTCTAAAACAGACGGGCACCACGTTTTCGACGCAAAACACTCGCGGATGTCCGAGATACGAGAGTTCTTGAACGATTTGAACGAAACGCGGTGCATTGGTGCGTTTCGCTTGCAAAGCGTGAGAACTAGCAAGATTTCATTGCCCGGAAGTGTAACACGGCGTATCTCGGCCATTTCTCAACGGATTGGTGCGGATCAAGTGTCATACGCGTTTTTAGCGTCTAAAACGCACGGGGACCACGTTTTTGACGCGAAACACTCGCGGATGTCCGAGATACGAGAGTTCTTGAACGAATTGAACGAAACGCTCTGCATCGTGCGTTTCGCTTGCAAAACGTGAGAACTAGCAAGATTTCATTGTCCGGAAGTGTAACACGGCGTATCTCGGCCATTTCTCAAAGGATTCCTGCGAATCAAGTGTCATACGCGTTTTTACCGTCTAAAACAGACGGGGACCACGTTTTCGACGCGAAACACTCGCGGATGTCCGAGATACGAGAGTTCTTGAACGAATTGTACGAAACTTGGTGCATCGTGTGTTTCGCTTGCAAAACGTGAGAACTAGAAGATTTCATCGTCCGGAAGTGTAACACTGCGTATCTCGGCCATTTCTCAACGGATTCGTGCGAATCAAGTGTCATACGCGTTTTTAGCATCTTAAACGGACGGGGACCACGTTTTCGACGCGAAACACTCGCGGATGTCCGAGATACGAGAGTTCTTGAACGAATTGAACGAAACGCGGTGCATCGTGCGTTTCGCTTGAAAAACGTGAGAACTAGCAAGATTTCATCGTCCGGAAGTGTAACACGGCGTATCTCGGCCATTTCTCAACGGATTCGTGCGCATCAAGTGTCATACGCGTTTTTAGCGTCTGAAACAGAGGGGGACCACGTTTTCGACGGGAAACACTCGCGGATGTCCGAGATACGAGAGTTCTTGAACGAATTGAACGAATTCATCGTCCGGAAGTGTAACACGGCGTATCTCGGCCATTTCTCAACGGATTGGTGCGGATCAAGTGTCATACGCGTTTTTAGCGTCTAAAACAGACGGGGACCACGTTTTCGACGCGAAACACTCGCGGATGTCCGAGATACGCGAGTTCTTGAACGAATTGTACGAAACGCGGTGCATCGTGTGTTTCGCTTGCAAAACGTGAGAACTAGCAAGATTTCATCGTCCGGAGGTGTAACACGGCGTATCTCGGCCATTTCTCAACGGATTCGTGCGAATCAAGTGTCATACGCGTTTTTAGCGTCTAAAACAAACGGGCACCACGTTTTCGACGCGAAACACTCGCGGATGTCCGAGATACGAGAGTTCTTGAACGATTTGAACGAACCGTGGTGCATTGGTGCGTTTCGCTTGCAAAACGTGAGAACTAGCAAGATTTCATTGTCCGGAGGTGTAACACGGCGTATCTCGGCCATTTCTCAACGGATTGTTGCGGATCAAGTGTCATACGCGTTTTTAGCGTTTAAAACAGACGGGGACCACGTTTTGGCTGCGAAACACTCGCGGATGTCCGATATACGAGAGTTCTTGAACAAATTGAACGAAACGCGGTGCATCGTGCGTTTCGCTTGCAAAACGTGAGAACTAGCAAGATTTCATCGGCCGGAAGTGTAACACGACGTATCTCGGCCATTTCTCAACGGATTCGTGCGCATCAAGTGTCATACGCGTTTTTAGCGTCTGAAACAGAGGCGGACCCCGTCTTCGACGGGAAACACTCGCGGATGTCCGAGATACGGGAGTTCTTGAACGAATTGAACGAATTCATCGTCCGGAAGTGTAACACGGCGTATCTCGGAGATTTCTCAACGGATTCGTGCGAATCAAGTGTCATACGCGTTTTTGGCGTCTAAAACAGACGGGCACCACGTTTTCGACGCGAAACACTCGCGGATGTCCGAGATACGAGAGTTCTTGAACGATTTGAACGAAACGCGGTGCATTGGTGCGTTTCGCTTGCAAAGCGTGAGAACTAGCAAGATTTCATTGCCCGGAAGTGTAACACGGCGTATCTCGGCCATTTCTCAACGGATTGGTGCGGATCAAGTGTCATACGCGTTTTTAGCGTCTAAAACGCACGGGGACCACGTTTTTGACGCGAAACACTCGCGGATGTCCGAGATACGAGAGTTCTTGAACGAATTGAACGAAACGCTCTGCATCGTGCGTTTCGCTTGCAAAACGTGAGAACTAGCAAGATTTCATTGTCCGGAAGTGTAACACGGCGTATCTCGGCCATTTCTCAAAGGATTCCTGCGAATCAAGTGTCATACGCGTTTTTACCGTCTAAAACAGACGGGGACCACGTTTTCGACGCGAAACACTCGCGGATGTCCGAGATACGAGAGTTCTTGAACGAATTGTACGAAACTTGGTGCATCGTGTGTTTCGCTTGCAAAACGTGAGAACTAGAAGATTTCATCGTCCGGAAGTGTAACACTGCGTATCTCGGCCATTTCTCAACGGATTCGTGCGAATCAAGTGTCATACGCGTTTTTAGCATCTTAAACGGACGGGGACCACGTTTTCGACGCGAAACACTCGCGGATGTCCGAGATGCGAGAGTTCTTGAACGAATTGAACGAATTCATCGTCCGGAAGTGTAACACGGCGTATCTCGGCCATTTCTCAACGGATTCGTGCGAATCAAGTGTCACACGCGTTTTTAGCGTCTAAAACAGACGGGGACCACGTTTTGGCCGCGAAACACTCGCGGATGTCCGAGATACGAGAGTTCTTGACGAATTGAACGAAACGCGGTGCATCGTGCGTTTCGCTTGCAAAACGTGAGAACTAGCAAGATTTCATCGTCCGGAAGTTTAACACGGCGTATCTCGGCCTTTTCTCAACGGATTCGTGCGAATCAAGTGTCATACGCGTTTTTAGCGTCTAAAACGCACGGGGACCACGTTTTCGACGCGAAACACTCGCGGATGTCCGAGATACGAGAGTTCTTGAACGAATTGAACGAAACGCGGTGCATCGTGCGTTTCGCTTGAAAAACGTGAGAACTAGCAAGATTTCATCGTCCGGAAGTGTAACACGGCGTATCTCGGCCATTTCTCAACGGATTGGTGCGGATCAAGTGTCATACGCGTTTTTAGCGTCTAAAACAGACGGGGACCACGTTTTCGACGCGAAACACTCGCGGATGTCCAAGATACGAGAGTTCTTGAACGAATTGAACGAAACGCGGTGCATCGTGCGTTTCGCTTGCAAAACGTGAGAACTAGCACGATTTCATCGTCCGGAAGTGTAACACGGCGTATCTCGGGCATTTCTCAACGGAATCGTGCGAATCAAGTGTCATACGCGTTTTTAGCGTCTAAAACAAACGGGCACCACGTTTTCGACGCGAAACACTCGCGGATGTCCGAGATACGAGAGTTCTTGAACGATTTGAACGAACCGCGGTGCATTGGTGCGTTTCGCTTGCAAAACGTGAGAACTAGCAAGATTTCATTGTCCGGAAGTGTAACACGGCGTATCTCGGCCATTTCTCAACGGATTGTTGCGGATCAAGTGTCATACGCGTTTTTAGCGTCTAAAACAGACGGGGACCACGTTTTCGACGCGAAACACTCGCGGATGTCCGAGATACGCGAGTTCTTGAACGAATTGTACGAAACGCGGTGCATCGTGTGTTTCGCTTGCAAAACGTGAGAACTAGCAAGATTTCATCGTCCGGAAGTGTAACACGGCGTATCTCGGCCATTTCTCAACGGATTCGTGCGAATCAAGTGTCATACGCGTTTTTAGCGTCTAAAACAAACGGGCACCACGTTTTCGACGCGAAACACTCGCGGATGTCCGAGATACGAGAGTTCTTGAACGATTTGAACGAACCGTGGTGCATTGGTGCGTTTCGCTTGCAAAACGTGAGAACTAGCAAGATTTCATTGTCCGGAGGTGTAACACGGCGTATCTCGGCCATTTCTCAACGGATTGTTGCGGATCAAGTGTCATACGCGTTTTTAGCGTCTAAAACAGACGGGGACCACGTTTTGGCTGCGAAACACTCGCGGATGTCCGATATACGAGAGTTCTTGAACAAATTGAACGAAACGCGGTGCATCGTGCGTTTCGCCTGCAAAACGTGAGAACTAGCAAGATTTCATCGGCCGGAAGTGTAACACGACGTATCTCGGCCATTTCTCAACGGATTCGTGCGCATCAAGTGTCATACGCGTTTTTAGCGTCTGAAACAGAGGCGGACCCCGTCTTCGACGGGAAACACTCGCGGATGTCCGAGATACGGGAGTTCTTGAACGAATTGAACGAATTCATCGTCCGGAAGTGTAACACGGCGTATCTCGGAGATTTCTCAACGGATTCGTGCGAATCAAGTGTCATACGCGTTTTTGGCGTCTAAAACAGACGGGCACCACGTTTTCGACGCAAAACACTCGCGGATGTCCGAGATACGAGAGTTCTTGAACGATTTGAACGAAACGCGGTGCATTGGTGCGTTTCGCTTGCAAAGCGTGAGAACTAGCAAGATTTCATTGCCCGGAAGTGTAACACGGCGTATCTCGGCCATTTCTCAACGGATTGGTGCGGATCAAGTGTCATACGCGTTTTTAGCGTCTAAAACGCACGGGGACCACGTTTTTGACGCGAAACACTCGCGGATGTCCGAGATACGAGAGTTCTTGAACGAATTGAACGAAACGCTCTGCATCGTGCGTTTCGCTTGCAAAACGTGAGAACTAGCAAGATTTCATTGTCCGGAAGTGTAACACGGCGTATCTCGGCCATTTCTCAAAGGATTCCTGCGAATCAAGTGTCATACGCGTTTTTACCGTCTAAAACAGACGGGGACCACGTTTTCGACGCGAAACACTCGCGGATGTCCGAGATACGAGAGTTCTTGAACGAATTGTACGAAACTTGGTGCATCGTGTGTTTCGCTTGCAAAACGTGAGAACTAGAAGATTTCATCGTCCGGAAGTGTAACACTGCGTATCTCGGCCATTTCTCAACGGATTCGTGCGAATCAAGTGTCATACGCGTTTTTAGCATCTTAAACGGACGGGGACCACGTTTTCGACGCGAAACACTCGCGGATGTCCGAGATGCGAGAGTTCTTGAACGAATTGAACGAATTCATCGTCCGGAAGTGTAACACGGCGTATCTCGGCCATTTCTCAACGGATTCGTGCGAATCAAGTGTCACACGCGTTTTTAGCGTCTAAAACAGACGGGGACCACGTTTTGGCCGCGAAACACTCGCGGATGTCCGAGATACGAGAGTTCTTGACGAATTGAACGAAACGCGGTGCATCGTGCGTTTCGCTTGCAAAACGTGAGAACTAGCAAGATTTCATCGGCCGGAAGTGTAACACGACGTATCTCGGCCATTTCTCAACGGATTGGTGCGGATCAAGTGTCATACGCGTTTTTAGCGTCTAAAACAGACGGGGACCACGTTTTCGACGCGAAACACTCGCGGATGTCCGAGATACGAGAGTTCTTGAACGAATTGAACGAATTCATCGTCCGGAAGTGTAACACGGCGTATCTCGGAGATTTCTCAACGGATTCGTGCGAATCAAGTGTCATACGCGTTTTTGGCGTCTAAAACAGACGGGCACCACGTTTTCGACGCGAAACACTCGCGGATGTCCGAGATACGAGAGTTCTTGAACGATTTGAACGAAACGCGGTGCATTGGTGCGTTTCGCTTGCAAAGCGTGAGAACTAGCAAGATTTCATTGTCCGGAAGTGTAACACGGCGTATCTCGGCCTTTTCTCAACGGATTCGTGCGAATCAAGTGTCATACGCGTTTTTAGCGTCTAAAACGCACGGGGACCACGTTTTCGACGCGAAACACTCGCGGATGTCCGAGATACGAGAGTTCTTGAACGAATTGAACGAAATGCGGTGCATCGTGCGTTTCGCTTGCAAAACGTGAGAACTAGCAAGATTTCATCGTCCGGAAGTGTAACACGGCGTATCTCGGCCATTTCTCAACGGATTGGTGCGGATCAAGTGTCATACGCGTTTTTAGCGTCTAAAACAGACGGGGACCACGTTTTCGACGCGAAACACTCGCGGATGTCCAAGATACGAGAGTTCTTGAACGAATTGAACGAAACGCGGTGCATCGTGCGTTTCGCTTGCAAAACGTGAGAACTAGCACGATTTCATCGTCCGGAAGTGTAACACGGCGTATCTCGGGCATTTCTCAACGGAATCGTGCGAATCAAGTGTCATACGCGTTTTTACCGTCTAAAACAGACGGGGACCACGTTTGCGACGCGAAACACTCGCGGATGTCCGAGATACGAGAGTTCTTGAACGAATTGTACGAAACTTGGTGCATCGTGTGTTTCGCTTGCAAAACGTGAGAACTAGAAGATTTCATCGTCCGGAAGTGTAACACGGCGTATCTCGGCCATTTCTCAAAGGATTGGTGCGGATCAAGTGTCATACGCGTTTTTAGCGTCTAAAACAGACGGGGACCATGTTTTCGACGCGAAACACTGGCGGATGTCCGAGATACGAGTCTTCTTGAACGAATTGAACGAATTCATCATCCGGAAGTGTAACACGGCGTATCTCGGCCATTTCTCAACGGATTCGTGCGAATCACGTGTCATACGCGTTTTTAGCGTCTAAAACGCACGGGCACCACGTTTTCGACGCGAAACACTCGCGGATGTCCGAGATACGGGAGTTAGACACAAATTGTCATCTACAACGCAGTACTGGATAGTTCCCGTTCAGCGACAAAGTCCCGTCGTAGCTGTATGTAAGTTCATCGAGAAATGTAAACCGACCGTACGATCTTCTTCAAACTTGCAGGAGTGCTCTCGAATGGCGACACGAGCATTCTGTACAAGTTTCATAAACTTCGTACGGCTGGAAGGGGAGTTAGACACAAATTGTCATCTACAACGCAGTTTCCGCTCAGCGACCAAGTCCCGTCGTAGCTGTATGTAAGTTCATCGAGAAATGCGAACCGATCGTACGATCTTCTTCAAACTTGCAGGAGTGCTCTCGATTGACGACACGAGCATGCTGCACAAGTTTCATAAACTTCGTACGGCTGGAAGCGGAGTTTGAAAAAAATGGTCATCATCCGAATTTCCGCTCAGCGACCAAGTCCCTTCGTCGCTGCATGTAAGTTCATCGAGAAATCTGAACCGACCGTACGATCATCTTCAAACTTGCAGGAGTGCTCTCGATTGGCGACACGAGCATTCTGTACAAGTTTCATAAGCTTCGTACGGCTGGAAGGGGAGTTAGACACAAATTGTCATCTACAACGCAGTACTGGATAGTTCCCGATCAGCGACAAAGTCCCGTCGTAGCTGTATGTAAGTTCATCGAGAAATGTGAACCGACCGTACGATCTTTTTCAAACTTGCAGGAGTGCTCTCGAATGGCGACACGAGCATTCTCTACAAGTTTCATAAACTTCATACGGCTGGAAGGAGAGTTAGACACAAATTGTCATCTACAACGCAGTTTCCGCTCAGCGACCAAGTCCCGTCGTAGCTGTATGTAAGTTCATCGAGAAATGCGAACCGACCGTACGATCTTCTTCAAACTTGCAGGAGTGCTCTCGATTGGCGACACGAGCATTCGGCACAAGTTTCATAAACTTCGTACGGCTGGAAGGGGAGTTAGACACAAATTGTCATGTACAACGCAGATTCGGCTCAGCGACCAAGTCCCGTCGTAGCTGCATGTAAGTTCATCGAGAAATCTGAACCGACCGTACGATCATCTTGAAACTTGCAGGAGTGCTCTCGATTGGCGACACGAGCATTCTGTACAAGTTTCATAAACTTCGTACGGCTGGAAGGGGAGTTAGACACAAATTGTCATGTTCAACGCAGTTTCCGCTCAGCGACCAAGTCCCGTCGTAGCTGCATGTAAGTTCATCGAGAAATGCGAACCGACCGTACGATCTTCTTCAAACTTGCAGGAGTGCTCTCGATTGGCGACACGAGCATTCTGCACAAGTTTCATAAACTTCGTACGGCTGGAAGGGGAGTTAGACACAAATTGTCATCTACAACGCAGTTTCCGCTCAGCGACCAAGTCCCGTCGTAGCTGCATGTAAGTTCATCGAGAAATGTGAACCGAGTGTACGATCTTCTTCAAACTTGCAGGAGTGCTCTAGAATGGCGACACGAGCATTCTGTACAAGTTTCATAAACTTCGTACGCCTGGAAGGGGAGTTAGACACAAATTGTCATCTACAACGCAGTTCCCGTTCAGCGACTAAGTCCCGTCGTAGCTGCATGTAAGTTCATCGAGAAATGTGAACCGACCGTACGATCTTCTTCAAACTTGCAGGAGTGCTCTCGATTGACGACACGAGCATGCTGTACAAGTTTCATAAACTTCGTACGGCTGGAAGCGGAGTTTGAAAAAAATTGTCATCTTACGAATTTCCGCTCAGCGACCAAGTCCCGTCGTAGCTGCATGTAAGTTCATCGAGAAATGTGAATCGACCGTACGATCTTCTTCAAACTTGCAGGAGTTCTCTCGAATGGCGACACGAGCATTCTGTACAAGTTTCATAAACTTCGTACGGCTGGAAGGGGAGTTAGACACAAATTGTCATGTACAACGCAGATTCGGCTCAGCGACCAAGTCCCGTCGTAGCTGCATGTAAGTTCATCGAGAAATCTGAACCGACCGTACGATCATCTTGAAACTTGCAGGAGTGCTCTCGATTGGCGACACGAGCATTCTGTACAAGTTTCATAAACTTCGTACGGCTGGAAGGGGAGTTAGACACAAACTGTCATCTACAACGCAGAACTGGATAGTTCCCGGTCACCGACTAAGTCCCGTCGTAGGTGTATGTAAGTTCATCGAGAAATGTGAACCGACCGTACGATCTTCTTCAAACTTGCAGAAGTGCTCTCGATTGACGACACGAGCATGGTGTGCAAGTTTGATAAACTTCGTACGGCTGGAAGCGGAGTTAGACACAAATTGTCATCTACAACGCAGTACTGGATAGTTCCCGATCAGCGACAAAGTCCCGTCGTAGCTGTATGTAAGTTCATCGAGAAATGTGAACCGACCGTACGATCTTTTTCAATCTTGCAGGAGTGCTCTCGAATGGCGACACGAGCATTCTCTACAAGTTTCATAAACTTCATACGGCTGGAAGGGGAGTTAGACACAAATTGTCATCTACAACGCAGTTTCCGCTCAGCGACCAAGTCCCGTCGTAGCTGTATGTAAGTTCATCGAGAAATGCGAACCGACCGTACGATCTTCTTCAAACTTGCAGAAGTGCTCTCGATTGACAACACGAGCATGCTGTGCAAGTTTCATAAACTTCGTACGGCTGGAAGCGAAGTTTGAAAAAAATTGTCATCATCCGAATTTCCGCTCAGCGACCAAGTCCCGTCGTAGCTGTATGTAAGTTCATCGAGAAATGCGAACCGACCGTACGATCTTCTTCAAACTTGCAGGAGTGCTCTAGAATGGCGACACGAGCATTCTGTACAAGTTTCATAAACTTCGTACGGCTGGAAGGGGAGTTAGACACAAATTGTCATCTACAACGCAGTACTGGATAGTTCCCGTTCAGCGACAAAGTCCCGTCGTAGCTGTATGTAAGTTCATCGAGAAATGTAAACCGACCGTACGATCTTCTTCAAACTTGCAGGAGTGCTCTCGAATGGCGACACGAGCATTCTGTACAAGTTTCATAAACTTCGTACGGCTGGAAGGGGAGTTAGACACAAATTGTCATCTACAACGCAGTTTCCGCTCAGCGACCAAGTCCCGTCGTAGCTGTATGTAAGTTCATCGAGAAATGCGAACCGATCGTACGATCTTCTTCAAACTTGCAGGAGTGCTCTCGATTGACGACACGAGCATGCTGCACAAGTTTCATAAACTTCGTACGGCTGGAAGCGGAGTTTGAAAAAAATGGTCATCATCCGAATTTCCGCTCAGCGACCAAGTCCCTTCGTCGCTGCATGTAAGTTCATCGAGAAATCTGAACCGACCGTACGATCATCTTCAAACTTGCAGGAGTGCTCTCGATTGGCGACACGAGCATTCTGTACAAGTTTCATAAGCTTCGTACGGCTGGAAGGGGAGTTAGACACAAATTGTCATCTACAACGCAGTACTGGATAGTTCCCGATCAGCGACAAAGTCCCGTCGTAGCTGTATGTAAGTTCATCGAGAAATGTGAACCGACCGTACGATCTTTTTCAAACTTGCAGGAGTGCTCTCGAATGGCGACACGAGCATTCTGTACAAGTTTCATAAACTTCATACGGCTGGAAGGAGAGTTAGACACAAATTGTCATCTACAACGCAGTTTCCGCTCAGCGACCAAGTCCCGTCGTAGCTGTATGTAAGTTCATCGAGAAATGCGAACCGACCGTACGATCTTCTTCAAACTTGCAGGAGTGCTCTCGATTGGCGACACGAGCATTCTGCACAAGTTTCATAAACTTCGTACTTCTGGAAGGGGAGTTAGACACAAATTGTCATGTTCAACGCAGTTTCCGCTCAGCGACCAAGTCCCGTCGTAGCTGCATGTAAGTTCATCGAGAAATGTGAACCGAGTGTACGATCTTCTTCAAACTTGCAGGAATGCTCTAGAATGGCGACACGAGCATTCTGTACAAGTTTCATAAACTTCGTACGCCTGGAAGGGGAGTTAGACACAAATTGTCATCTACAACGCAGTTCCCGTTCAGCGACTAAGTCCCGTCGTAGCTGCATGTAAGTTCATCGAGAAATGTGAACCGACCGTACGATCTTCTTCAAACTTGCAGGAGTGCTCTCGATTGACGACACGAGCATGCTGTACAAGTTTCATAAACTTCGTACGGCTGGAAGCGGAGTTTGAAAAAAATTGTCATCTTACGAATTTCCGCTCAGCGACCAAGTCCCGTCGTAGCTGCATGTAAGTTCATCGAGAAATGTGAACCGACCGTACGATCTTCTTCAAACTTGCAGGAGTTCTCTCGAATGGCGACACGAGCATTCTGTACAAGTTTCATAAACTTCGTACGGCTGGAAGGGGAGTTAGACACAAATTGTCATGTACAACGCAGATTCGGCTCAGCGACCAAGTCCCGTCGTAGCTGCATGTAAGTTCATCGAGAAATCTGAACCGACCGTACGATCATCTTCAAACTTGCAGGAGTGCTCTCGATTGGCGACACGAGCATTCTGTACAAGTTTCATAAGCTTCGTACGGCTGGAAGGGGAGTTAGACACAAATTGTCATCTACAACGCAGTACTGGATAGTTCCCGATCAGCGACAAAGTCCCGTCGTAGCTGTATGTAAGTTCATCGAGAAATGTGAACCGACCGTACGATCTTTTTCAAACTTGCAGGAGTGCTCTCGATTGACGACACGAGCATGCTGCACAAGTTTCATAAACTTCGTACGGCTGGAAGCGAAGTTTGAAAAAAATTGTCATCATCCGAATTTCCGCTCAGCGACCAAGTCCCGTCGTAGCTGTATGTAAGTTCATCGAGAAATGCGAACCGACCGTACGATCTTCTTCAAACTTGCAGGAGTGCTCTCGAATGGCGACACGAGCATTCTGTACAAGTTTCATAAACTTCGTACGGCTGGAAGGGGAGTTAGACACAAATTGTCATGTACGACGCAGTTTCCGCTCAGCGACCAAGTCCCTTCGTAGCTGCATGTAAGTTCATCGAGAAATCTGAACCGACCGTACGATCATCTTCAAACTTGCAGGAATGCTCTCGATTGGCGACACGAGCATTCTGTACAAGTTTCATAAACGTCGTACGGCTGGAAGGGGAGTTAGACACAAATTGTCATGTTCAACGCAGTTTCCGCTCAGCGACCAAGTCCCGTCGTAGCTGCATGTAAGTTCATCGAGAAATGTGAACCGAGTGTACGATCTTCTTCAAACTTGCAGGAGTGCTCTAGAATGGCGACACGAGCATTCTGTACAAGTTTCATAAACTTCGTACGCCTGGAAGGGGAGTTAGACACAAATTGTCATCTACAACGCAGTTCCCGTTCAGCGACTAAGTCCCGTCGTAGCTGCATGTAAGTTCATCGAGAAATGTGAACCGACCGTACGATCTTCTTCAAACTTGCAGGAGTTCTCTCGAATGGCGACACGAGCATTCTGTACAAGTTTCATAAACTTCGTACGGCTGGAAGGGGAGTTAGACACAAATTGTCATGTACAACGCAGATTCGACTCAGCGACCAAGTCCCGTCGTAGCTGCATGTAAGTTCATCGAGAAATCTGAACCGACCGTACGATCATCTTGAAACTTGCAGGAATGCTCTCGATTGGCGACACGAGCATTCTGTACAAGTTTCATAAACTTCGTACGGCTGGAAGGGGAGTTAGACACAAACTGTCATCTACAACGCAGAACTGGATAGTTCCCGGTCACCGACTAAGTCCCGTCGTAGGTGTATGTAAGTTCATCGAGAAATGTGAACCGACCGTACGATCTTCTTCAAACTTGCAGAAGTGCTCTCGATTGACGACACGAGCATGGTGTGCAAGTTTGATAAACTTCGTACGGCTGGAAGCGGAGTTAGACACAAATTGTCATCTACAACGCAGTACTGGATAGTTCCCGATCAGCGACAAAGTCCCGTCGTAGCTGTATGTAAGTTCATCGAGAAATGTGAACCGACCGTACGATCTTTTTCAATCTTGCAGGAGTGCTCTCGAATGGCGACACGAGCATTCTCTACAAGTTTCATAAACTTCATACGGCTGGAAGGGGAGTTAGACACAAATTGTCATCTACAACGCAGTTTCCGCTCAGCGACCAAGTCCCGTCGTAGCTGTATGTAAGTTCATCGAGAAATGCGAACCGATCGTACGATCTTCTTCAAACTTGCAGGAGTGCTCTCGATTGACGACACGAGCATGCTGCACAAGTTTCATAAACTTCGTACGGCTGGAAGCGGAGTTTGAAAAAAATGGTCATCATCCGAATTTCCGCTCAGCGACCAAGTCCCTTCGTCGCTGCATGTAAGTTCATCGAGAAATCTGAACCGACCGTACGATCATCTTCAAACTTGCAGGAGTGCTCTCGATTGGCGACACGAGCATTCTGTACAAGTTTCATAAGCTTCGTACGGCTGGAAGGGGAGTTAGACACAAATTGTCATCTACAACGCAGTACTGGATAGTTCCCGATCAGCGACAAAGTCCCGTCGTAGCTGTATGTAAGTTCATCGAGAAATGTGAACCGACCGTACGATCTTTTTCAAACTTGCAGGAGTGCTCTCGAATGGCGACACGAGCATTCTCTACAAGTTTCATAAACTTCATACGGCTGGAAGGAGAGTTAGACACAAATTGTCATCTACAACGCAGTTTCCGCTCAGCGACCAAGTCCCGTCGTAGCTGTATGTAAGTTCATCGAGAAATGCGAACCGACCGTACGATCTTCTTCAAACTTGCAGGAGTGCTCTCGATTGGCGACACGAGCATTCTGCACAAGTTTCATAAACTTCGTACGGCTGGAAGGGGAGTTAGACACAAATTGTCATGTTCAACGCAGTTTCCGCTCAGCGACCAAGTCCCGTCGTAGCTGCATGTAAGTTCATCGAGAAATGTGAACCGAGTGTACGATCTTCTTCAAACTTGCAGGAGTGCTCTAGAATGGCGACACGAGCATTCTGTACAAGTTTCATAAACTTCGTACGCCTGGAAGGGGAGTTAGACACAAATTGTCATCTACAACGCAGTTCCCGTTCAGCGACTAAGTCCCGTCGTAGCTGCATGTAAGTTCATCGAGAAATGTGAACCGACCGTACGATCTTCTTCAAACTTGCAGGAGTGCTCTCGATTGACGACACGAGCATGCTGTACAAGTTTCATAAACTTCGTACGGCTGGAAGCGGAGTTTGAAAAAAATTGTCATCTTACGAATTTCCGCTCAGCGACCAAGTCCCGTCGTAGCTGCATGTAAGTTCATCGAGAAATGTGAACCGACCGTACGATCTTCTTCAAACTTGCAGGAGTTCTCTCGAATGGCGACACGAGCATTCTGTACAAGTTTCATAAACTTCGTACGGCTGGAAGGGGAGTTAGACACAAATTGTCATGTACAACGCAGATTCGGCTCAGCGACCAAGTCCCGTCGTAGCTGCATGTAAGTTCATCGAGAAATCTGAACCGACCGTACGATCATCTTGAAACTTGCAGGAGTGCTCTCGATTGGCGACACGAGCATTCTGTACAAGTTTCATAAACTTCGTACGGCTGGAAGGGGAGTTAGACACAAACTGTCATCTACAACGCAGAACTGGATAGTTCCCGGTCACCGACTAAGTCCCGTCGTAGGTGTATGTAAGTTCATCGAGAAATGTGAACCGACCGTACGATCTTCTTCAAACTTGCAGAAGTGCTCTCGATTGACGACACGAGCATGGTGTGCAAGTTTGATAAACTTCGTACGGCTGGAAGCGGAGTTAGACACAAATTGTCATCTACAACGCAGTACTGGATAGTTCCCGATCAGCGACAAAGTCCCGTCGTAGCTGTATGTAAGTTCATCGAGAAATGTGAACCGACCGTACGATCTTTTTCAATCTTGCAGGAGTGCTCTCGAATGGCGACACGAGCATTCTCTACAAGTTTCATAAACTTCATACGGCTGGAAGGGGAGTTAGACACAAATTGTCATCTACAACGCAGTTTCCGCTCAGCGACCAAGTCCCGTCGTAGCTGTATGTAAGTTCATCGAGAAATGCGAACCGACCGTACGATCTTCTTCAAACTTGCAGAAGTGCTCTCGATTGACAACACGAGCATGCTGTGCAAGTTTCATAAACTTCGTACGGCTGGAAGCGAAGTTTGAAAAAAATTGTCATCATCCGAATTTCCGCTCAGCGACCAAGTCCCGTCGTAGCTGTATGTAAGTTCATCGAGAAATGCGAACCGACCGTACGATCTTCTTCAAACTTGCAGGAGTGCTCTCGATTGGCGACACGAGCATTCTCTACAAGTTTCATAAACTTCGTACGGCTGGAAGGGGAGTTAGACACAAATTGTCATCTACAACGCAGTACTGGATAGTTCCCGTTCAGCGACAAAGTCCCGTCGTAGCTGTATGTAAGTTCATCGAGAAATGTAAACCGACCGTACGATCTTCTTCAAACTTGCAGGAGTGCTCTCGAATGGCGACACGAGCATTCTGTACAAGTTTCATAAACTTCGTACGGCTGGAAGGGGAGTTAGACACAAATTGTCATCTACAACGCAGTTTCCGCTCAGCGACCAAGTCCCGTCGTAGCTGTATGTAAGTTCATCGAGAAATGCGAACCGATCGTACGATCTTCTTCAAACTTGCAGGAGTGCTCTCGATTGACGACACGAGCATGCTGCACAAGTTTCATAAACTTCGTACGGCTGGAAGCGGAGTTTGAAAAAAATGGTCATCATCCGAATTTCCGCTCAGCGACCAAGTCCCTTCGTCGCTGCATGTAAGTTCATCGAGAAATCTGAACCGACCGTACGATCATCTTCAAACTTGCAGGAGTGCTCTCGATTGGCGACACGAGCATTCTGTACAAGTTTCATAAGCTTCGTACGGCTGGAAGGGGAGTTAGACACAAATTGTCATCTACAACGCAGTACTGGATAGTTCCCGATCAGCGACAAAGTCCCGTCGTAGCTGTATGTAAGTTCATCGAGAAATGTGAACCGACCGTACGATCTTTTTCAAACTTGCAGGAGTGCTCTCGAATGGCGACACGAGCATTCTGTACAAGTTTCATAAACTTCATACGGCTGGAAGGAGAGTTAGACACAAATTGTCATCTACAACGCAGTTTCCGCTCAGCGACCAAGTCCCGTCGTAGCTGTATGTAAGTTCATCGAGAAATGCGAACCGACCGTACGATCTTCTTCAAACTTGCAGGAGTGCTCTCGATTGGCGACACGAGCATTCTGCACAAGTTTCATAAACTTCGTACTTCTGGAAGGGGAGTTAGACACAAATTGTCATGTTCAACGCAGTTTCCGCTCAGCGACCAAGTCCCGTCGTAGCTGCATGTAAGTTCATCGAGAAATGTGAACCGAGTGTACGATCTTCTTCAAACTTGCAGGAGTGCTCTAGAATGGCGACACGAGCATTCTGTACAAGTTTCATAAACTTCGTACGCCTGGAAGGGGAGTTAGACACAAATTGTCATCTACAACGCAGTTCCCGTTCAGCGACTAAGTCCCGTCGTAGCTGCATGTAAGTTCATCGAGAAATGTGAACCGACCGTACGATCTTCTTCAAACTTGCAGGAGTGCTCTCGATTGACGACACGAGCATGCTGTACAAGTTTCATAAACTTCGTACGGCTGGAAGCGGAGTTTGAAAAAAATTGTCATCTTACGAATTTCCGCTCAGCGACCAAGTCCCGTCGTAGCTGCATGTAAGTTCATCGAGAAATGTGAACCGACCGTACGATCTTCTTCAAACTTGCAGGAGTGCTCTCGATTGACGACACGAGCATGCTGTACAAGTTTCATAAACTTCGTACGGCTGGAAGCGGAGTTTGAAAAAAATTGTCATCTTACGAATTTCCGCTCAGCGACCAAGTCCCGTCGTAGCTGCATGTAAGTTCATCGAGAAATGTGAACCGACCGTACGATCTTCTTCAAACTTGCAGGAGTTCTCTCGAATGGCGACACGAGCATTCTGTACAAGTTTCATAAACTTCGTACGGCTGGAAGGGGAGTTAGACACAAATTGTCATGTACAACGCAGATTCGGCTCAGCGACCAAGTCCCGTCGTAGCTGCATGTAAGTTCATCGAGAAATCTGAACCGACCGTACGATCATCTTGAAACTTGCAGGAGTGCTCTCGATTGGCGACACGAGCATTCTGTACAAGTTTCATAAACTTCGTACGGCTGGAAGGGGAGTTAGACACAAACTGTCATCTACAACGCAGAACTGGATAGTTCCCGGTCACCGACTAAGTCCCGTCGTAGGTGTATGTAAGTTCATCGAGAAATGTGAACCGACCGTACGATCTTCTTCAAACTTGCAGAAGTGCTCTCGATTGACGACACGAGCATGGTGTGCAAGTTTGATAAACTTCGTACGGCTGGAAGCGGAGTTAGACACAAATTGTCATCTACAACGCAGTACTGGATAGTTCCCGATCAGCGACAAAGTCCCGTCGTAGCTGTATGTAAGTTCATCGAGAAATGTGAACCGACCGTACGATCTTTTTCAATCTTGCAGGAGTGCTCTCGAATGGCGACACGAGCATTCTCTACAAGTTTCATAAACTTCATACGGCTGGAAGGGGAGTTAGACACAAATTGTCATCTACAACGCAGTTTCCGCTCAGCGACCAAGTCCCGTCGTAGCTGTATGTAAGTTCATCGAGAAATGCGAACCGACCGTACGATCTTCTTCAAACTTGCAGAAGTGCTCTCGATTGACAACACGAGCATGCTGTGCAAGTTTCATAAACTTCGTACGGCTGGAAGCGAAGTTTGAAAAAAATTGTCATCATCCGAATTTCCGCTCAGCGACCAAGTCCCGTCGTAGCTGTATGTAAGTTCATCGAGAAATGCGAACCGACCGTACGATCTTCTTCAAACTTGCAGGAGTGCTCTCGATTGGCGACACGAGCATTCTCTACAAGTTTCATAAACTTCGTACGGCTGGAAGGGGAGTTAGACACAAATTGTCATCTACAACGCAGTACTGGATAGTTCCCGTTCAGCGACAAAGTCCCGTCGTAGCTGTATGTAAGTTCATCGAGAAATGTAAACCGACCGTACGATCTTCTTCAAACTTGCAGGAGTGCTCTCGAATGGCGACACGAGCATTCTGTACAAGTTTCATAAACTTCGTACGGCTGGAAGGGGAGTTAGACACAAATTGTCATCTACAACGCAGTTTCCGCTCAGCGACCAAGTCCCGTCGTAGCTGTATGTAAGTTCATCGAGAAATGCGAACCGATCGTACGATCTTCTTCAAACTTGCAGGAGTGCTCTCGATTGACGACACGAGCATGCTGCACAAGTTTCATAAACTTCGTACGGCTGGAAGCGGAGTTTGAAAAAAATGGTCATCATCCGAATTTCCGCTCAGCGACCAAGTCCCTTCGTCGCTGCATGTAAGTTCATCGAGAAATCTGAACCGACCGTACGATCATCTTCAAACTTGCAGGAGTGCTCTCGATTGGCGACACGAGCATTCTGTACAAGTTTCATAAGCTTCGTACGGCTGGAAGGGGAGTTAGACACAAATTGTCATCTACAACGCAGTACTGGATAGTTCCCGATCAGCGACAAAGTCCCGTCGTAGCTGTATGTAAGTTCATCGAGAAATGTGAACCGACCGTACGATCTTTTTCAAACTTGCAGGAGTGCTCTCGAATGGCGACACGAGCATTCTGTACAAGTTTCATAAACTTCATACGGCTGGAAGGAGAGTTAGACACAAATTGTCATCTACAACGCAGTTTCCGCTCAGCGACCAAGTCCCGTCGTAGCTGTATGTAAGTTCATCGAGAAATGCGAACCGACCGTACGATCTTCTTCAAACTTGCAGGAGTGCTCTCGATTGGCGACACGAGCATTCTGCACAAGTTTCATAAACTTCGTACTTCTGGAAGGGGAGTTAGACACAAATTGTCATGTTCAACGCAGTTTCCGCTCAGCGACCAAGTCCCGTCGTAGCTGCATGTAAGTTCATCGAGAAATGTGAACCGAGTGTACGATCTTCTTCAAACTTGCAGGAGTGCTCTAGAATGGCGACACGAGCATTCTGTACAAGTTTCATAAACTTCGTACGCCTGGAAGGGGAGTTAGACACAAATTGTCATCTACAACGCAGTTCCCGTTCAGCGACTAAGTCCCGTCGTAGCTGCATGTAAGTTCATCGAGAAATGTGAACCGACCGTACGATCTTCTTCAAACTTGCAGGAGTGCTCTCGATTGACGACACGAGCATGCTGTACAAGTTTCATAAACTTCGTACGGCTGGAAGCGGAGTTTGAAAAAAATTGTCATCTTACGAATTTCCGCTCAGCGACCAAGTCCCGTCGTAGCTGCATGTAAGTTCATCGAGAAATGTGAACCGACCGTACGATCTTCTTCCAACATGCAGGAGTTCTCTCGAATGGCGACACGAGCATTCTGTACAAGTTTCATAAACTTCGTACGGCTGGAAGGGGAGTTAGACACAAATTGTCATGTACAACGCAGATTCGGCTCAGCGACCAAGTCCCGTCGTAGCTGCATGTAAGTTCATCGAGAAATCTGAACCGACCGTACGATCATCTTGAAACTTGCAGGAGTGCTCTCGATTGGCGACACGAGCATTCTGTACAAGTTTCATAAACTTCGTACGGCTGGAAGGGGAGTTAGACACAAACTGTCATCTACAACGCAGTACTGGATAGTTCCCGGTCACCGACTAAGTCCCGTCGTAGGTGTATGTAAGTTCATCGAGAAATGTGAACCGACCGTACGATCTTCTTCAAACTTGCAGAAGTGCTCTCGATTGACGACACGAGCATGGTGTGCAAGTTTGATAAACTTCGTACGGCTGGAAGCGGAGTTAGACACAAATTGTCATCTACAACGCAGTACTGGATAGTTCCCGATTAGCGACAAAGTCCTGTCGTAGCTGTATGTAAGTTCATCGAGAAATGTGAACCGACCGTACGATCTTGTTCAAACTTGCAGGAGTGCTCTCGAATGGCGACACGAGCATTCTCTACAAGTTTCATAAACTTCATACGGCTGGAAGGGGAGTTAGACACAAATTGTCATCTACAACGCAGTTTCCGCTCAGCGACCAAGTCCCGTCGTAGCTGTATGTAAGTTCATCGAGAAATGCGAACCGACCGTACGATCTTCTTCAAACTTGCAGGAGTGCTCTCGATTGGCGACACGAGCATTCTCTACAAGTTTCATAAACTTCGTACGGCTGGAAGGGGAGTTAGACACAAATTGTCATCTACAACGCAGTACTGGATAGTTCCCGTTCAGCGACAAAGTCCCGTCGTAGCTGTATGTAAGTTCATCGAGAAATGTAAACCGACCGTAGGATCTTCTTCAAACTTGCAGGAGTGCTCTCGAATGGCGACACGAGCATTCTGTACAAGTTTCATAAACTTCGTACGGCTGGAAGGGGAGTTAGACACAAATTGTCATCTACAACGCAGTTTCCGCTCAGCGACCAAGTCCCGTCGTAGCTGTATGTAAGTTCATCGAGAAATGCGAACCGATCGTACGATCTTCTTCAAACTTGCAGGAGTGCTCTCGATTGACGACACGAGCATGCTGCACAAGTTTCATAAACTTCGTACGGCTGGAAGCGGAGTTTGAAAAAAATTGTCATCATCCGAATTTCCGCTCAGCGACCAAGTCCCTTCGTCGCTGCATGTAAGTTCATCGAGAAATCTGAACCGACCGTACGATCATCTTCAAACTTGCAGGAGTGCTCTCGATTGGCGACACGAGCATTCTGTACAAGTTTCATAAGCTTCGTACGGCTGGAAGGGGAGTTAGACACAAATTGTCATCTACAACGCAGTACTGGATAGTTCCCGATCAGCGACAAAGTCCCGTCGTAGCTGTATGTAAGTTCATCGAGAAATGCGAACCGACCGTACGATCTTCTTCAAACTTGCAGAAGTGCTCTCGATTGACGACACGAGCATGCTGTACAAGTTTGATAAACTTCGTACGGCTGGAAGCGGAGTTAGACACAAATTGTCATCTACAACGCAGTACTGGATAGTTCCCGATCAGCGACAAAGTCCCGTCGTAGCTGTATGTAAGTTCATCGAGAAATGTGAACCGACCGTACGATCTTCTTCAAACTTGCAGGAGTTCTCTCGAATGGCGACACGAGCATTCTGTACAAGTTTCATAAACTTCGTACGGCTGGAAGGGGAGTTAGACACAAATTGTCATGTACAACGCAGATTCGGCTCAGCGACCAAGTCCCGTCGTAGCTGCATGTAAGTTCATCGAGAAATCTGAACCGACCGTACGATCATCTTGAAACTTGCAGGAGTGCTCTCGATTGGCGACACGAGCATTCTGTACAAGTTTCATAAACTTCGTACGGCTGGAAGGGGAGTTAGACACAAACTGTCATCTACAACGCAGTACTGGATAGTTCCCGGTCACCGACTAAGTCCCGTCGTAGGTGTATGTAAGTTCATCGAGAAATGTGAACCGACCGTACGATCTTCTTCAAACTTGCAGAAGTGCTCTCGATTGACGACACGAGCATGGTGTGCAAGTTTGATAAACTTCGTACGGCTGGAAGCGGAGTTAGACACAAATTGTCATCTACAACGCAGTACTGGATAGTTCCCGATCAGCGACAAAGTCCTGTCGTAGCTGTATGTAAGTTCATCGAGAAATGTGAACCGACCGTACGATCTTGTTCAAACTTGCAGGAGTGCTCTCGAATGGCGACACGAGCATTCTCTACAAGTTTCATAAACTTCATACGGCTGGAAGGGGAGTTAGACACAAATTGTCATCTACAACGCAGTTTCCGCTCAGCGACCAAGTCCCGTCGTAGCTGTATGTAAGTTCATCGAGAAATGCGAACCGACCGTACGATCTTCTTCAAACTTGCAGGAGTGCTCTCGATTGGCGACACGAGCATTCTCTACAAGTTTCATAAACTTCGTACGGCTGGAAGGGGAGTTAGACACAAATTGTCATCTACAACGCAGTACTGGATAGTTCCCGTTCAGCGACAAAGTCCCGTCGTAGCTGTATGTAAGTTCATCGAGAAATGTAAACCGACCGTAGGATCTTCTTCAAACTTGCAGGAGTGCTCTCGAATGGCGACACGAGCATTCTGTACAAGTTTCATAAACTTCGTACGGCTGGAAGGGGAGTTAGACACAAATTGTCATCTACAACGCAGTTTCCGCTCAGCGACCAAGTCCCGTCGTAGCTGTATGTAAGTTCATCGAGAAATGCGAACCGATCGTACGATCTTCTTCAAACTTGCAGGAGTGCTCTCGATTGACGACACGAGCATGCTGCACAAGTTTCATAAACTTCGTACGGCTGGAAGCGGAGTTTGAAAAAAATTGTCATCATCCGAATTTCCGCTCAGCGACCAAGTCCCTTCGTCGCTGCATGTAAGTTCATCGAGAAATCTGAACCGACCGTACGATCATCTTCAAACTTGCAGGAGTGCTCTCGATTGGCGACACGAGCATTCTGTACAAGTTTCATAAGCTTCGTACGGCTGGAAGGGGAGTTAGACACAAATTGTCATCTACAACGCAGTACTGGATAGTTCCCGATCAGCGACAAAGTCCCGTCGTAGCTGTATGTAAGTTCATCGAGAAATGTGAACCGACCGTACGATCTTTTTCAAACTTGCAGGAGTGCTCTCGATTGACGACACGAGCATGCTGCACAAGTTTCATAAACTTCGTACGGCTGGAAGCGGAGTTTGAAAAAAATTGTCATCATCCGAATTTCCGCTCAGCGACCAAGTCCCTTCGTAGCTGCATGTAAGTTCATCGAGAAATCTGAACCGACCGTCCGATCATCTTCAAACTTGCAGGAGTGCTCTCGATTGGCGACACGAGCATTCTGTACAAGTTTCATAAACGTCGTACGGCTGGAAGGGGAGTTAGACACAAATTGTCATGTACAACGCAGATTTGGCTCAGCGACCAAGTCCCGTCGTAGCTGCATGTAAGTTCATCGAGAAATCTGAACCGACCGTACGATCATCTTGAAACTTGCAGGAGTGCTCTCGATTGGCGACACGAGCATTCTGTGCAAGTTTCATAAACTTCGTACGGCTGGAAGGGGAGTTAGACACAAACTGTCATCTACAACGCAGTACTGGATAGTTCCCGGTCACCGACTAAGTCCCGTCGTAGGTGTATGTAAGTTCATCGAGAAATGTGAACCGACCGTACGATCTTCTTCAAACTTGCAGAAGTGCTCTCGATTGACGACACGAGCATGCTGTGCAAGTTTGATAAACTTCATACGGCTGGAAGCGGAGTTAGACACCAATTGTCATCTACAACGCAGTACTGGATAGTTCCCGATCAGCGACAAAGTCCCGTCGTAGCTGTATGTAAGTTCATCGAGAAATGTGAACCGACCGTACGATCTTTTTCAAACTTGCAGGAGTGCTCTCGAATGGTGACACGAGTATTCTCTACAAGTGTCATAAACTTCATACGGCTGGAAGGGGAGTTAGACACAAATTGTCATCTACAACGCAGTTTCCGCTCAGCGACCAAGTCCCGTCGTAGCTGTATGTAAGTTCATCGAGAAATGCGAACCGACCGTACGATCTTCTTCAAACTTGCAGAAGTGCTCTCGATTGACGACACGAGCATGCTGTGCAAGTTTGATAAACTTCGTACGGCTGGAAGCGGAGTTGGAAACAAATTGTCATCTACAACGCAGTACTGGATAGTTCCCGATCAGCGACAAAGTCCCGTCGTAGCTGTATGTAAGTTCATCGAGAAATGCGAACCGACCGTACGATCTTCTTCAAACTTGCAGAAGTGCTCTCGATTGACGACACGAGCATGCTGTGCAAGTTTGATAAACTTCGTACGGCTGGAAGCGGAGTTGGAAACAAATTGTCATCTACAACGCAGTACTGGATAGTTCCCGATCAGCGACAAAGTCCCGTCGTAGCTGTATGTAAGTTCATCGAGAAATGTGAACCGACCGTACGATCTTTTTCAAACTTACAGGAGTGCTCTCGATTGACGACACGAGCATGCTGCACAAGTTTCATAAACTTCGTACGGCTGGAAGCGAAGTTTGAAAAAAATGATCATCATCCGAATTTCCGCTCAGCGACCAAGTCCCGTCGTAGCTGTATGTAAGTTCATCGAGAAATGCGAACCGACCGTACGATCTTCTTCAAACTTGCAGGAGTGCTCTCGATTGGCGACACGAGCATTCTCTACAAGTTTCATAAACTTCGTACGGCTGGAAGGGGAGTTAGACACAAATTGTCATCTACAACGCAGTACTGGATAGTTCCCGTTCAGCGACAAAGTCCCGTCGTAGCTGTATGTAAGTTCATCGAGAAATGTAAACCGACCGTAGGATCTTCTTCAAACTTGCAGGAGTGCTCTCGAATGGCGACACGAGCATTCTGTACAAGTTTCATAAACTTCGTACGGCTGGAAGGGGAGTTAGACACAAATTGTCATCTACAACGCAGTTTCCGCTCAGCGACCAAGTCCCGTCGTAGCTGTATGTAAGTTCATCGAGAAATGCGAACCGATCGTACGATCTTCTTCAAACTTGCAGGAGTGCTCTCGATTGACGACACGAGCATGCTGCACAAGTTTCATAAACTTCGTACGGCTGGAAGCGGAGTTTGAAAAAAATTGTCATCATCCGAATTTCCGCTCAGCGACCAAGTCCCTTCGTCGCTGCATGTAAGTTCATCGAGAAATCTGAACCGACCGTACGATCATCTTCAAACTTGCAGGAGTGCTCTCGATTGGCGACACGAGCATTCTGTACAAGTTTCATAAGCTTCGTACGGCTGGAAGGGGAGTTAGACACAAATTGTCATCTACAACGCATTACTGGATAGTTCCCGATCAGCGACAAAGTCCCGTCGTAGCTGTATGTAAGTTCATCGAGAAATGCGAACCGACCGTACGATCTTCTTCAAACTTGCAGAAGTGCTCTCGATTGACGACACGAGCATGGTGTGCAAGTTTGATAAACTTCGTACGGCTGGAAGCGGAGTTAGACACAAATTGTCATCTACAACGCAGTACTGGATAGTTCCCGATCAGCGACAAAGTCCTGTCGTAGCTGTATGTAAGTTCATCGAGAAATGTGAACCGACCGTACGATCTTGTTCAAACTTGCAGGAGTGCTCTCGAATGGCGACACGAGCATTCTCTACAAGTTTCATAAACTTCATACGGCTGGAAGGGGAGTTAGACACAAATTGTCATCTACAACGCAGTTTCCGCTCAGCGACCAAGTCCCGTCGTAGCTGTATGTAAGTTCATCGAGAAATGCGAACCGACCGTACGATCTTCTTCAAACTTGCAGGAGTGCTCTCGATTGGCGACACGAGCATTCTCTACAAGTTTCATAAACTTCGTACGGCTGGAAGGGGAGTTAGACACAAATTGTCATCTACAACGCAGTACTGGATAGTTCCCGTTCAGCGACAAAGTCCCGTCGTAGCTGTATGTAAGTTCATCGAGAAATGTAAACCGACCGTAGGATCTTCTTCAAACTTGCAGGAGTGCTCTCGAATGGCGACACGAGCATTCTGTACAAGTTTCATAAACTTCGTACGGCTGGAAGGGGAGTTAGACACAAATTGTCATCTACAACGCAGTTTCCGCTCAGCGACCAAGTCCCGTCGTAGCTGTATGTAAGTTCATCGAGAAATGCGAACCGATCGTATGATCTTCTTCAAACTTGCAGGAGTGCTCTCGATTGACGACACGAGCATGCTGCACAAGTTTCATAAACTTCGTACGGCTGGAAGCGGAGTTTGAAAAAAATTGTCATCATCCGAATTTCCGCTCAGCGACCAAGTCCCTTCGTCGCTGCATGTAAGTTCATCGAGAAATCTGAACCGACCGTACGATCATCTTCAAACTTGCAGGAGTGCTCTCGATTGGCGACACGAGCATTCTGTACAAGTTTCATAAGCTTCGTACGGCTGGAAGGGGAGTTAGACACAAATTGTCATCTACAACGCAGTACTGGATAGTTCCCGATCAGCGACAAAGTCCCGTCGTAGCTGTATGTAAGTTCATCGAGAAATGTGAACCGACCGTACGATCTTTTTCAAACTTGCAGGAGTGCTCTCGATTGACGACACGAGCATGCTGCACAAGTTTCATAAACTTCGTACGGCTGGAAGCGGAGTTTGAAAAAAATTGTCATCATCCGAATTTCCGCTCAGCGACCAAGTCCCTTCGTAGCTGCATGTAAGTTCATCGAGAAATCTGAACCGACCGTACGATCATCTTCAAACTTGCAGGAGTGCTCTCGATTGGCGACACGAGCATTCTGTACAAGTTTCATAAACGTCGTACGGCTGGAAGGGGAGTTAGACACAAATTGTCATGTACAACGCAGATTCGGCTCAGCGACCAAGTCCCGTCGTAGCTGCATGTAAGTTCATCGAGAAATCTGAACCGACCGTACGATCATCTTGAAACTTGCAGGAGTGCTCTCGATTGGCGACACGAGCATTCTGTACAAGTTTCATAAACTTCGTACGGCTGGAAGGGGAGTTAGACACAAACTGTCATCTACAACGCAGTACTGGATAGTTCCCGGTCACCGACAAAGTCCCGTCGTAGCTGTATGTAAGTTCATCGAGAAATGCGAACCGACCGTACGATCTTCTTCAAACTTGCAGAAGTGCTCTCGATTGACGACACGAGCATGGTGTGCAAGTTTGATAAACTTCGTACGGCTGGAAGCGGAGTTAGACACAAATTGTCATCTACAACGCAGTACTGGATAGTTCCCGATCAGCGACAAAGTCCTGTCGTAGCTGTATGTAAGTTCATCGAGAAATGTGAACCGACCGTACGATCTTGTTCAAACTTGCAGGAGTGCTCTCGAATGGCGACACGAGCATTCTCTACAAGTTTCATAAACTTCATACGGCTGGAAGGGGAGTTAGACACAAATTGTCATCTACAACGCAGTTTCCGCTCAGCGACCAAGTCCCGTCGTAGCTGTATGTAAGTTCATCGAGAAATGCGAACCGACCGTACGATCTTCTTCAAACTTGCAGGAGTGCTCTCGATTGGCGACACGAGCATTCTCTACAAGTTTCATAAACTTCGTACGGCTGGAAGGGGAGTTAGACACAAATTGTCATCTACAACGCAGTACTGGATAGTTCCCGTTCAGCGACAAAGTCCCGTCGTAGCTGTATGTAAGTTCATCGAGAAATGTAAACCGATCGTACGATCTTCTTCAAACTTGCAGGAGTGCTCTCGATTGACGACACGAGCATGCTGCACAAGTTTCATAAACTTCGTACGGCTGGAAGCGGAGTTTGAAAAAAATTGTCATCATCCGAATTTCCGCTCAGCGACCAAGTCCCTTCGTCGCTGCATGTAAGTTCATCGAGAAATCTGAACCGACCGTACGATCATCTTCAAACTTGCAGGAGTGCTCTCGATTGGCGACACGAGCATTCTGTACAAGTTTCATAAGCTTCGTACGGCTGGAAGGGGAGTTAGACACAAATTGTCATCTACAACGCAGTACTGGATAGTTCCCGATCAGCGACAAAGTCCCGTCGTAGCTGTATGTAAGTTCATCGAGAAATGTGAACCGACCGTACGATCTTTTTCAAACTTGCAGGAGTGCTCTCGATTGACGACACGAGCATGCTGCACAAGTTTCATAAACTTCGTACGGCTGGAAGCGGAGTTTGAAAAAATTGTCATCATCCGAATTTCCGCTCAGCGACCAAGTCCCTTCGTAGCTGCATGTAAGTTCATCGAGAAATCTGAACCGACCGTACGATCATCTTCAAACTTGCAGGAGTGCTCTCGATTGGCGACACGAGCATTCTGTACAAGTTTCATAAACGTCGTACGGCTGGAAGGGGAGTTAGACACAAATTGTCATGTACAACGCAGATTCGGCTCAGCGACCAAGTCCCGTCGTAGCTGCATGTAAGTTCATCGAGAAATCTGAACCGACCGTACGATCATCTTGAAACTTGCAGGAGTGCTCTCGATTGGCGACACGAGCATTCTGTACAAGTTTCATAAACTTCGTACGGCTGGAAGGGGAGTTAGACACAAACTGTCATCTACAACGCAGTACTGGATAGTTCCCGGTCACCGACTAAGTCCCGTCGTAGGTGTATGTAAGTTCATCGAGAAATGTGAACCGACCGTACGATCTTCTTCAAACTTGCAGAAGTGCTCTCGATTGACGACACGAGCATGCTGTGCAAGTTTGATAAACTTCATACGGCTGGAAGCGGAGTTAGACACCAATTGTCATCTACAACGCAGTACTGGATAGTTCCCGATCAGCGACAAAGTCCCGTCGTAGCTGTATGTAAGTTCATCGAGAAATGTGAACCGACCGTACGATCTTTTTCAAACTTGCAGGAGTGCTCTCGAATGGTGACACGAGTATTCTCTACAAGTTTCATAAACTTCATACGGCTGGAAGGGGAGTTAGACACAAATTGTCATCTACAACGCAGTTTCCGCTCAGCGACCAAGTCCCGTCGTAGCTGTATGTAAGTTCATCGAGAAATGCGAACCGACCGTACGATCTTCTTCAAACTTGCAGAAGTGCTCTCGATTGACGACACGAGCATGCTGTGCAAGTTTGATAAACTTCGTACGGCTGGAAGCGGAGTTGGAAACAAATTGTCATCTACAACGCAGTACTGGATAGTTCCCGATCAGCGACAAAGTCCCGTCGTAGCTGTATGTAAGTTCATCGAGAAATGCGAACCGACCGTACGATCTTCTTCAAACTTGCAGAAGTGCTCTCGATTGACGACACGAGCATGCTGTGCAAGTTTGATAAACTTCGTACGGCTGGAAGCGGAGTTGGAAACAAATTGTCATCTACAACGCAGTACTGGATAGTTCCCGATCAGCGACAAAGTCCCGTCGTAGCTGTATGTAAGTTCATCGAGAAATGTGAACCGACCGTACGATCTTTTTCAAACTTACAGGAGTGCTCTCGATTGACGACACGAGCATGCTGCACAAGTTTCATAAACTTCGTACGGCTGGAAGCGAAGTTTGAAAAAAATGGTCATCATCCGAATTTCCGCTCAGCGACCAAGTCCCGTCGTAGCTGTATGTAAGTTCATCGAGAAATGCGAACCGACCGTACGATCTTCTTCAAACTTGCAGGAGTGCTCTCGATTGGCGACACGAGCATTCTCTACAAGTTTCATAAACTTCGTACGGCTGGAAGGGGAGTTAGACACAAATTGTCATCTACAACGCAGTACTGGATAGTTCCCGTTCAGCGACAAAGTCCCGTCGTAGCTGTATGTAAGTTCATCGAGAAATGTAAACCGACCGTAGGATCTTCTTCAAACTTGCAGGAGTGCTCTCGAATGGCGACACGAGCATTCTGTACAAGTTTCATAAACTTCGTACGGCTGGAAGGGGAGTTAGACACAAATTGTCATCTACAACGCAGTTTCCGCTCAGCGACCAAGTCCCGTCGTAGCTGTATGTAAGTTCATCGAGAAATGCGAACCGATCGTACGATCTTCTTCAAACTCGCAGGAGTGCTCTCGATTGACGACACGAGCATGCTGCACAAGTTTCATAAACTTCGTACGGCTGGAAGCGGAGTTTGAAAAAAATTGTCATCATCCGAATTTCCGCTCAGCGACCAAGTCCCTTCGTCGCTGCATGTAAGTTCATCGAGAAATCTGAACCGACCGTACGATCATCTTCAAACTTGCAGGAGTGCTCTCGATTGGCGACACGAGCATTCTGTACAAGTTTCATAAGCTTCGTACGGCTGGAAGGGGAGTTAGACACAAATTGTCATCTACAACGCAGTACTGGATAGTTCCCGATCAGCGACAAAGTCCCGTCGTAGCTGTATGTAAGTTCATCGAGAAATGCGAACCGACCGTACGATCTTCTTCAAACTTGCAGAAGTGCTCTCGATTGACGACACGAGCATGCTGTACAAGTTTGATAAACTTCGTACGGCTGGAAGCGGAGTTAGACACAAATTGTCATCTACAACGCAGTACTGGATAGTTCCCGATCAGCGACAAAGTCCCGTCGTATCTGTATGTAAGTTCATCGAGAAATGTGAACCGACCGTACGATCTTCTTCAAACTTGCAGGAGTTCTCTCGAATGGCGACACGAGCATTCTGTACAAGTTTCATAAACTTCGTACGGCTGGAAGGGGAGTTAGACACAAATTGTCAAGTACAACGCAGATTCGGCTCAGCGACCAAGTCCCGTCGTAGCTGCATGTAAGTTCATCGAGAAATCTGAACCGACCGTACGATCATCTTGAAACTTGCAGGAGTGCTCTCGATTGGCGACACGAGCATCCTGTACAAGTTTCATAAACTTCGTACGGCTGGAAGGGGAGTTAGACACAAACTGTCATCTACAACGCAGTACTGGATAGTTCCCGGTCACCGACTAAGTCCCGTCGTAGGTGTATGTAAGTTCATCGAGAAATGTGAACCGACCGTACGATCTTCTTCAAACTTGCAGAAGTGCTCTCGATTGACGACACGAGCATGGTGTGCAAGTTTGATAAACTTCGTACGGCTGGAAGCGGAGTTAGACACAAATTGTCATCTACAACGCAGTACTGGATAGTTCCCGATCAGCGACAAAGTCCTGTCGTAGCTGTATGTAAGTTCATCGAGAAATGTGAACCGACCGTACGATCTTGTTCAAACTTGCAGGAGTGCTCTCGAATGGCGACACGAGCATTCTCTACAAGTTTCATAAACTTCATACGGCTGGAAGGGGAGTTAGACACAAATTGCCATCTACAACGCAGTTTCCGCTCAGCGACCAAGTCCCGTCGTAGCTGTATGTAAGTTCATCGAGAAATGCGAACCGACCGTACGATCTTCTTCAAACTTGCAGGAGTGCTCTCGATTGGCGACACGAGCTTTCTCTACAAGTTTCATAAACTTCGTACGGCTGGAAGGGGAGTTAGACACAAATTGTCATCTACAACGCAGTACTGGATAGTTCCCGTTCAGCGACAAAGTCCCGTCGTAGCTGTATGTAAGTTCATCGAGAAATGTAAACCGACCGTAGGATCTTCTTCAAACTTGCAGGAGTGCTCTCGAATGGCGACACGAGCATTCTGTACAAGTTTCATAAACTTCGTACGGCTGGAAGGGGAGTTAGACACAAATTGTCATCTACAACGCAGTTTCCGCTCAGCGACCAAGTCCCGTCGTAGCTGTATGTAAGTTCATCGAGAAATGCGAACCGATCGTACGATCTTCTTCAAACTTGCAGGAGTGCTCTCGATTGACGACACGAGCATGCTGCACAAGTTTCATAAACTTCGTACGGCTGGAAGCGGAGTTTGAAAAAAATTGTCATCATCCGAATTTCCGCTCAGCGACCAAGTCCCTTCGTCGCTGCATGTAAGTTCATCGAGAAATCTGAACCGACCGTACGATCATCTTCAAACTTGCAGGAGTGCTCTCGATTGGCGACACGAGCATTCTGTACAAGTTTCATAAGCTTCGTACGGCTGGAAGGGGAGTTAGACACAAATTGTCATCTACAACGCAGTACTGGATAGTTCCCGATCAGCGACAAAGTCCCGTCGTAGCTGTATGTAAGTTCATCGAGAAATGTGAACCGACCGTACGATCTTTTTCAAACTTGCAGGAGTGCTCTCGATTGACGACACGAGCATGCTGCACAAGTTTCATAAACTTCGTACGGCTGGAAGCGGAGTTTGAAAAAAATTGTCATCATCCGAATTTCCGCTCAGCGACCAAGTCCCTTCGTAGCTGCATGTAAGTTCATCGAGAAATCTGAACCGACCGTACGATCATCTTCAAACTTGCAGGAGTGCTCTCGATTGGCGACACGAGCATTCTGTACAAGTTTCATAAACGTCGTACGGCTGGAAGGGGAGTTAGACACAAATTGTCATGTACAACGCAGATTCGGCTCAGCGACCAAGTCCCGTCGTAGCTGCATGTAAGTTCATCGAGAAATCTGAACCGACCGTACGATCATCTTGAAACTTGCAGGAGTGCTCTCGATTGGCGACACGAGCATTCTGTACAAGTTTCATAAACTTCGTACGGCTGGAAGGGGAGTTAGACACAAACTGTCATCTACAACGCAGTACTGGATAGTTCCCGGTCACCGACTAAGTCCCGTCGTAGGTGTATGTAAGTTCATCGAGAAATGTGAACCGACCGTACGATCTTCTTCAAACTTGCAGAAGTGCTCTCGATTGACGACACGAGCATGCTGTGCAAGTTTGATAAACTTCATACGGCTGGAAGCGGAGTTAGACACCAATTGTCATCTACAACGCAGTACTGGATAGTTCCCGATCAGCGACAAAGTCCCGTCGTAGCTGTATGTAAGTTCATCGAGAAATGTGAACCGACCGTACGATCTTTTTCAAACTTGCAGGAGTGCTCTCGAATGGTGACACGAGTATTCTCTACAAGTTTCATAAACTTCATACGGCTGGAAGGGGAGTTAGACACAAATTGTCATCTACAACGCAGTTTCCGCTCAGCGACCAAGTCCCGTCGTAGCTGTATGTAAGTTCATCGAGAAATGCGAACCGACCGTACGATCTTCTTCAAACTTGCAGAAGTGCTCTCGATTGACGACACGAGCATGCTGTGCAAGTTTGATAAACTTCGTACGGCTGGAAGCGGAGTTGGAAACAAATTGTCATCTACAACGCAGTACTGGATAGTTCCCGATCAGCGACAAAGTCCCGTCGTAGCTGTATGTAAGTTCATCGAGAAATGCGAACCGACCGTACGATCTTCTTCAAACTTGCAGAAGTGCTCTCGATTGACGACACGAGCATGCTGTGCAAGTTTGATAAACTTCGTACGGCTGGAAGCGGAGTTGGAAACAAATTGTCATCTACAACGCAGTACTGGATAGTTCCCGATCAGCGACAAAGTCCCGTCGTAGCTGTATGTAAGTTCATCGAGAAATGTGAACCGACCGTACGATCTTTTTCAAACTTACAGGAGTGCTCTCGATTGACGACACGAGCATGCTGCACAAGTTTCATAAACTTCGTACGGCTGGAAGCGAAGTTTGAAAAAAATGGTCATCATCCGAATTTCCGCTCAGCGACCAAGTCCCGTCGTAGCTGTATGTAAGTTCATTGAGAAATGCGAACCGACCGTACGATCTTCTTCAAACTTGCAGGAGTGCTCTCGATTGGCGACACGAGCATTCTCTACAAGTTTCATAAACTTCGTACGGCTGGAAGGGGAGTTAGACACAAATTGTCATCTACAACGCAGTACTGGATAGTTCCCGTTCAGCGACAAAGTCCCGTCGTAGCTGTATGTAAGTTCATCGAGAAATGTAAACCGACCGTAGGATCTTCTTCAAACTTGCAGGAGTGCTCTCGAATGGCGACACGAGCATTCTGTACAAGTTTCATAAACTTCGTACGGCTGGAAGGGGAGTTAGACACAAATTGTCATCTACAACGCAGTTTCCGCTCAGCGACCAAGTCCCGTCGTAGCTGTATGTAAGTTCATCGAGAAATGCGAACCGATCGTACGATCTTCTTCAAACTTGCAGGAGTGCTCTCGATTGACGACACGAGCATGCTGCACAAGTTTCATAAACTTCGTACGGCTGGAAGCGGAGTTTGAAAAAAATTGTCATCATCCGAATTTCCGCTCAGCGACCAAGTCCCTTCGTCGCTGCATGTAAGTTCATCGAGAAATCTGAACCGACCGTACGATCATCTTCAAACTTGCAGGAGTGCTCTCGATTGGCGACACGAGCATTCTGTACAAGTTTCATAAGCTTCGTACGGCTGGAAGGGGAGTTAGACACAAATTGTCATCTACAACGCATTACTGGATAGTTCCCGATCAGCGACAAAGTCCCGTCGTAGCTGTATGTAAGTTCATCGAGAAATGCGAACCGACCGTACGATCTTCTTCAAACTTGCAGAAGTGCTCTCGATTGACGACACGAGCATGGTGTGCAAGTTTGATAAACTTCGTACGGCTGGAAGCGGAGTTAGACACAAATTGTCATCTACAACGCAGTACTGGATAGTTCCCGATCAGCGACAAAGTCCTGTCGTAGCTGTATGTAAGTTCATCGAGAAATGTGAACCGACCGTACGATCTTGTTCAAACTTGCAGGAGTGCTCTCGAATGGCGACACGAGCATTCTCTACAAGTTTCATAAACTTCATACGGCTGGAAGGGGAGTTAGACACAAATTGTCATCTACAACGCAGTTTCCGCTCAGCGACCAAGTCCCGTCGTAGCTGTATGTAAGTTCATCGAGAAATGCGAACCGACCGTACGATCTTCTTCAAACTTGCAGGAGTGCTCTCGATTGGCGACACGAGCATTCTCTACAAGTTTCATAAACTTCGTACGGCTGGAAGGGGAGTTAGACACAAATTGTCATCTACAACGCAGTACTGGATAGTTCCCGTTCAGCGACAAAGTCCCGTCGTAGCTGTATGTAAGTTCATCGAGAAATGTAAACCGACCGTAGGATCTTCTTCAAACTTGCAGGAGTGCTCTCGAATGGCGACACGAGCATTCTGTACAAGTTTCATAAACTTCGTACGGCTGGAAGGGGAGTTAGACACAAATTGTCATCTACAACGCAGTTTCCGCTCAGCGACCAAGTCCCGTCGTAGCTGTATGTAAGTTCATCGAGAAATGCGAACCGATCGTATGATCTTCTTCAAACTTGCAGGAGTGCTCTCGATTGACGACACGAGCATGCTGCACAAGTTTCATAAACTTCGTACGGCTGGAAGCGGAGTTTGAAAAAAATTGTCATCATCCGAATTTCCGCTCAGCGACCAAGTCCCTTCGTCGCTGCATGTAAGTTCATCGAGAAATCTGAACCGACCGTACGATCATCTTCAAACTTGCAGGAGTGCTCTCGATTGGCGACACGAGCATTCTGTACAAGTTTCATAAGCTTCGTACGGCTGGAAGGGGAGTTAGACACAAATTGTCATCTACAACGCAGTACTGGATAGTTCCCGATCAGCGACAAAGTCCCGTCGTAGCTGTATGTAAGTTCATCGAGAAATGTGAACCGACCGTACGATCTTTTTCAAACTTGCAGGAGTGCTCTCGATTGACGACACGAGCATGCTGCACAAGTTTCATAAACTTCGTACGGCTGGAAGCGGAGTTTGAAAAAAATTGTCATCATCCGAATTTCCGCTCAGCGACCAAGTCCCTTCGTAGCTGCATGTAAGTTCATCGAGAAATCTGAACCGACCGTACGATCATCTTCAAACTTGCAGGAGTGCTCTCGATTGGCGACACGAGCATTCTGTACAAGTTTCATAAACGTCGTACGGCTGGAAGGGGAGTTAGACACAAATTGTCATGTACAACGCAGATTCGGCTCAGCGACCAAGTCCCGTCGTAGCTGCATGTAAGTTCATCGAGAAATCTGAACCGACCGTACGATCATCTTGAAACTTGCAGGAGTGCTCTCGATTGGCGACACGAGCATTCTGTACAAGTTTCATAAACTTCGTACGGCTGGAAGGGGAGTTAGACACAAACTGTCATCTACAACGCAGTACTGGATAGTTCCCGGTCACCGACAAAGTCCCGTCGTAGCTGTATGTAAGTTCATCGAGAAATGCGAACCGACCGTACGATCTTCTTCAAACTTGCAGAAGTGCTCTCGATTGACGACACGAGCATGGTGTGCAAGTTTGATAAACTTCGTACGGCTGGAAGCGGAGTTAGACACAAATTGTCATCTACAACGCAGTACTGGATAGTTCCCGATCAGCGACAAAGTCCTGTCGTAGCTGTATGTAAGTTCATCGAGAAATGTGAACCGACCGTACGATCTTGTTCAAACTTGCAGGAGTGCTCTCGAATGGCGACACGAGCATTCTCTACAAGTTTCATAAACTTCATACGGCTGGAAGGGGAGTTAGACACAAATTGTCATCTACAACGCAGTTTCCGCTCAGCGACCAAGTCCCGTCGTAGCTGTATGTAAGTTCATCGAGAAATGCGAACCGACCGTACGATCTTCTTCAAACTTGCAGGAGTGCTCTCGATTGGCGACACGAGCATTCTCTACAAGTTTCATAAACTTCGTACGGCTGGAAGGGGAGTTAGACACAAATTGTCATCTACAACGCAGTACTGGATAGTTCCCGTTCAGCGACAAAGTCCCGTCGTAGCTGTATGTAAGTTCATCGAGAAATGTAAACCGATCGTACGATCTTCTTCAAACTTGCAGGAGTGCTCTCGATTGACGACACGAGCATGCTGCACAAGTTTCATAAACTTCGTACGGCTGGAAGCGGAGTTTGAAAAAAATTGTCATCATCCGAATTTCCGCTCAGCGACCAAGTCCCTTCGTCGCTGCATGTAAGTTCATCGAGAAATCTGAACCGACCGTACGATCATCTTCAAACTTGCAGGAGTGCTCTCGATTGGCGACACGAGCATTCTGTACAAGTTTCATAAGCTTCGTACGGCTGGAAGGGGAGTTAGACACAAATTGTCATCTACAACGCAGTACTGGATAGTTCCCGATCAGCGACAAAGTCCCGTCGTAGCTGTATGTAAGTTCATCGAGAAATGTGAACCGACCGTACGATCTTTTTCAAACTTGCAGGAGTGCTCTCGATTGACGACACGAGCATGCTGCACAAGTTTCATAAACTTCGTACGGCTGGAAGCGGAGTTTGAAAAAATTGTCATCATCCGAATTTCCGCTCAGCGACCAAGTCCCTTCGTAGCTGCATGTAAGTTCATCGAGAAATCTGAACCGACCGTACGATCATCTTCAAACTTGCAGGAGTGCTCTCGATTGGCGACACGAGCATTCTGTACAAGTTTCATAAACGTCGTACGGCTGGAAGGGGAGTTAGACACAAATTGTCATGTACAACGCAGATTCGGCTCAGCGACCAAGTCCCGTCGTAGCTGCATGTAAGTTCATCGAGAAATCTGAACCGACCGTACGATCATCTTGAAACTTGCAGGAGTGCTCTCGATTGGCGACACGAGCATTCTGTACAAGTTTCATAAACTTCGTACGGCTGGAAGGGGAGTTAGACACAAACTGTCATCTACAACGCAGTACTGGATAGTTCCCGGTCACCGACTAAGTCCCGTCGTAGGTGTATGTAAGTTCATCGAGAAATGTGAACCGACCGTACGATCTTCTTCAAACTTGCAGAAGTGCTCTCGATTGACGACACGAGCATGCTGTGCAAGTTTGATAAACTTCATACGGCTGGAAGCGGAGTTAGACACCAATTGTCATCTACAACGCAGTACTGGATAGTTCCCGATCAGCGACAAAGTCCCGTCGTAGCTGTATGTAAGTTCATCGAGAAATGTGAACCGACCGTACGATCTTTTTCAAACTTGCAGGAGTGCTCTCGAATGGTGACACGAGTATTCTCTACAAGTTTCATAAACTTCATACGGCTGGAAGGGGAGTTAGACACAAATTGTCATCTACAACGCAGTTTCCGCTCAGCGACCAAGTCCCGTCGTAGCTGTATGTAAGTTCATCGAGAAATGCGAACCGACCGTACGATCTTCTTCAAACTTGCAGAAGTGCTCTCGATTGACGACACGAGCATGCTGTGCAAGTTTGATAAACTTCGTACGGCTGGAAGCGGAGTTGGAAACAAATTGTCATCTACAACGCAGTACTGGATAGTTCCCGATCAGCGACAAAGTCCCGTCGTAGCTGTATGTAAGTTCATCGAGAAATGCGAACCGACCGTACGATCTTCTTCAAACTTGCAGAAGTGCTCTCGATTGACGACACGAGCATGCTGTGCAAGTTTGATAAACTTCGTACGGCTGGAAGCGGAGTTGGAAACAAATTGTCATCTACAACGCAGTACTGGATAGTTCCCGATCAGCGACAAAGTCCCGTCGTAGCTGTATGTAAGTTCATCGAGAAATGTGAACCGACCGTACGATCTTTTTCAAACTTACAGGAGTGCTCTCGATTGACGACACGAGCATGCTGCACAAGTTTCATAAACTTCGTACGGCTGGAAGCGAAGTTTGAAAAAAATGGTCATCATCCGAATTTCCGCTCAGCGACCAAGTCCCGTCGTAGCTGTATGTAAGTTCATCGAGAAATGCGAACCGACCGTACGATCTTCTTCAAACTTGCAGGAGTGCTCTCGATTGGCGACACGAGCATTCTCTACAAGTTTCATAAACTTCGTACGGCTGGAAGGGGAGTTAGACACAAATTGTCATCTACAACGCAGTACTGGATAGTTCCCGTTCAGCGACAAAGTCCCGTCGTAGCTGTATGTAAGTTCATCGAGAAATGTAAACCGACCGTAGGATCTTCTTCAAACTTGCAGGAGTGCTCTCGAATGGCGACACGAGCATTCTGTACAAGTTTCATAAACTTCGTACGGCTGGAAGGGGAGTTAGACACAAATTGTCATCTACAACGCAGTTTCCGCTCAGCGACCAAGTCCCGTCGTAGCTGTATGTAAGTTCATCGAGAAATGCGAACCGATCGTACGATCTTCTTCAAACTCGCAGGAGTGCTCTCGATTGACGACACGAGCATGCTGCACAAGTTTCATAAACTTCGTACGGCTGGAAGCGGAGTTTGAAAAAAATTGTCATCATCCGAATTTCCGCTCAGCGACCAAGTCCCTTCGTCGCTGCATGTAAGTTCATCGAGAAATCTGAACCGACCGTACGATCATCTTCAAACTTGCAGGAGTGCTCTCGATTGGCGACACGAGCATTCTGTACAAGTTTCATAAGCTTCGTACGGCTGGAAGGGGAGTTAGACACAAATTGTCATCTACAACGCAGTACTGGATAGTTCCCGATCAGCGACAAAGTCCCGTCGTAGCTGTATGTAAGTTCATCGAGAAATGCGAACCGACCGTACGATCTTCTTCAAACTTGCAGAAGTGCTCTCGATTGACGACACGAGCATGCTGTACAAGTTTGATAAACTTCGTACGGCTGGAAGCGGAGTTAGACACAAATTGTCATCTACAACGCAGTACTGGATAGTTCCCGATCAGCGACAAAGTCCCGTCGTATCTGTATGTAAGTTCATCGAGAAATGTGAACCGACCGTACGATCTTCTTCAAACTTGCAGGAGTTCTCTCGAATGGCGACACGAGCATTCTGTACAAGTTTCATAAACTTCGTACGGCTGGAAGGGGAGTTAGACACAAATTGTCAAGTACAACGCAGATTCGGCTCAGCGACCAAGTCCCGTCGTAGCTGCATGTAAGTTCATCGAGAAATCTGAACCGACCGTACGATCATCTTGAAACTTGCAGGAGTGCTCTCGATTGGCGACACGAGCATCCTGTACAAGTTTCATAAACTTCGTACGGCTGGAAGGGGAGTTAGACACAAACTGTCATCTACAACGCAGTACTGGATAGTTCCCGGTCACCGACTAAGTCCCGTCGTAGGTGTATGTAAGTTCATCGAGAAATGTGAACCGACCGTACGATCTTCTTCAAACTTGCAGAAGTGCTCTCGATTGACGACACGAGCATGGTGTGCAAGTTTGATAAACTTCGTACGGCTGGAAGCGGAGTTAGACACAAATTGTCATCTACAACGCAGTACTGGATAGTTCCCGATCAGCGACAAAGTCCTGTCGTAGCTGTATGTAAGTTCATCGAGAAATGTGAACCGACCGTACGATCTTGTTCAAACTTGCAGGAGTGCTCTCGAATGGCGACACGAGCATTCTCTACAAGTTTCATAAACTTCATACGGCTGGAAGGGGAGTTAGACACAAATTGCCATCTACAACGCAGTTTCCGCTCAGCGACCAAGTCCCGTCGTAGCTGTATGTAAGTTCATCGAGAAATGCGAACCGACCGTACGATCTTCTTCAAACTTGCAGGAGTGCTCTCGATTGGCGACACGAGCTTTCTCTACAAGTTTCATAAACTTCGTACGGCTGGAAGGGGAGTTAGACACAAATTGTCATCTACAACGCAGTACTGGATAGTTCCCGTTCAGCGACAAAGTCCCGTCGTAGCTGTATGTAAGTTCATCGAGAAATGTAAACCGACCGTAGGATCTTCTTCAAACTTGCAGGAGTGCTCTCGAATGGCGACACGAGCATTCTGTACAAGTTTCATAAACTTCGTACGGCTGGAAGGGGAGTTAGACACAAATTGTCATCTACAACGCAGTTTCCGCTCAGCGACCAAGTCCCGTCGTAGCTGTATGTAAGTTCATCGAGAAATGCGAACCGATCGTACGATCTTCTTCAAACTTGCAGGAGTGCTCTCGATTGACGACACGAGCATGCTGCACAAGTTTCATAAACTTCGTACGGCTGGAAGCGGAGTTTGAAAAAAATTGTCATCATCCGAATTTCCGCTCAGCGACCAAGTCCCTTCGTCGCTGCATGTAAGTTCATCGAGAAATCTGAACCGACCGTACGATCATCTTCAAACTTGCAGGAGTGCTCTCGATTGGCGACACGAGCATTCTGTACAAGTTTCATAAGCTTCGTACGGCTGGAAGGGGAGTTAGACACAAATTGTCATCTACAACGCAGTACTGGATAGTTCCCGATCAGCGACAAAGTCCCGTCGTAGCTGTATGTAAGTTCATCGAGAAATGTGAACCGACCGTACGATCTTTTTCAAACTTGCAGGAGTGCTCTCGATTGACGACACGAGCATGCTGCACAAGTTTCATAAACTTCGTACGGCTGGAAGCGGAGTTTGAAAAAAATTGTCATCATCCGAATTTCCGCTCAGCGACCAAGTCCCTTCGTAGCTGCATGTAAGTTCATCGAGAAATCTGAACCGACCGTACGATCATCTTCAAACTTGCAGGAGTGCTCTCGATTGGCGACACGAGCATTCTGTACAAGTTTCATAAACGTCGTACGGCTGGAAGGGGAGTTAGACACAAATTGTCATGTACAACGCAGATTCGGCTCAGCGACCAAGTCCCGTCGTAGCTGCATGTAAGTTCATCGAGAAATCTGAACCGACCGTACGATCATCTTGAAACTTGCAGGAGTGCTCTCGATTGGCGACACGAGCATTCTGTACAAGTTTCATAAACTTCGTACGGCTGGAAGGGGAGTTAGACACAAACTGTCATCTACAACGCAGTACTGGATAGTTCCCGGTCACCGACTAAGTCCCGTCGTAGGTGTATGTAAGTTCATCGAGAAATGTGAACCGACCGTACGATCTTCTTCAAACTTGCAGAAGTGCTCTCGATTGACGACACGAGCATGCTGTGCAAGTTTGATAAACTTCATACGGCTGGAAGCGGAGTTAGACACCAATTGTCATCTACAACGCAGTACTGGATAGTTCCCGATCAGCGACAAAGTCCCGTCGTAGCTGTATGTAAGTTCATCGAGAAATGTGAACCGACCGTACGATCTTTTTCAAACTTGCAGGAGTGCTCTCGAATGGTGACACGAGTATTCTCTACAAGTTTCATAAACTTCATACGGCTGGAAGGGGAGTTAGACACAAATTGTCATCTACAACGCAGTTTCCGCTCAGCGACCAAGTCCTGTCGTAGCTGTATGTAAGTTCATCGAGAAATGCGAACCGACCGTACGATCTTCTTCAAACTTGCAGAAGTGCTCTCGATTGACGACACGAGCATGCTGTGCAAGTTTGATAAACTTCGTACGGCTGGAAGCGGAGTTGGAAACAAATTGTCATCTACAACGCAGTACTGGATAGTTCCCGATCAGCGACAAAGTCCCGTCGTAGCTGTATGTAAGTTCATCGAGAAATGCGAACCGACCGTACGATCTTCTTCAAACTTGCAGAAGTGCTCTCGATTGACGACACGAGCATGCTGTGCAAGTTTGATAAACTTCGTACGGCTGGAAGCGGAGTTGGAAACAAATTGTCATCTACAACGCAGTACTGGATAGTTCCCGATCAGCGACAAAGTCCCGTCGTAGCTGTATGTAAGTTCATCGAGAAATGTGAACCGACCGTACGATCTTTTTCAAACTTACAGGAGTGCTCTCGATTGACGACACGAGCATGCTGCACAAGTTTCATAAACTTCGTACGGCTGGAAGCGAAGTTTGAAAAAAATGGTCATCATCCGAATTTCCGCTCAGCGACCAAGTCCCGTCGTAGCGGTATGTAAGTTCATTGAGAAATGCGAACCGACCGTACGATCTTCTTCAAACTTGCAGGAGTGCTCTCGATTGGCGACACGAGCATTCTCTACAAGTTTCATAAACTTCGTACGGCTGGAAGGGGAGTTAGACACAAATTGTCATCTACAACGCAGTACTGGATAGTTCCCGTTCAGCGACAAAGTCCCGTCGTAGCTGTATGTAAGTTCATCGAGAAATGTAAACCGACCGTAGGATCTTCTTCAAACTTGCAGGAGTGCTCTCGAATGGCGACACGAGCATTCTGTACAAGTTTCATAAACTTCGTACGGCTGGAAGGGGAGTTAGACACAAATTGTCATCTACAACGCAGTTTCCGCTCAGCGACCAAGTCCCGTCGTAGCTGTATGTAAGTTCATCGAGAAATGCGAACCGATCGTACGATCTTCTTCAAACTTGCAGGAGTGCTCTCGATTGACGACACGAGCATGCTGCACAAGTTTCATAAACTTCGTACGGCTGGAAGCGGAGTTTGAAAAAAATTGTCATCATCCGAATTTCCGCTCAGCGACCAAGTCCCTTCGTCGCTGCATGTAAGTTCATCGAGAAATCTGAACCGACCGTACGATCATCTTCAAACTTGCAGGAGTGCTCTCGATTGGCGACACGAGCATTCTGTACAAGTTTCATAAGCTTCGTACGGCTGGAAGGGGAGTTAGACACAAATTGTCATCTACAACGCAGTACTGGATAGTTCCCGATCAGCGACAAAGTCCCGTCGTAGCTGTATGTAAGTTCATCGAGAAATGCGAACCGACCGTACGATCTTCTTCAAACTTGCAGAAGTGCTCTCGATTGACGACACGAGCATGCTGTGCAAGTTTGATAAACTTCGTACGGCTGGAAGCGGAGTTAGACACAAATTGTCATCTACAACGCAGTACTGGATAGTTCCCGATCAGCGACAAAGTCCCGTCGTAGCTGTATGTAAGTTCATCGAGAAATGTGAACCGACCGTACGATCGTTTTCAAATTTGCAGGAGTGCTCTCGAATGGCGATACGAGCATTCTCTACAAGTTTCATAAACTTCATACGGCTGGAAGGGGAGTTAGACACAAATTGTCATCTACAACGCAGTTTCCGCTCAGCGACCAAGTCCCGTCGTAGCTGTATGTAAGTTCATCGAGAAATGCGAACCGACCGTGCGATCTTCTTCAAACTTGCAGAAGTGCTCTCGATTGACGACACGAGCATGCTGTGCAAGTTTGATAAACTTCGTACGGCTGGAAGCGGAGTTAGACACAAATTGTCATCTACAACGCAGTACTGGATAGTTCCCGATCAGCGACAAAGTCCCGTCGTAGCTGTATGTAAGTTCATCGAGAAATGTGAACCGACCGTACGATCTTTTTCAAACTTGCAGGAGTGCTCTCGATTGACGACACGAGCATGCTGCACAAGTTTCATAAACTTCGTACGGCTGGAAGCGGAGTTTGAAAAAAATTGTCATCATCCGAATTTCCGCTCAGCGACCAAGTCCCTTCGTAGCTGCATGTAAGTTCATCGAGAAATCTGAACCGACCGTACGATCATCTTCAAACTTGCAGGAGTGCTCTCGATTGGCGACACGAGCATTCTGTACAAGTTTCATAAACGTCGTACGGCTGGAAGGGGAGTTAGACACAAATTGTCATGTACAACGCAGATTCGGCTCAGCGACCAAGTCCCGTCGTAGCTGCATGTAAGTTCATCGAGAAATCTGAACCGACCGTACGATCATCTTGAAACTTGCAGGAGTGCTCTCGATTGGCGACACGAGCATTCTGTACAAGTTTCATAAACTTCGTACGGCTGGAAGGGGAGTTAGACACAAACTGTCATCTACAACGCAGTACTGGATAGTTCCCGGTCACCGACTAAGTCCCGTCGTAGGTGTATGTAAGTTCATCGAGAAATGTGAACCGACCGTACGATCTTCTTCAAACTTGCAGAAGTGCTCTCGATTGACGACACGAGCATGCTGTGCAAGTTTGATAAACTTCATACGGCTGGAAGCGGAGTTAGACACCAATTGTCATCTACAACGCAGTACTGGATAGTTCCCGATCAGCGACAAAGTCCCGTCGTAGCTGTATGTAAGTTCATCGAGAAATGTGAACCGACCGTACGATCTTTTTCAAACTTGCAGGAGTGCTCTCGAATGGTGACACGAGTATTCTCTACAAGTTTCATAAACTTCATACGGCTGGAAGGGGAGTTAGACACAAATTGTCATCTACAACGCAGTTTCCGCTCAGCGACCAAGTCCCGTCGTAGCTGTATGTAAGTTCATCGAGAAATGCGAACCGACCGTACGATCTTCTTCAAACTTGCAGAAGTGCTCTCGATTGACGACACGAGCATGCTGTGCAAGTTTGATAAACTTCGTACGGCTGGAAGCGGAGTTAGACACAAATTGTCATCTACAACGCCGTACTGGATAGTTCCCGATCAGCGACAAAGTCCCGTCGTAGCTGTATGTAAGTTCATCGAGAAATGTGAACCGACCGTACGATCTTTTTCAAACTTGCAGGAGTGCTCTCGATTGACGACACGAGCATGCTGCACAAGTTTCATAAACTTCGTACGGCTGGAAGCGAAGTTTGAAAAAAATTGTCATCATCCGAATTTCCGCTCAGCGACCAAGTCCCGTCGTAGCTGTATGTAAGTTCATCGAGAAATGCGAACCGACCGTACGATCTTCTTCAAACTTGCAGGAGTGCTCTCGATTGGCGACACGAGCATCCTCTACAAGTTTCATAAACTTCGTACGGCTGGAAGGGGAGTTAGACACAAATTGTCATCTACAACGCAGTACTGGATAGTTCCCGATCAGCGACAAAGTCCCGTCGTAGCTGTATGTAAGTTCATCGAGAAATGTGAACCGGCCGTACGATCTTCTTCAAACTTGCAGGAGTGCTCTCGAATGGCGACACGAGCATTCTGTACAAGTTTCATAAACTTCGTACGGCTGGAAAGGGAGTTAGACACAAATTGTCATCTACAACGCAGTACTGGATAGTTCCCGGTCACCGACTAAGTCCCGTCGTAGGTGTATGTAAGTTCATCGAGAAATGTGAACCGACCGTACGATCTTCTTCAAACTTGCAGGAGTACTCTCGATTGGCGACACGAGCATTCTCTACAAGTTTCATAAACTTCATACGGCTGGAAGGGGAGTTAGACACAAATTGTCATGTACAACGCAGATTCGGCTCAGCGACCAAGTCCCGTCGTAGCTGCATGTAAGTTCATCGAGAAATCTGAACCGACCGTACGATCATCTTGAAACTTGCAGGAGTGCTCTCGATTGGCGACACGAGCATTCTGTACAAGTTTCATAAACTTCGTACGGCTGGAAGGGGAGTTAGACACAAACTGTCATCTACAACGCAGTACTGGATAGTTCCCGGTCACCGACTAAGTCCCGTCGTAGGTGTATGTAAGTTCATCGAGAAATGTGAACCGACCGTACGATCTTCTTCAAACTTGCAGAAGTGCTCTCGATTGACGACACGAGCATGGTGTGCAAGTTTGATAAACTTCGTACGGCTGGAAGCGGAGTTAGACACAAATTGTCATCTACAACGCAGTACTGGATAGTTCCCGATCAGCGACAAAGTCCCGTCGTAGCTGTATGTAAGTACATCGAGAAATGTGAACCGACCGTACGATCTTGTTCAAACTTGCAGGAGTGCTCTCGAATGGCGACACGAGCATTCTCTACAAGTTTCATAAACTTCATACGGCTGGAAGGGGAGTTAGACACAAATTGTCATCTACAACGCAGTTTCCGCTCAGCGACCAAGTCCCGTCGTAGCTGTATGTAAGTTCATCGAGAAATGCGAACCGACCGTACGATCTTCTTCAAACTTGCAGAAGTGCTCTCGATTGACGACACGAGCATGCTGTGCAAGTTTGATAAACTTCGTACGGCTGGAAGCGGAGTTGGAAACAAATTGTCATCTACAACGCAGTACTGGATAGTTCCCGATCAGCGACAAAGTCCCGTCGTAGCTGTATGTAAGTTCATCGAGAAATGTGAACCGACCGTACGATCTTTTTCAAACTTACAGGAGTGCTCTCGATTGACGACACGAGCATGCTGCACAAGTTTCATAAACTTCGTACGGCTGGAAGCGAAGTTTGAAAAAAATTGTCATCATCCGAATTTCCGCTCAGCGACCAAGTCCCGTCGTAGCTGTATGTAAGTTCATCGAGAAATGCGAACCGACCGTACGATCTTCTTCAAACTTGCAGGAGTGCTCTCGATTGGCGACACGAGCATTCTCTACAAGTTTCATAAACTTCGTACGGCTGGAAGGGGAGTTAGACACAAATTGTCATCTACAACGCAGTACTGGATAGTTCCCGTTCAGCGACAAAGTCCCGTCGTAGCTGTATGTAAGTTCATCGAGAAATGTAAACCGACCGTAGGATCTTCTTCAAACTTGCAGGAGTGCTCTCGAATGGCGACACGAGCATTCTGTACAAGTTTCATAAACTTCGTACGGCTGGAAGGGGAGTTAGACACAAATTGTCATCTACAACGCAGTTTCCGCTCAGCGACCAAGTCCCGTCGTAGCTGTATGTAAGTTCATCGAGAAATGCGAACCGATCGTACGATCTTCTTCAAACTTGCAGGAGTGCTCTCGATTGACGACACGAGCATGCTGCACAAGTTTCATAAACTTCGTACGGCTGGAAGCGGAGTTTGAAAAAAATTGTCATCATCCGAATTTCCGCTCAGCGACCAAGTCCCTTCGTCGCTGCATGTAAGTTCATCGAGAAATCTGAACCGACCGTACGATCATCTTCAAACTTGCAGGAGTGCTCTCGATTGGCGACACGAGCATTCTGTACAAGTTTCATAAGCTTCGTACGGCTGGAAGGGGAGTTAGACACAAATTGTCATCTACAACGCAGTACTGGATAGTTCCCGATCAGCGACAAAGTCCCGTCGTAGCTGTATGTAAGTTCATCGAGAAATGCGAACCGACCGTACGATCTTCTTCAAACTTGCAGAAGTGCTCTCGATTGACGACACGAGCATGCTGTGCAAGTTTGATAAACTTCGTACGGCTGGAAGCGGAGTTAGACACAAATTGTCATCTACAACGCAGTACTGGATAGTTCCCGATCAGCGACAAAGTCCCGTCGTAGCTGTATGTAAGTTCATCGAGAAATGTGAACCGACCGTACGATCGTTTTCAAATTTGCAGGAGTGCTCTCGAATGGCGATACGAGCATTCTCTACAAGTTTCATAAACTTCATACGGCTGGAAGGGGAGTTAGACACAAATTGTCATCTACAACGCAGTTTCCGCTCAGCGACCAAGTCCCGTCGTAGCTGTATGTAAGTTCATCGAGAAATGCGAACCGACCGTGCGATCTTCTTCAAACTTGCAGAAGTGCTCTCGATTGACGACACGAGCATGCTGTGCAAGTTTGATAAACTTCGTACGGCTGGAAGCGGAGTTAGACACAAATTGTCATCTACAACGCAGTACTGGATAGTTCCCGATCAGCGACAAAGTCCCGTCGTAGCTGTATGTAAGTTCATCGAGAAATGTGAACCGACCGTACGATCTTTTTCAAACTTGCAGGAGTGCTCTCGATTGACGACACGAGCATGCTGCACAAGTTTCATAAACTTCGTACGGCTGGAAGCGAAGTTTGAAAAAAATGGTCATCATCCGAATTTCCGCTCAGCGACCAAGTCCCGTCGTAGCTGTATGTAAGTTCATCGAGAAATGCGAACCGACCGTACGATCTTCTTCAAACTTGCAGGAGTGCTCTCGATTGGCGACACGAGCATTCTCTACAAGTTTCATAAACTTCGTACGGCTGGAAGGGGAGTTAGACACAAATTGTCATCTACAACGCAGTACTGGATAGTTCCCGTTCAGCGACAAAGTCCCGTCGTAGCTGTATGTAAGTTCATCGAGAAATGTAAACCGACCGTAGGATCTTCTTCAAACTTGCAGGAGTGCTCTCGAATGGCGACACGAGCATTCTGTACAAGTTTCATAAACTTCGTACGGCTGGAAGGGGAGTTAGACACAAATTGTCATCTACAACGCAGTTTCCGCTCAGCGACCAAGTCCCGTCGTAGCTGTATGTAAGTTCATCGAGAAATGCGAACCGATCGTACGATCTTCTTCAAACTCGCAGGAGTGCTCTCGATTGACGACACGAGCATGCTGCACAAGTTTCATAAACTTCGTACGGCTGGAAGCGGAGTTTGAAAAAAATTGTCATCATCCGAATTTCCGCTCAGCGACCAAGTCCCTTCGTCGCTGCATGTAAGTTCATCGAGAAATCTGAACCGACCGTACGATCATCTTCAAACTTGCAGGAGTGCTCTCGATTGGCGACACGAGCATTCTGTACAAGTTTCATAAGCTTCGTACGGCTGGAAGGGGAGTTAGACACAAATTGTCATCTACAACGCAGTACTGGATAGTTCCCGATCAGCGACAAAGTCCCGTCGTAGCTGTATGTAAGTTCATCGAGAAATGCGAACCGACCGTACGATCTTCTTCAAACTTGCAGAAGTGCTCTCGATTGACGACACGAGCATGCTGTACAAGTTTGATAAACTTCGTACGGCTGGAAGCGGAGTTAGACACAAATTGTCATCTACAACGCAGTACTGGATAGTTCCCGATCAGCGACAAAGTCCCGTCGTATCTGTATGTAAGTTCATCGAGAAATGTGAACCGACCGTACGATCTTCTTCAAACTTGCAGGAGTTCTCTCGAATGGCGACACGAGCATTCTGTACAAGTTTCATAAACTTCGTACGGCTGGAAGGGGAGTTAGACACAAATTGTCAAGTACAACGCAGATTCGGCTCAGCGACCAAGTCCCGTCGTAGCTGCATGTAAGTTCATCGAGAAATCTGAACCGACCGTACGATCATCTTGAAACTTGCAGGAGTGCTCTCGATTGGCGACACGAGCATCCTGTACAAGTTTCATAAACTTCGTACGGCTGGAAGGGGAGTTAGACACAAACTGTCATCTACAACGCAGTACTGGATAGTTCCCGGTCACCGACTAAGTCCCGTCGTAGGTGTATGTAAGTTCATCGAGAAATGTGAACCGACCGTACGATCTTCTTCAAACTTGCAGAAGTGCTCTCGATTGACGACACGAGCATGGTGTGCAAGTTTGATAAACTTCGTACGGCTGGAAGCGGAGTTAGACACAAATTGTCATCTACAACGCAGTACTGGATAGTTCCCGATCAGCGACAAAGTCCTGTCGTAGCTGTATGTAAGTTCATCGAGAAATGTGAACCGACCGTACGATCTTGTTCAAACTTGCAGGAGTGCTCTCGAATGGCGACACGAGCATTCTCTACAAATTTCATAAACTTCATACGGCTGGAAGGGGAGTTAGACACAAATTGCCATCTACAACGCAGTTTCCGCTCAGCGACCAAGTCCCGTCGTAGCTGTATGTAAGTTCATCGAGAAATGCGAACCGACCGTACGATCTTCTTCAAACTTGCAGGAGTGCTCTCGATTGGCGACACGAGCTTTCTCTACAAGTTTCATAAACTTCGTACGGCTGGAAGGGGAGTTAGACACAAATTGTCATCTACAACGCAGTACTGGATAGTTCCCGTTCAGCGACAAAGTCCCGTCGTAGCTGTATGTAAGTTCATCGAGAAATGTAAACCGACCGTAGGATCTTCTTCAAACTTGCAGGAGTGCTCTCGAATGGCGACACGAGCATTCTGTACAAGTTTCATAAACTTCGTACGGCTGGAAGGGGAGTTAGACACAAATTGTCATCTACAACGCAGTTTCCGCTCAGCGACCAAGTCCCGTCGTAGCTGTATGTAAGTTCATCGAGAAATGCGAACCGATCGTACGATCTTCTTCAAACTTGCAGGAGTGCTCTCGATTGACGACACGAGCATGCTGCACAAGTTTCATAAACTTCGTACGGCTGGAAGCGGAGTTTGAAAAAAATTGTCATCATCCGAATTTCCGCTCAGCGACCAAGTCCCTTCGTCGCTGCATGTAAGTTCATCGAGAAATCTGAACCGACCGTACGATCATCTTCAAACTTGCAGGAGTGCTCTCGATTGGCGACACGAGCATTCTGTACAAGTTTCATAAGCTTCGTACGGCTGGAAGGGGAGTTAGACACAAATTGTCATCTACAACGCAGTACTGGATAGTTCCCGATCAGCGACAAAGTCCCGTCGTAGCTGTATGTAAGTTCATCGAGAAATGTGAACCGACCGTACGATCTTTTTCAAACTTGCAGGAGTGCTCTCGATTGACGACACGAGCATGCTGCACAAGTTTCATAAACTTCGTACGGCTGGAAGCGGAGTTTGAAAAAAATTGTCATCATCCGAATTTCCGCTCAGCGACCAAGTCCCTTCGTAGCTGCATGTAAGTTCATCGAGAAATCTGAACCGACCGTACGATCATCTTCAAACTTGCAGGAGTGCTCTCGATTGGCGACACGAGCATTCTGTACAAGTTTCATAAACGTCGTACGGCTGGAAGGGGAGTTAGACACAAATTGTCATGTACAACGCAGATTCGGCTCAGCGACCAAGTCCCGTCGTAGCTGCATGTAAGTTCATCGAGAAATCTGAACCGACCGTACGATCATCTTGAAACTTGCAGGAGTGCTCTCGATTGGCGACACGAGCATTCTGTACAAGTTTCATAAACTTCGTACGGCTGGAAGGGGAGTTAGACACAAACTGTCATCTACAACGCAGTACTGGATAGTTCCCGGTCACCGACTAAGTCCCGTCGTAGGTGTATGTAAGTTCATCGAGAAATGTGAACCGACCGTACGATCTTCTTCAAACTTGCAGAAGTGCTCTCGATTGACGACACGAGCATGCTGTGCAAGTTTGATAAACTTCATACGGCTGGAAGCGGAGTTAGACACCAATTGTCATCTACAACGCAGTACTGGATAGTTCCCGATCAGCGACAAAGTCCCGTCGTAGCTGTATGTAAGTTCATCGAGAAATGTGAACCGACCGTACGATCTTTTTCAAACTTGCAGGAGTGCTCTCGAATGGTGACACGAGTATTCTCTACAAGTTTCATAAACTTCATACGGCTGGAAGGGGAGTTAGACACAAATTGTCATCTACAACGCAGTTTCCGCTCAGCGACCAAGTCCCGTCGTAGCTGTATGTAAGTTCATCGAGAAATGCGAACCGACCGTACGATCTTCTTCAAACTTGCAGAAGTGCTCTCGATTGACGACACGAGCATGCTGTGCAAGTTTGATAAACTTCGTACGGCTGGAAGCGGAGTTGGAAACAAATTGTCATCTACAACGCAGTACTGGATAGTTCCCGATCAGCGACAAAGTCCCGTCGTAGCTGTATGTAAGTTCATCGAGAAATGCGAACCGACCGTACGATCTTCTTCAAACTTGCAGAAGTGCTCTCGATTGACGACACGAGCATGCTGTGCAAGTTTGATAAACTTCGTACGGCTGGAAGCGGAGTTGGAAACAAATTGTCATCTACAACGCAGTACTGGATAGTTCCCGATCAGCGACAAAGTCCCGTCGTAGCTGTATGTAAGTTCATCGAGAAATGTGAACCGACCGTACGATCTTTTTCAAACTTACAGGAGTGCTCTCGATTGACGACACGAGCATGCTGCACAAGTTTCATAAACTTCGTACGGCTGGAAGCGAAGTTTGAAAAAAATGGTCATCATCCGAATTTCCGCTCAGCGACCAAGTCCCGTCGTAGCTGTATGTAAGTTCATTGAGAAATGCGAACCGACCGTACGATCTTCTTCAAACTTGCAGGAGTGCTCTCGATTGGCGACACGAGCATTCTCTACAAGTTTCATAAACTTCGTACGGCTGGAAGGGGAGTTAGACACAAATTGTCATCTACAACGCAGTACTGGATAGTTCCCGTTCAGCGACAAAGTCCCGTCGTAGCTGTATGTAAGTTCATCGAGAAATGTAAACCGACCGTAGGATCTTCTTCAAACTTGCAGGAGTGCTCTCGAATGGCGACACGAGCATTCTCTACAAGTTTCATAAACTTCATACGGCTGGAAGGGGAGTTAGACACAAATTGTCATCTACAACGCAGTTTCCGCTCAGCGACCAAGTCCCGTCGTAGCTGTATGTAAGTTCATCGAGAAATGCGAACCGACCGTGCGATCTTCTTCAAACTTGCAGAAGTGCTCTGGATTGACGACACGAGCATGCTGTGCAAGTTTGATAAACTTCGTACGGCTGGAAGCGGAGTTAGACACAAATTGTCATCTACAACGCAGTACTGGATAGTTCCCGATCAGCGACAAAGTCCCGTCGTAGCTGTATGTAAGTTCATCGAGAAATGTGAACCGACCGTACGATCTTTTTCAAACTTGCAGGAGTGCTCTCGATTGACGACACGAGCATGCTGCACAAGTTTCATAAACTTCGTACGGCTGGAAGCGGAGTTTGAAAAAAATTGTCATCATCCGAATTTCCGCTCAGCGACCAAGTCCCTTCGTAGCTGCATGTAAGTTCATCGAGAAATCTGAACCGACCGTACGATCATCTTCAAACTTGCAGGAGTGCTCTCGATTGGCGACACGAGCATTCTGTACAAGTTTCATAAACGTCGTACGGCTGGAAGGGGAGTTAGACACAAATTGTCATGTACAACGCAGATTCGGCTCAGCGACCAAGTCCCGTCGTAGCTGCATGTAAGTTCATCGAGAAATCTGAACCGACCGTACGATCATCTTGAAACTTGCAGGAGTGCTCTCGATTGGCGACACGAGCATTCTGTACAAGTTTCATAAACTTCGTACGGCTGGAAGGGGAGTTAGACACAAACTGTCATCTACAACGCAGTACTGGATAGTTCCCGGTCACCGACTAAGTCCCGTCGTAGGTGTATGTAAGTTCATCGAGAAATGTGAACCGACCGTACGATCTTCTTCAAACTTGCAGAAGTGCTCTCGATTGACGACACGAGCATGCTGTGCAAGTTTGATAAACTTCATACGGCTGGAAGCGGAGTTAGACACCAATTGTCATCTACAACGCAGTACTGGATAGTTCCCGATCAGCGACAAAGTCCCGTCGTAGCTGTATGTAAGTTCATCGAGAAATGTGAACCGACCGTACGATCTTTTTCAAACTTGCAGGAGTGCTCTCGAATGGTGACACGAGTATTCTCTACAAGTTTCATAAACTTCATACGGCTGGAAGGGGAGTTAGACACAAATTGTCATCTACAACGCAGTTTCCGCTCAGCGACCAAGTCCCGTCGTAGCTGTATGTAAGTTCATCGAGAAATGCGAACCGACCGTACGATCTTCTTCAAACTTGCAGAAGTGCTCTCGATTGACGACACGAGCATGCTGTGCAAGTTTGATAAACTTCGTACGGCTGGAAGCGGAGTTAGACACAAATTGTCATCTACAACGCCGTACTGGATAGTTCCCGATCAGCGACAAAGTCCCGTCGTAGCTGTTTGTAAGTTCATCGAGAAATGTGAACCGACCGTACGATCTTTTTCAAACTTGCAGGAGTGCTCTCGATTGACGACACGAGCATGCTGCACAAGTTTCATAAACTTCGTACGGCTGGAAGCGAAGTTTGAAAAAAATTGTCATCATCCGAATTTCCGCTCAGCGACCAAGTCCCGTCGTAGCTGTATGTAAGTTCATCGAGAAATGCGAACCGACCGTACGATCTTCTTCAAACTTGCAGGAGTGCTCTCGATTGGCGACACGAGCATCCTCTACAAGTTTCATAAACTTCGTACGGCTGGAAGGGGAGTTAGACACAAATTGTCATCTACAACGCAGTACTGGATAGTTCCCGATCAGCGACAAAGTCCCGTCGTAGCTGTATGTAAGTTCATCGAGAAATGTGAACCGGCCGTACGATCTTCTTCAAACTTGCAGGAGTGCTCTCGAATGGCGACACGAGCATTCTGTACAAGTTTCATAAACTTCGTACGGCTGGAAAGGGAGTTAGACACAAATTGTCATCTACAACGCAGTACTGGATAGTTCCCGATCAGCGACAAAGTCCCGTCGTAGCTGTATGTAAGTACATCGAGAAATGTGAACCGACCGTACGATCTTGTTCAAACTTGCAGGAGTGCTCTCGAATGGCGACACGAGCATTCTCTACAAGTTTCATAAACTTCATACGGCTGGAAGGGGAGTTAGACACAAATTGTCATCTACAACGCAGTTTCCGCTCAGCGACCAAGTCCCGTCGTAGCTGTATGTAAGTTCATCGAGAAATGCGAACCGACCGTACGATCTTCTTCAAACTTGCAGAAGTGCTCTCGATTGACGACACGAGCATGCTGTGCAAGTTTGATAAACTTCGTACGGCTGGAAGCGGAGTTGGAAACAAATTGTCATCTACAACGCAGTACTGGATAGTTCCCGATCAGCGACAAAGTCCCGTCGTAGCTGTATGTAAGTTCATCGAGAAATGTGAACCGACCGTACGATCTTTTTCAAACTTACAGGAGTGCTCTCGATTGACGACACGAGCATGCTGCACAAGTTTCATAAACTTCGTACGGCTGGAAGCGAAGTTTGAAAAAAATTGTCATCATCCGAATTTCCGCTCAGCGACCAAGTCCCGTCGTAGCTGTATGTAAGTTCATCGAGAAATGCGAACCGACCGTACGATCTTCTTCAAACTTGCAGGAGTGCTCTCGATTGGCGACACGAGCATTCTCTACAAGTTTCATAAACTTCGTACGGCTGGAAGGGGAGTTAGACACAAATTGTCATCTACAACGCAGTACTGGATAGTTCCCGTTCAGCGACAAAGTCCCGTCGTAGCTGTATGTAAGTTCATCGAGAAATGTAAACCGACCGTAGGATCTTCTTCAAACTTGCAGGAGTGCTCTCGAATGGCGACACGAGCATTCTGTACAAGTTTCATAAACTTCGTACGGCTGGAAGGGGAGTTAGACACAAATTGTCATCTACAACGCAGTTTCCGCTCAGCGACCAAGTCCCGTCGTAGCTGTATGTAAGTTCATCGAGAAATGCGAACCGATCGTACGATCTTCTTCAAACTTGCAGGAGTGCTCTCGATTGACGACACGAGCATGCTGCACAAGTTTCATAAACTTCGTACGGCTGGAAGCGGAGTTTGAAAAAAATTGTCATCATCCGAATTTCCGCTCAGCGACCAAGTCCCTTCGTCGCTGCATGTAAGTTCATCGAGAAATCTGAACCGACCGTACGATCATCTTCAAACTTGCAGGAGTGCTCTCGATTGGCGACACGAGCATTCTGTACAAGTTTCATAAGCTTCGTACGGCTGGAAGGGGAGTTAGACACAAATTGTCATCTACAACGCAGTACTGGATAGTTCCCGATCAGCGACAAAGTCCCGTCGTAGCTGTATGTAAGTTCATCGAGAAATGCGAACCGACCGTACGATCTTCTTCAAACTTGCAGAAGTGCTCTCGATTGACGACACGAACATGCTGTGCAAGTTTGATAAACTTCGTACGGCTGGAAGCGGAGTTAGACACAAATTGTCATCTACAACGCAGTACTGGATAGTTCCCGATCAGCGACAAAGTCCCGTCGTAGCTGTATGTAAGTTCATCGAGAAATGTGAACCGACCGTACGATCGTTTTCAAATTTGCAGGAGTGCTCTCGAATGGCGATACGAGCATTCTCTACAAGTTTCATAAACTTCACACGGCTGGAAGGGGAGTTAGACACAAATTGTCATCTACAACGCAGTTTCCGCTCAGCGACCAAGTCCCGTCGTAGCTGTATGTAAGTTCATCGAGAAATGCGAACCGACCGTGCGATCTTCTTCAAACTTGCAGAAGTGCTCTCGATTGACGACACGAGCATGCTGTGCAAGTTTGATAAACTTCGTACGGCTGGAAGCGGAGTTAGACACAAATTGTCATCTACAACGCAGTACTGGATAGTTCCCGATCAGCGACAAAGTCCCGTCGTAGCTGTATGTAAGTTCATCGAGAAATGTGAACCGACCGTACGATCTTTTTCAAACTTGCAGGAGTGCTCTCGATTGACGACACGAGCATGCTGCACAAGTTTCATAAACTTCGTACGGCTGGAAGCGAAGTTTGAAAAAAATTGTCATCATCCGAATTTCCGCTCAGCGACCAAGTCCCGTCGTAGCTGTATGTAAGTTCATCGAGAAATGCGAACCGACCGTACGATCTTCTTCAAACTTGCAGGAGTGCTCTCGATTGGCGACACGAGCATTCTCTACAAGTTTCATAAACTTCGTACGGCTGGAAGGCGAGTTAGACACAAATTGTCATCTACAACGCAGTACTGGATAGTTCCCGTTCAGCGACAAAGTCCCGTCGTAGCTGTATGTAAGTTCATCGAGAAATGTAAACCGACCGTAGGATCTTCTTCAAACTTGCAGGAGTGCTCTCGAATGGCGACACGAGCATTCTGTACAAGTTTCATAAACTTCGTACGGCTGGAAGGGGAGTTAGACACAAATTGTCATCTACAACGCAGTTTCCGCTCAGCGACCAAGTCCCGTCGTAGCTGTATGTAAGTTCATCGAGAAATGCGAACCGATCGTACGATCTTCTTCAAACTTGCAGGAGTGCTCTCGATTGACGACACGAGCATGCTGCACAAGTTTCATAAACTTCGTACGGCTGGAAGCGGAGTTTGAAAAAAATTGTCATCATCCGAATTTCCGCTCAGCGACCAAGTCCCTTCGTCGCTGCATGTAAGTTCATCGAGAAATCTGAACCGACCGTACGATCATCTTCAAACTTGCAGGAGTGCTCTCGATTGGCGACACGAGCATTCTGTACAAGTTTCATAAGCTTCGTACGGCTGGAAGGGGAGTTAGACACAAATTGTCATCTACAACGCAGTACTGGATAGTTCCCGATCAGCGACAAAGTCCCGTCGTAGCTGTATGTAAGTTCATCGAGAAATGCGAACCGACCGTACGATCTTCTTCAAACTTGCAGAAGTGCTCTCGATTGACGACACGAGCATGCTGTGCAAGTTTGATAAACTTCGTACGGCTGGAAGCGGAGTTAGACACAAATTGTCATCTACAACGCAGTACTGGATAGTTCCCGATCAGCGACAAAGTCCCGTCGTAGCTGTATGTAAGTTCATCGAGAAATGTGAACCGACCGTACGATCGTTTTCAAATTTGCAGGAGTGCTCTCGAATGGCGATACGAGCATTCTCTACAAGTTTCATAAACTTCATACGGCTGGAAGGGGAGTTAGACACAAATTGTCATCTACAACGCAGTTTCCGCTCAGCGACCAAGTCCCGTCGTAGCTGTATGTAAGTTCATCGAGAAATGCGAACCGACCGTGCGATCTTCTTCAAACTTGCAGAAGTGCTCTCGATTGACGACACGAGCATGCTGTGCAAGTTTGATAAACTTCGTACGGCTGGAAGCGGAGTTAGACACAAATTGTCATCTACAACGCAGTACTGGATAGTTCCCGATCAGCGACAAAGTCCCGTCGTAGCTGTATGTAAGTTCATCGAGAAATGTGAACCGACCGTACGATCTTTTTCAAACTTGCAGGAGTGCTCTCGATTGACGACACGAGCATGCTGCACAAGTTTCATAAACTTCGTACGGCTGGAAGCGGAGTTTGAAAAAAATTGTCATCATCCGAATTTCCGCTCAGCGACCAAGTCCCTTCGTAGCTGCATGTAAGTTCATCGAGAAATCTGAACCGACCGTACGATCATCTTCAAACTTGCAGGAGTGCTCTCGATTGGCGACACGAGCATTCTGTACAAGTTTCATAAACGTCGTACGGCTGGAAGGGGAGTTAGACACAAATTGTCATGTACAACGCAGATTCGGCTCAGCGACCAAGTCCCGTCGTAGCTGCATGTAAGTTCATCGAGAAATCTGAACCGACCGTACGATCATCTTGAAACTTGCAGGAGTGCTCTCGATTGGCGACACGAGCATTCTGTACAAGTTTCATAAACTTCGTACGGCTGGAAGGGGAGTTAGACACAAACTGTCATCTACAACGCAGTACTGGATAGTTCCCGGTCACCGACTAAGTCCCGTCGTAGGTGTATGTAAGTTCATCGAGAAATGTGAACCGACCGTACGATCTTCTTCAAACTTGCAGAAGTGCTCTCGATTGACGACACGAGCATGCTGTGCAAGTTTGATAAACTTCATACGGCTGGAAGCGGAGTTAGACACAAATTGTCATCTACAACGCAGTACTGGATAGTTCCCGATCAGCGACAAAGTCGCGTCGTAGCTGTATGTAAGTTCATCGAGAAATGTGAACCGACCGTACGATCTTTTTCAAACTTGCAGGAGTGCTCTCGAATGGTGACACGAGTATTCTCTACAAGTTTCATAAACTTCATACGGCTGGAAGGGGAGTTAGACACAAATTGTCATCTACAACGCAGTTTCCGCTCAGCGACCAAGTCCCGTCGTAGCTGTATGTAAGTTCATCGAGAAATGCGAACCGACCGTACGATCTTCTTCAAACTTGCAGAAGTGCTCTCGATTGACGACACGAGCATGCTGTGCAAGTTTGATAAACTTCGTACGGCTGGAAGCGGAGTTAGACACAAATTGTCATCTACAACGCCGTACTGGATAGTTCCCGATCAGCGACAAAGTCCCGTCGTAGCTGTATGTAAGTTCATCGAGAAATGTGAACCGACCGTACGATCTTTTTCAAACTTGCAGGAGTGCTCTCGATTGACGACACGAGCATGCTGCACAAGTTTCATAAACTTCGTACGGCTGGAAGCGAAGTTTGAAAAAAATTGTCATCATCCGAATTTCCGCTCAGCGACCAAGTCCCGTCGTAGCTGTATGTAAGTTCATCGAGAAATGCGAACCGACCGTACGATCTTCTTCAAACTTGCAGGAGTGCTCTCGATTGGCGACACGAGCATCCTCTACAAGTTTCATAAACTTCGTACGGCTGGAAGGGGAGTTAGACACAAATTGTCATCTACAACGCAGTACTGGATAGTTCCCGTTCAGCGACAAAGTCCCGTCGTAGCTGTATGTAAGTTCATCGAGAAATGTGAACCGACCGTACGATCTTTTTCAAACTTGCAGGAGTGCTCTCGAATGGCGACACGAGCATTCTCTACAAGTTTCATAAACTTCATACGGCTGGAAGGGGAGTTAGACACAAATTGTCATCTACAACGCAGTTTCCGCTCAGCGACAAAGTCCCGTCGTAGCTGTATGTAAGTTCATTGAGAAATGCGAACCGACCGTGCGATCTTCTTCAAACTTGCAGAAGTGCTCTCGATTGACGACACGAGCATGCTGTGCAAGTTTGATAAACTTCGTACGGCTGGAAGCGGAGTTAGACACAAATTGTCATCTACAACGCAGTACTGGATAGTTCCCGGTCACCGACTAAGTCCCGTCGTAGGTGTATGTAAGTTCATCGAGAAATGTGAACCGACCGTACGATCTTCTTCAAACTTGCAGAAGTGCTCTCGATTGACGACACGAGCATGCTGTGCAAGTTTGATAAACTTCGTACGGCTGGAAGCGGAGTTAGACACAAATTGTCATCTACAACGCAGTACTGGATAGTTCCCGATCAGCGACAAAGTCCCGTCGTAGCTGTATGTAAGTTCATCGAGAAATGTGAACCGACCGTACGATCTTTTTCAAACTTGCAGGAGTGCTCTCGAATGGTGACACGAGCATTCTCTACAAGTTTCATAAACTTCATACGGCTGGAAGGGGAGTTAGACACAAATTGTCATCTACAACGCAGTTTCCGCTCAGCGACCAAGTCCCGTCGTAGCTGTATGTAAGTTCATCGAGAAATGCGAACCGACCGTACGATCTTCTTCAAACTTGCAGAAGTGCTCTCGATTGGCGACACGAGCATTCTCTACAAGTTTCATAAACTTCGTACGGCTGGAAGCGGAGTTTGAAAAAAATTGTCATCATCCGAATATCCGCTCAGCGACCAAGTCCCTTCGTAGCTGCATGTAAGTTCATCGAGAAATCTGAACCGACCGTACGATCATCTTCAAACTTGCAGGAGTGCTCTCGATTGACGACACGAGCATGCTGCACAAGTTTCATAAACTTCGTACGGCTGGAAGCGAAGTTTGACAAAAATTGTCATCATCCGAATTTCCGCTCAGCGACCAAGTCCCGTCGTAGCTGTATGTAAGTTCATCGAGAAATGCGAACCGACCGTACGATCTTCTTCAAACTTGCAGGAGTGCTCTCGATTGGCGACACGAGCATTCTCTACAAGTTTCATAAACTTCGTACGGCTGGAAGGGGAGTTAGACACAAATTGTCATCTACAACGCAGTACTGGATAGTTCCCGTTCAGCGACAAAGTCCCGTCGTAGCTGTATGTAAGTTCATCGAGAAATGTAAACCGACCGTACGATCTTCTTCAAACTTGCAGGAGTGCTCTCGAATGGCGACACGAGCATTCTGTACAAGTTTCATAAACTTCGTACGGCTGGAAGGGGAGTTAGACACAAATTGTCATCTACAACGCAGTTTCCGCTCAGCGACCAAGTCCCGTCGTAGCTGTATGTAAGTTCATCGAGAAATGCGAACCGATCGTACGATCTTCTTCAAACTTGCAGGAGTGCTCTCGATTGACGACACGAGCATGCTGCACAAGTTTCATAAACTTCGTACGGCTGGAAGCGGAGTTTGAAAAAAATTGTCATCATCCGAATTTCCGCTCAGCGACCAAGTCCCTTCGTCGCTGCATGTAAGTTCATCGAGAAATCTGAACCGACCGTACGATCATCTTCAAACTTGCAGGAGTGCTCTCGATTGGCGACACGAGCATTCTGTACAAGTTTCATAAGCTTCGTACGGCTGGAAGGGGAGTTAGACACAAATTGTCATCTACAACGCAGTTCTGGATAGTTCCCGATCAGCGACAAAGTCCCGTCGTAGCTGTATGTAAGGTCATCGAGAAATGTGAACCGACCGTACGATCTTTTTCAAACTTGCAGGAGTGCTCTCAAATGGCGACACGAGCATTCTGTACAAGTTTCATAAACTTCATACGGCTGGAAGGAGAGTTAGACACAAATTGTCATCTACAACGCAGTTTCCGCTCAGCGACCAAGTCCCGTCGTAGCTGTATGTAAGTTCATCGAGAAATGCGAACCGACCGTACGATCTTCTTCAAACTTGCAGAAGTGCTCTCGATTGACGACACGAGCATGCTGTGCAAGTTTGATAAACTTCGTACGGCTGGAAGCGGAGTTAGACACAAATTGTCATCTACAACGCAGTACTGGATAGTTCCCGGTCACCGACTAAGTCCCGTCGTAGGTGTATGTAAGTTCATCGAGAAATGTGAACCGACCGTACGATCTTCTTCAAACTTGCAGAAGTGCTCTCGATTGACGACACGAGCATGCTGTGCAAGTTTGATAAACTTCGTACGGCTGGAAGCGGAGTTAGACACAAATTGTCATCTACAACGCAGTACTGGATAGTTCCCGATCAGCGACAAAGTCCCGTCGTAGCTGTATGTAAGTTCATCGAGAAATGTGAACCGACCGTACGATCTTTTTCAAACTTGCAGGAGTGCTCTCGAATGGTGACACGAGCATTCTCTACAAGTTTCATAAACTTCATACGGCTGGAAGGGGAGTTAGACACAAATTGTCATCTACAACGCAGTTTCCGCTCAGCGACCAAGTCCCGTCGTAGCTGTATGTAAGTTCATCGAGAAATGCGAACCGACCGTACGATCTTCTTCAAACTTGCAGAAGTGCTCTCGATTGGCGACACGAGCATTCTCTACAAGTTTCATAAACTTCGTACGGCTGGAAGCGGAGTTTGAAAAAAATTGTCATCATCCGAATATCCGCTCAGCGACCAAGTCCCTTCGTAGCTGCATCTAAGTTCATCGAGAAATCTGAACCGACCGTACGATCATCTTCAAACTTGCAGGAGTGCTCTCGATTGACGACACGAGCATGCTGCACAAGTTTCATAAACTTCGTACGGCTGGAAGCGGAGTTTGAAAAAAATTGTCATCATCCGAATTTCCGCTCAGCGACCAAGTCCCTTCGTCGCTGCATGTAAGTTCATCGAGAAATCTGAACCGACCGTACGATCATCTTCAAACTTGCAGGAGTGCTCTCGATTGGCGACACGAGCATTCTGTACAAGTTTCATAAGCTTCGTACGGCTGGAAGGGGAGTTAGACACAAATTGTCATCTACAACGCAGTTCTGGATAGTTCCCGATCAGCGACAAAGTCCCGTCGTAGCTGTATGTAAGGTCATCGAGAAATGTGAACCGACCGTACGATCTTTTTCAAACTTGCAGGAGTGCTCTCAAATGGCGACACGAGCATTCCGTACAAGTTTCATAAACTTCATACGGCTGGAAGGAGAGTTAGACACAAATTGTCATCTACAACGCAGTTTCCGCTCAGCGACCAAGTCCCGTCGTAGCTGTATGTAAGTTCATCGAGAAATGCGAACCGACCGTACGATCTTCTTCAAACTTGCAGAAGTGCTCTCGATTGACGACACGAGCATGCTGTGCAAGTTTGATAAACTTCGTACGGCTGGAAGCGGAGTTAGACACAAATTGTCATCTACAACGCAGTACTGGATAGTTCCCGATCAGCGACAAAGTCCCGTCGTAGCTGTATGTAAGTTCATCGAGAAATGTGAACCGACCGTACGATCTTTTTCAAACTTGCAGGAGTGCTCTCGAATGGCGATACGAGCATTCTCTACAAGTTTCATAAACTTCATACGGCTGGAAGGGGAGTTTGACACAAACTGTCATCTACAACGCAGTTTCCGCTCAGCGACCAAGTCCCGTCGTAGCTGTATGTAAGTTCATCGAGAAATGCGAAGCGACCGTGCGATCTTCTTCAAACTTGCAGAAGTGCTCTCGATTGACGAAACGAGCATGCTGTGCAAGTTTGATAAACTTCGTACGGCTGGAAGCGGAGTTAGACACAAATTGTCATCTACAACGCAGTACTGGATAGTTCCCGATCAGCGACAAAGTCCCGTCGTAGCTGTATGTAAGTTCATCGAGAAATGTGAACCGGCCGTACGATCTTCTTCAAACTTGCAGGAGTGCTCTCGAATGGCGACACGAGCATTCTGTACAAGTTTCATAAACTTCGTACGGCTGGAAAGGGAGTTAGACACAAATTGTCATCTACAACGCAGTACTGGATAGTTCCCGGTCACCGACTAAGTCCCGTCGTAGGTGTATGTAAGTTCATCGAGAAATGTGAACCGACCGTACGATCTTCTTCAAACTTGCAGGAGTACTCTCGATTGGCGACACGAGCATTCTCTACAAGTTTCATAAACTTCATACGGCTGGAAGGGGAGTTAGACACAAATTGTCATCTACAACGCAGTTTCCGCTCAGCGACCAAGTCCCGTCGTAGCTGTATGTAAGTTCATCGAGAAATGCGAACCGACCGTACGATCTTCTTCAAACTTGCAGGAGTGCTCTCGATTGGCGACACGAGCATTCTCTACAAGTTTCATAAACTTCGTACGGCTGGAAGGGGAGTTAGACACAAATTGTCATCTACAACGCAGTACTGGATAGTTCCCGATCAGCGACAAAGTCCCGTCGTAGCTGTATGTAAGTTCATCGAGAAATGTGAACCGACCTTACGATCTTTTTCAAACTTGCAGGAGTGCTCTCGAATGGCGACACGAGCATTCTCTACAAGTTTCATAAACTTCATACGGCTGGAAGGGGAGTTAGACACAAATTGTCATCTACAACGCAGTTTCCGCTCAGCGACCAAGTCCCGTCGTAGCTGTATGTAAGTTCATCGAGAAATGCGAACCGACCGTACGATCTTCTTCAAACTTGCAGGAGTGCTCTCGATTGGCGACACGAGCATTCTCTACAAGTTTCATAAACTTCGTACGGCTGGAAGGGGATTTAGACACAAATTGTCATCTACAACGCAGTACTGGATAGTTCCCGTTCAGCGACAAAGTCCCGTCGTAGCTGTATGTAAGTTCATCGAGAAATGTAAACCGACCGTACGATCTTCTTCAAACTTGCAGGAGTGCTCTCGAATGGCGACACGAGCATTCTGTACAAGTTTCATAAACTTCGTACGGCTGGAAAGGGAGTTAGACACAAATTGTCATCTACAACGCAGTACTGGATAGTTCCCGGTCACCGACTAAGTCCCGTCGTAGGTGTATGTAAGTTCATCGAGAAATGTGAACCGACCGTACGATCTTCTTCAAACTTGCAGGAGTGCTCTCGATTGGCGACACGAGCATTCTCTACAAGTTTCATAAACTTCATACGGCTGGACGGGGAGTTAGACACAAATTGTCATCTACAACGCAGTTTCCGCTCAGCGACCAAGTCCCGTCGTAGCTGTATGTAAGTTCATCGAGAAATGCGAACCGACCGTACGATCTTCTTCAAACTTGCAGAAGTGCTCTCGATTGACGACACGAGCATGCTGTGCAAGTTTGATAAACTTCGTACGGCTGGAAGCGGAGTTAGACACAAATTGTCATCTACAACGCAGTACTGGATAGTTCCCGATCAGCGACAAATTCCCGTCGTAGCTGTATGTAAGTTTATCGAGAAATGTGAACCGACCGTACGATCTTTTTCAAACTTGCAGGAGTGCTCTCGATTGACGACACGAGCATGCTGCACAAGTTTCATAAACTTCGTACGGCTGGAAGCGAAGTTTGAAAAAAATTGTCATCATCCCAATTTCCGCTCAGCGACCAAGTCCCGTCGTAGCTGTATGTAAGTTCATCGAGAAATGCGAACCGACCGTACGATCTTGTTCAAACTTGCAGGAGTGCTCTCGATTGGCGACACGAGCATTCTCTACAAGTTTCATAAACTTCGTACGGCTGGAAGGGGAGTTAGACACAAATTGACATCTACAACGCAGTACTGGATAGTTCCCGATCAGCGACAAAGTCCCGTCGTAGCTGCATGTAAGTTCATCGAGAAAAGTGAACCGACCGTACGATCTTTTTCAAACTTGCAGGAGTGCTCTCGAATGGCGACACGAGCATTCTCTACAAGTTTCATAAACTTCGTACGGCTGGAAGCGGAGTTTGAAAAAAATTGTCATCATCCGAATTTCCGCTCAGCGACCAAGTCCCTTCGTAGCTGCATGTAAGTTCATCGAGAAATCTGAACCGACCGTACGATCATCTTCAAACTTGCAGGAGTGCTCTCGATTGGCGACACGAGCATTCTGCACAAGTTTCATAAACGTCGTACGGCTGGAAGGGGAGTTAGACACAAATTGTCATGTTCAACGCAGTTTCCGCTCAGCGACCAAGTCCCGTCGTAGCTGCATGTAAGTTCATGGAGAAATGTGAACCGAGTGTACGATCTTCTTCAAACTTGCAGGAATACTCTCGAATGGCAACACGAGCATTCTGTACAAGTTTCATAAACTTCGAACGGCTGGAAGGGGAGTTAGACACAAATTGTCATCTACAACGCTGTTCCCGTTCAGCGACTTAGTCCCGTCGTAGCTGCATGTAAGTTCATCGAGAAATGTGAACCGACCGTACGATCTTCTTCAAACTTGCAGGAGTTCTCTCGAATGGCGACACGAGCAGTCTGTACAAGTTTCATAAACTTCGTACGGCTGGAAGAGGAGTTAGACACAAATTGTCATGTACAACGCAGTTTCCGCTCAGCGACCAAGTCCCTTCGTAGCTGCATGTAAGTCCATCGAGAAATGTGAACCGACCGTACGATCTTCTTCAAACTTGCAGGAGTGCTCTCGATAGACGACACGAGCATGCTGTACAAGTTTCATAAACTTCGTACGGCTGGAAGCGGAGTTTGAAAAAAATTGTCATCATACGAATTTCCGCTCAGCGACCAAGTCCCGTCGTAGCTGCATGTAAGTTCATCGAGAAATGTGAACCGACCGTACGATCTTCTTCAAACTTGCAGGAGTTCTCTCGAATGGCGACACGAGCATTCTGTACAAGTTTCATAAACTTCGTACGGCTGGAAGGGGAGTTAGACACAAATTGTCATGTACAACGCAGATTCGGCTCAGCGACCAAGTCCCGTCGTAGCTGCATGTATGTTCATCGAGAAATCTGAACCGACCGTACGATCATCTTGAAACTTGCAGGAGTGCTCTCGATTGGCGACACGAGCATTCTGTACAAGTTTCATAAACTTCGTACGGCTGGAAGGGGAGTTAGAGACAAATTGTCATCTACAACGCAGTACTGGATAATTCCCGGTCACCGACTAAGTCCCGTCGTAGGTGTATGTAAGTTCATCAAGAAATGTGAACCAACCGTACGATCTTCTTCAAACTTGCAGGAGTGCTCTCGATTGGCGACACGAGCATTCTCTACAAGTTTCATAAACTTCGTACGGCTGGAAGCGGAGTTTGAAAAAAATTGTCATCATCCGAATATCCGCTCAGCGACCAAGTCCCTTCGTAGCTGCATGTAAGTTCATCGAGAAATCTGAACCGACCGTACGATCATCTTCAAACTTGCAGGAGTGCTCTCGATTGGCGACACGAGCATTCTGTACAAGTTTCATAAGCTTCGTACGGCTGGAAGGGGAGTTAGACACAAATTGTCATCTACAACGCAGTACTGGATAGTTCCCGTTCGGCGACAAAGTCCCGTCGTAGCTGTATGTAAGTTCATCGAGAAATGTGAACCGACCGTACGATCTTCTTCAAACTTGCAGGAGTGCTCTCGAATGGTGACACGAGCATTCTCTACAAGTTTCATAAACTTCGTACGGCTGGAAGCGGAGTTTGAGAAAAGTTGTGATCATCCGAATTTCCGCTCAACGACCAAGTCCCTTCGTAGCTGCATGTAAGTTCATCGAGAAATCTGCACCGACCGTACGATCATCTTCAAACTTGCAGGAGTGCTCTCGATTGACGACACGAGCATGCTGCACAAGTTTCATAAACTTCATACGGCTGGAAGCGAAGTTTGAAAAAAGTTGTCATCATCCGAATTTCCGCTCAGCGACCAAGTCCCTTCGTAGCTGCATGTAAGTTCATCGAGAAATCTGAACCGACCGTACGATCATCTTCAAACTTGCAGGAGTGCTCTCGATTGACGACACGAGCATGCTGCACAAGTTTCATAAACTTCGTACGGCTGGAAGCGAAGTTTGAAAAAAATTGTCATCATCCGAATTTCCGCTCAGCGACCAAGTCCCGTCGTAGCTGTATGTAAGTTCATCGAGAAATGCGAACCGACCGTACGATCTTCTTCAAACTTGCAGGAGTGCTCTCGATTGGCGACACGAGCATTCTCTACAAGTTTCATAAACTTCGTACGGCTGGAAGGGGAGTTAGACACAAATTGTCATCTACAACGCAGTACTGGATAGTTCCCGTTCAGCGACAAAGTCCCGTCGTAGCTGTATGTAAGTTCATCGAGAAATGTAAACCGATCGTACGATCTTCTTCAAACTTGCAGGAGTGCTCTCGAATAGCGACACGAGCATTCTGTACAAGTTTCATAAACTTCGTACGGCTGGAAGGGGAGTTTGACACAAATTGTCATCTACAACGCAGTTTCCGCTCAGCGACCAAGTCCCGTCGTAGCTGTATGTAAGTTCATCGAGAAATGCGAACCGACCGTACGATCTTCTTCAAACTTGCAGAAGTGCTCTCGATTGACGACACGAGCATGCTGTGCAAGTTTGATAAACTTCGTACGGCTGGAAGCGGAGTTAGACACAAATTGTCATCTACAACGCAGTACTGGATAGTTCCCGATCAGCGACAAAGTCCCGTCGTAGCTGTATGTAAGTTCATCGAGAAATGTGAACCGACCTTACGATCTTTTTCAAACTTGCAGGAGTGCTCTCGAATGGCGACACGAGCATTCTCTACAAGTTTCATAAACTTCGTACGGCTGGAAGCGGAGTTTGAAAAAAATTGTCATCATCCGAATTTCCGCTCAGCGACCAAGTCCCTTCGTAGCTGCATGTAAGTTCATCGAGAAATCTGAACCGACCGTACGATCATCTTCAAACTTGCAGGAGTGCTCTCGATTGGCGACACGAGCATTCTGCACAAGTTTCATAAACGTCGTACGGCTGGAAGGGGAGTTAGACACAAATTGTCATGTTCAACGCAGTTTCCGCTCAGCGACCAAGTCCCGTCGTAGCTGCATGTAAGTTCATGGAGAAATGTGAACCGAGTGTACGATCTTCTTCAAACTTGCAGGAATACTCTCGAATGGCAACACGAGCATTCTGTACAAGTTTCATAAACTTCGAACGGCTGGAAGGGGAGTTAGACACAAATTGTCATCTACAACGCTGTTCCCGTTCAGCGACTTAGTCCCGTCGTAGCTGCATGTAAGTTCATCGAGAAATGTGAACCGACCGTACGATCTTCTTCAAACTTGCAGGAGTTCTCTCGAATGGCGACACGAGCAGTCTGTACAAGTTTCATAAACTTCGTACGGCTGGAAGAGGAGTTAGACACAAATTGTCATGTACAACGCAGTTTCCGCTCAGCGACCAAGTCCCTTCGTAGCTGCATGTAAGTCCATCGAGAAATGTGAACCGACCGTACGATCTTCTTCAAACTTGCAGGAGTGCTCTCGATAGACGACACGAGCATGCTGTACAAGTTTCATAAACTTCGTACGGCTGGAAGCGGAGTTTGAAAAAAATTGTCATCATACGAATTTCCGCTCAGCGACCAAGTCCCGTCGTAGCTGCATGTAAGTTCATCGAGAAATGTGAACCGACCGTACGATCTTCTTCAAACTTGCAGGAGTTCTCTCGAATGGCGACACGAGCATTCTGTACAAGTTTCATAAACTTCGTACGGCTGGAAGGGGAGTTAGACACAAATTGTCATGTACAACGCAGATTCGGCTCAGCGACCAAGTCCCGTCGTAGCTGCATGTATGTTCATCGAGAAATCTGAACCGACCGTACGATCATCTTGAAACTTGCAGGAGTGCTCTCGATTGGCGACACGAGCATTCTGTACAAGTTTCATAAACTTCGTACGGCTGGAAGGGGAGTTAGAGACAAATTGTCATCTACAACGCAGTACTGGATAATTCCCGGTCACCGACTAAGTCCCGTCGTAGGTGTATGTAAGTTCATCAAGAAATGTGAACCAACCGTACGATCTTCTTCAAACTTGCAGGAGTGCTCTCGATTGGCGACACGAGCATTCTCTACAAGTTTCATAAACTTCGTACGGCTGGAAGCGGAGTTTGAAAAAAATTGTCATCATCCGAATATCCGCTCAGCGACCAAGTCCCTTCGTAGCTGCATGTAAGTTCATCGAGAAATCTGAACCGACCGTACGATCATCTTCAAACTTGCAGGAGTGCTCTCGATTGGCGACACGAGCATTCTGTACAAGTTTCATAAGCTTCGTACGGCTGGAAGGGGAGTTAGACACAAATTGTCATCTACAACGCAGTACTGGATAGTTCCCGTTCGGCGACAAAGTCCCGTCGTAGCTGTATGTAAGTTCATCGAGAAATGTGAACCGACCGTACGATCTTCTTCAAACTTGCAGGAGTGCTCTCGAATGGTGACACGAGCATTCTCTACAAGTTTCATAAACTTCGTACGGCTGGAAGCGGAGTTTGAGAAAAGTTGTGATCATCCGAATTTCCGCTCAACGACCAAGTCCCTTCGTAGCTGCATGTAAGTTCATCGAGAAATCTGCACCGACCGTACGATCATCTTCAAACTTGCAGGAGTGCTCTCGATTGACGACACGAGCATGCTGCACAAGTTTCATAAACTTCATACGGCTGGAAGCGAAGTTTGAAAAAAGTTGTCATCATCCGAATTTCCGCTCAGCGACCAAGTCCCTTCGTAGCTGCATGTAAGTTCATCGAGAAATCTGAACCGACCGTACGATCATCTTCAAACTTGCAGGAGTGCTCTCGATTGACGACACGAGCATGCTGCACAAGTTTCATAAACTTCGTACGGCTGGAGGCGAAGTTTGAAAAAAATTGTCATCATCCGAATTTCCGCTCAGCGACCGAGTCCCGTCGTAGCTGTATGTAAGTTCATCGAGAAATGCGAACCGACCGTACGATCTTCTTCAAACTTGCAGGAGTGCTCTCGATTGGCGACACGAGCATTCTCTACAAGTTTCATAAACTTCGTACGGCTGGAAGGGGAGTTAGACACAAATTGTCATCTACAACGCAGTACTGGATAGTTCCCGTTCAGCGACAAAGTCCCGTCGTAGCTGTATGCAAGTTCATCGAGAAATGTAAACCGATCGTACGATCTTCTTCAAACTTGCAGGAGTGCTCTCGAATAGCGACACGAGCATTCTGTACAAGTTTCATAAACTTCGTACGGCTGGAAGGGGAGTTTGACACAAATTGTCATCTACAACGCAGTTTCCGCTCAGCGACCAAGTCCCGTCGTAGCTGTATGTAAGTTCATCGAGAAATGCGAACCGACCGTACGATCTTCTTCAAACTTGCAGAAGTGCTCTCGATTGACGACACGAGCATGCTGTGCAAGTTTCATAAACTTCGTACGGCTGGAAGCGGAGTTAGACACAAATTGTCATCTACAACGCAGTACTGGATAGTTCCCGATCAGCGACAAAGTCCCGTCGTAGCTGTATGTAAGTTCATCGAGAAATGTGAACCGACCTTACGATCTTTTTCAAACTTGCAGGAGTGCTCTCGAATGGCGACACGAGCATTCTCCACAAGTTTCATAAACTTCATACGGCTGGAAGGGGAGATAGACACAAATTGTCATCTACAACGCAGTTTCCGCTCAGCGACCAAGTCCCGTCGTAGCTGTATGTAAGTTCATCGAGAAATGCGAACCGACCGTACGATCTTCTTCAAACTTGCAGGAGTGCTCTCGATTGGCGACACGAGCATTCTCTACAAGTTTCATAAACTTCGTACGGCTGGAAGGGGATTTAGACACAAATTGTCATCTACAACGCAGTACTGGATAGTTCCCGTTCAGCGACAAAGTCCCGTCGTAGCTGTATGTAAGTTCATCGAGAAATGTAAACCGACCGTACGATCTTCTTCAAACTTGCAGAAGTGCTCTCGATTGACGACACGAGCATGCTGTGCAAGTTTGATAAACTTCGTACGGCTGGAAGCGGAGTTAGACACAAATTGTCATCTACAACGCAGTACTGGATAGTTCCCGATCAGCGACAAATTCCCGTCGTAGCTGTATGTAAGTTCATCGAGAAATGTGAACCGACCGTACGATCTTTTTCAAACTTGCAGGAGTGCTCTCGATTGACGACACGAGCATGCTGCACAAGTTTCATAAACTTCGTACGGCTGGAAGCGAAGTTTGAAAAAAATTGTCATCATCCCAATTTCCGCTCAGCGACCAAGTCCCGTCGTAGCTGTATGTAAGTTCATCGAAAAATGCGAACCGACCGTACGATCTTCTTCAAACTTGCAGGAGTGCTCTCGATTGGCGACACGAGCATTCTCTACAAGTTTCATAAACTTCGTACGGCTGGAAGGGGAGTTAGACACAAATTGTCATCTACAACGCAGTACTGGATAGTTCCCGTTCAGCGACAAAGTCCCGTCGTAGCTGTATGTAAGTTCATCGAGAAATGTAAACCGATCGTACGATCTTCTTCAAACTTGCAGGAGTGCTCTCGAATGGCGACACGAGCATTCTGTACAAGTTTCATAAACTTCGTACGGCTGGAAGGGGAGTTAGACACAAATTGTCATCTACAACGCAGTACTGGATAGTTCCCGGTCACCGACTAAGTCCCGTCGTAGGTGTATGTAAGTTCATCGAGAAATGTGAACCGACCGTACGATCTTCTTCAAACTTGCAGGAGTGCTCTCGATTGGCGACACGAGCATTCTCTACAAGTTTCATAAATTTCATACGGCTGGAAGGGGAGTTAGACACAAATTGTCATCTACAACGCAGTTTCCGCTCAGCGACCAAGTCCCGTCGTAGCTGTATGTAAGTTCATCGAGAAATGCGAACCGACCGTACGATCTTCTTCAAACTTGCAGAAGTGCTCTCGATTGACGACACGAGCATGCTGTGCAAGTTTGATAAACTTCGTACGGCTGGAAGCGGAGTTAGACACAAATTGTCATCTACAACGCAGTACTGGATAGTTCCCGATCAGCGACAAATTCCCGTCGTAGCTGTATGTAAGTTCATCGAGAAATGTGAACCGACCGTACGATCTTTTTCAAACTTGCAGCAGTGCTCTCGATTGACGACACGAGCATGCTGCACAAGTTTCATAAACTTCGTACGGCTGGAAGCGAAGTTTGAAAAAAATTGTCATCATCCCAATTACCGCTCAGCGACCAAGTCCCGTCGTAGCTGTATGTAAGTTCATCGAGAAATGCGAACCGACCGTACGATCTTCTTCAAACTTGCAGGAGTGCTCTCGATTGGCGACACGAGCATTCTCTACAAGTTTCATAAACTTCGTACGGCTGGAAGGGGAGTTAGACACAAATTGTCATCTACAACGCAGTACTGGATAGTTCCCGATCAGCGACAAAGTACCGTCGTAGCTGCGTGTAAGTTCATCGAGAAATGTGAACCGACCGTACGATCTTCTTCAAACTTGCAGGAGTGCTCTCGAATAGCGACACGAGCATTCTGTACAAGTTTCATAAACTTCGTACGGCTGGAAGGGGAGTTTGACACAAATTGTCATCTACAACGCAGTTTCCGCTCAGCGACCAAGTCCCGTCGTAGCTGTATGTAAGTTCATCGAGAAATGCGAACCGACCGTACGATCTTCTTCAAACTTGCAGAAGTGCTCTCGATTGACGACACGAGCATGCTGTGCAAGTTTGATAAACTTCGTACGGCTGGAAGCGGAGTTAGACACAAATTGTCATCTACAACGCAGTACTGGATAGTTCCCGATCAGCGACAAAGTCCCGTCGTAGCTGTATGTAAGTTCATCGAGAAATGTGAACCGACCTTACGATCTTTTTCAAACTTGCAGGAGTGCTCTCGAATGGCGACACGAGCATTCTCCACAAGTTTCATAAACTTCATACGGCTGGAAGGGGAGATAGACACAAATTGTCATCTACAACGCAGTTTCCGCTCAGCGACCAAGTCCCGTCGTAGCTGTATGTAAGTTCATCGAGAAATGCGAACCGACCGTACGATCTTCTTCAAACTTGCAGGAGTGCTCTCGATTGGCGACACGAGCATTCTCTACAAGTTTCATAAACTTCGTACGGCTGGAAGGGGATTTAGACACAAATTGTCATCTACAACGCAGTACTGGATAGTTCCCGTTCAGCGACAAAGTCCCGTCGTAGCTGTATGTAAGTTCATCGAGAAATGTAAACCGACCGTACGATCTTCTTCAAACTTGCAGAAGTGCTCTCGATTGACGACACGAGCATGCTGTGCAAGTTTGATAAACTTCGTACGGCTGGAAGCGGAGTTAGACACAAATTGTCATCTACAACGCAGTACTGGATAGTTCCCGATCAGCGACAAATTCCCGTCGTAGCTGTATGTAAGTTCATCGAGAAATGTGAACCGACCGTACGATCTTTTTCAAACTTGCAGGAGTGCTCTCGATTGACGACACGAGCATGCTGCACAAGTTTCATAAACTTCGTACGGCTGGAAGCGAAGTTTGAAAAAAATTGTCATCATCCCAATTTCCGCTCAGCGACCAAGTCCCGTCGTAGCTGTATGTAAGTTCATCGAAAAATGCGAACCGACCGTACGATCTTCTTCAAACTTGCAGGAGTGCTCTCGATTGGCGACACGAGCATTCTCTACAAGTTTCATAAACTTCGTACGGCTGGAAGGGGAGTTAGACACAAATTGTCATCTACAACGCAGTACTGGATAGTTCCCGATCAGCGACAAAGTACCGTCGTAGCTGCGTGTAAGTTCATCGAGAAATGTGAACCGACCGTACGATCTTTTTCAAACTTGCAGGAGTGCTCTCGAATGGCGACACGAGCATTCTCTACAAGTTTCATAAACTTCATACGGCTGGAAGGGGAGTTAGACCCAAATTGTCATCTACATCGCAGTTTCCGCTCAGCGACCAAGTCCCGTCGTAGCTGTATGTAAGTTCATCGAGAAATGCGAACCGACCGTACGATCTTCTTCAAACTTGCAGAAGTGCTCTCGATTGACGACACGAGCATGATGTGCAAGTTTGATAAACTTCGTATGGCTGGAAGCGGAGTTAGACACAAATTGTCATCTACAACGCAGTACTGGATAGTTCCCGATCAGCGACAAAGTCCCGTCGTAGCTGTATGTAAGTTCATCGAGAAATGTGAACCGACCGTACGATCTTTTTCAAACTTGCAGGAGTGCTCTCGAATGGCGATACGAGCATTCTCTACAAGTTTCATAAACTTCATACGGCTGGAAGGGGAGTTAGACACAAATTGTCATCTACAACGCAGTTTCCGCTCAGCGACCAAGTCCCGTCGTAGCTGTATGTAAGTTCATCGAGAAATGCGAACCGACCGTACGATCTTCTTCAAACTTGCAGAAGCGCTCTCGATTGACGACACGAGCATGCTGTGCAAGTTTGATAAACTTCGTACGGCTGGAAGCGGAGTTTGAAAAAAATTGTCATCACCCGAATTTCCGCTCAGCGACCAAATCCCTTCGTAGCTGCATGTAAGTTCATCGAGAAATCTGAACCGACCGTACGATCTTCTTCAAACTTGCACGAGTGCTCTCGATTGACGACACGAGCATGCTGTACAAGTTTCATAAACTTCGTACGGCTGGAAGCGGAGTTTGAAAAAAATCGTCATCATACGAATTTCCGCTCAGCGACCAAGTCCCGTCGTAGCTGCATGTAAGTTCATCGAGAAATGTGAACCGACCGTACGATCTTCTTCAAACTTGCAGGAGTGCTCTCGATTGACGACACGAGCATGCTGCACAAGTTTCATAAACTTCGTACGGCTGGAAGCGAAGTTTGAAAAAAGTTGTCATCATCCGAATTTCCGCTCAGCGACCAAGTCCCTTCGTAGCTGCATGTAAGTTCATCGAGAAATCTGAACCGACCGTACGATCATCTTCAAACTTGCAGGAGTGCTCTCGATTGACGACACGAGCATGCTGCACAAGTTTCATAAACTTCGTACGGCTGGAAGCGAAGTTTGAAAAAAATTGTCATCATCCGAATTTCCGCTCAGCGACCAAGTCCCGTCGTAGCTGTATGTAAGTTCATCGAGAAATGCGAACCGACCGTACGATCTTCTTCAAACTTGCAGGAGTGCTCTCGATTGGCGACACGAGCATTCTCTACAAGTTTCATAAACTTCGTACGGCTGGAAGGGGAGTTAGACACAAATTGTCATCTACAACGCAGTACTGGATAGTTGCCGTTCAGCGACAAAGTCCCGTCGTAGCTGTATGTAAGTTCATCGAGAAATGTAAACCGACCGTACGATCTTCTTCAAACTTGCAGGAGTGCTCTTGAATGGCGACACGAGCATGCTGTGCAAATTTGATAAACTTCGTACGGCTGGAAGCGGAGTTAGACACAAATTGTCATCTACAACGCAGTACTGGATAGTTCCCGATCAGCGACAAAGTCCCGTCGTAGCTGTATGTAAGTTCATCGAGAAATGTGAACCAACCGTACGATCTTCTTCAAACTTGCAGGAGTGCTCTCGATTGGCGACACGAGCATTCTCTACAAGTTTCATAAACTTCGTACTGCTGGAAGCGGAGTTTGAAAAAAATTGTCATCATCCGAATATCCGCTCAGCGACCAAGTCCCTTCGTAGCTGCATGTAAGTTCATCGAGAAATCTGAACCGACCGTACGATCATCTTCAAACTTGCAGGAGTGCTCTCGATTGGCGACACGAGCATTCTGTACAAGTTTCATAAGCTTCGTACGGCTGGAAGGGGAGTTAGACACAAATTGTCATCTACAACGCAGTACTGGATAGTTCCCGTTCGGCGACAAAGTCCCGTCGTAGCTGTATGTAAGTTCATCGAGAAATGTGAACCGACCGTACGATCTTCTTCAAACTTGCAGGAGTGCTCTCGATTGGCGACACGAGCATTCTCTACAAGTTTCATAAACTTCGTACTGCTGGAAGCGGAGTTTGAAAAAAATTGTCATCATCCGAATATCCGCTCAGCGACCAAGTCCCTTCGTAGCTGCATGTAAGTTCATCGAGAAATCTGAACCGACCGTACGATCATCTTCAAACTTGCAGGAGTGCTCTCGATTGGCGACACGAGCATTCTGTACAAGTTTCATAAGCTTCGTACGGCTGGAAGGGGAGTTAGACACAAATTGTCATCTACAACGCTGTACTGGATAGTTCCCGTTCGGCGACAAAGTCCCGTCGTAGCTGTATGTAAGTTCATCGAGAAATGTGAACCGACCGTACGATCTTCTTCAAACTTGCAGGAGTGCTCTCGAATGGCGACACGAGCATTCTCTACAAGTTTCATAAACTTCGTACGGCTGGAAGCGGAGTTTGAGAAAAGTTGTGATCATCCGAATTTCCGCTCAACGACCAAGTCCCTTCGTAGCTGCATGTAAGTTCATCGAGAAATCTGAACCGACCGTACGATCATCTTCAAACTTGCAGGAGTGCTCTCGATTGACGACACGAGCATGCTGCACAAGTTTCATAAACTTCGTACGGCTGGAAGCGAAGTTTGAAAAAAGTTGTCATCATCCGAATTTCCGCTCAGCGACCAAGTCCCTTCGTAGCTGCATGTAAGTTCATCGAGAAATCTGAACCGACCGTACGATCATCTTCAAACTTGCAGGAGTGCTCTCGATTGACGACACGAGCATGCTGCACAAGTTTCATAAACTTCGTACGGCTGGAAGCGAAGTTTGAAAAAAATTGTCATCATCCGAATTTCCGCTCAGCGACCAAGTCCCGTCGTAGCTGTATGTAAGTTCATCGAGAAATGCGAACCGACCGTACGATCTTCTTCAAACTTGCAGGAGTGCTCTCGATTGGCGACACGAGCATTCTCTACAAGTTTCATAAACTTCGTACGGCTGGAAGGGGAGTTAGACACAAATTGTCATCTACAACGCAGTACTGGATAGTTGCCGTTCAGCGACAAAGTCCCGTCGTAGCTGTATGTAAGTTCATCGAGAAATGTAAACCGACCGTACGATCTTCTTCAAACTTGCAGGAGTGCTCTCGAATGGCGACACGAGCATGCTGTGCAAGTTTGATAAACTTCGTACGGCTGGAAGCGGAGTTAGACACAAATTGTCATCTACAACGCAGTACTGGATAGTTCCCGATCAGCGACAAAGTCCCGTCGAAGCTGTATGTAAGTTCATCGAGAAATGTGAACCGACCTTACGATCTTTTTCAAACTTGCAGGAGTGCTCTCGAATGGCGACACGAGCATTCTCTACAAGTTTCATAAACTTCATACGGCTGGAAGGGGAGTTAGACACAAATTGTCATCTACAACGCAGTTTCCGCTCAACGACCAAGTCCCGTCGTAGCTGTATGTAAGTTCATCGAGAAATGCGAACCGACCGTACGATCTTCTTCAAACTTGCAGGAGTGCTCTCGATTGGCGACACGAGCATTCTCTACAAGTTTCATAAACTTCGTACGGCTGGAAGGGGATTTAGACAAAAATTGTCATCTACAACGCAGTACTGGATAGTTCCCGTTCAGCGACAAAGTCCCGTCGTAGCTGTATGTAAGTTCATCGAGAAATGTAAACCGACCGTACGATCTTCTTCAAACTTGCAGGAGTGCTCTCGAATTGCGACACGAGCATTCTGTACAAGTTTCATAAACTTCGTACGGCTGGAAGGGGAGTTAGACACAAATTGTCATCTACAACGCAGTACTGGATAGTTCCCGATCAGCGACAAAGTCCCGTCGTAGCTGTATGTAAGTTCATCGAGAAATGTGAATCGACCGTACGATCTTTTTCAAACTTGCAGGAGTGCTCTCGAATGGCGACACGAGCATTCTCTACAAGTTTCATAAACTTCATACGGCTGGAAGGGGAGTTAGACACAAATTGTCATCTACAACGCAGTTTCCGCTCAGCGACCAAGTCCCGTCGTAGCTGTATGTAAGTTCATCGAGAAATCTGAACCGACCGTACGATCTTCTTCAAACTTGCAGGAGTGCTCTCGAATGGCGACACGAGCATTCTGTACAAGTTTCATAAACTTCGCACGGCTGGAAGGGGAGGTAGACACAAATTGTCATGTACAACGCAGTTTCCGCTCAGCGACCAAGTCCCGTCGTAGCTCTATGTAAGTTCATCGAGAAATGCGAACCGAGTGTACGATCTTCTTCAAACTTGCAGGAGTGCTCTCGAATGGCGACACGAGCATTCTGTACAAGTTTCATAAACTTCGTACGGCTGGAAGGGGAGTTAGACACAAATTGTCATCTACAACGCAGTACTGGATAGTTCCCGATCAGCGACAAAGTCCCGTCGTAGCTGTATGTAAGTTCATCGAGAAATGTGAACCGACCGTACGATCTTTTTCAAACTTGCAGGAGTGCTCTCGATTGACGACACGAGCATGCTGCACAAGTTTCATAAACTTCGTACGGCTGGAAGCGAAGTTTGAAAAAAATTGTCATCATCCGAATTTCCGCTCAGCGACCAAGTCCCGTCGTAGCTGTATGTAACTTCATCGAGAAATGCGAACCGACCGTACGATCATCTTGAAACTTGCAGGAGTGCTCTCGATTGGCGACACGAGCATTCTGTACAAGTTTCATAAACTTCGTACGGCTGGAAGGGGAGTTAGACACAAATTGTCATCTACAACGCAGTACTGGATAGTTCCCGATCAGCGACAAAGTACCGTCGTAGCTGCGTGTAAGTTCATCGAGAAATGTGAACCGACCGTACGATCTTTTTCAAACTTGCAGGAGTGCTCTCGAATGGCGACACAAGCATTCTCTACAAGTTTCATAAACTTCATACGGCTGGAAGGGGAGTTAGACCCAAATTGTCATCTACAACGCAGTTTCCGCTCAGCGACCAAGTCCCGTCGTAGCTGTATGTAAGTTCATCGAGAAATGCGAACCGACCGTACGATCTTCTTCAAACTTGCAGAAGTGCTCTCGATTGACGACACGAGCATGATGTGCAAGTTTGATAAACTTCGTATGGCTGGAAGCGGAGTTAGACACAAATTGTCATCTACAACGCAGTACTGGATAGTTCCCGATCAGCGACAAAGTCCCGTCGTAGCTGTATGTAAGTTCATCGAGAAATGTGAACCGACCGTACGATCTTTTTCAAACTTGCAGGAGTGCTCTCGAATGGCGACACGAGCATTCTCTACAAGTTTCATAAACTTCATACGGCTGGAAGGGGAGTTAGACACAAATTGTCATCTACAACGCAGTTTCCGCTCAGCGACCAAGTCCCGTCGTAGCTGTATGTAAGTTCATCGAGAAATGCGAACCGACCGTACGATCTTCTTCAAACTTGCAGAAGTGCTCTCGATTGACGACACGAGCATGCTGTGCAAGTTTGATAAACTTCGTACGGCTGGAAGCGGAGTTTGAAAAAAATTGTCATCACCCGAATTTCCGCTCAGCGACCAAATCCCTTCGTAGCTGCATGTAAGTTCATCGAGAAATCTGAACCGACCGTACGATCTTCTTCAAACTTGCAGGAGTGCTCTCGATTGACGACACGAGCATGCTGTACAAGTTTCATAAACTTCGTACGGCTGGAAGCGGAGTTTGAAAAAAATCGTCATCATACGAATTTCCGCTCAGCGACCAAGTCCCGTCGTAGCTGCATGTAAGTTCATCGAGAAATGTGAACCGACCGTACGATCTTCTTCAAACTTGCAGGAGTGCTCTCGATTGACGACACGAGCATGCTGCACAAGTTTCATAAACTTCGTACGGCTGGAAGCGAAGTTTGAAAAAAGTTGTCATCATCCGAATTTCCGCTCAGCGACCAAGTCCCTTCGTAGCTGCATGTAAGTTCATCGAGAAATCTGAACCGACCGTACGATCATCTTCAAACTTGCAGGAGTGCTCTCGATTGACGACACGAGCATGCTGCACAAGTTTCATAAACTTCGTACGGCTGGAAGCGAAGTTTGAAAAAAATTGTCATCATCCGAATTTCCGCTCAGCGACCAAGTCCCGTCGTAGCTGTATGTAAGTTCATCGAGAAATGCGAACCGACCGTACGATCTTCTTCAAACTTGCAGGAGTGCTCTCGATTGGCGACACGAGCATTCTCTACAAGTTTCATAAACTTCGTACGGCTGGAAGGGGAGTTAGACACAAATTGTCATCTACAACGCAGTACTGGATAGTTGCCGTTCAGCGACAAAGTCCCGTCGTAGCTGTATGTAAGTTCATCGAGAAATGTAAACCGACCGTACGATCTTCTTCAAACTTGCAGGAGTGCTCTCGAATGGCGACACGAGCATGCTGTGCAAGTTTGATAAACTTCGTACGGCTGGAAGCGGAGTTAGACACAAATTGTCATCTACAACGCAGTACTGGATAGTTCCCGATCAGCGACAAAGTCCCGTCGTAGCTGTATGTAAGTTCATCGAGAAATGTGAACCGACCTTACGATCTTTTTCAAACTTGCAGGAGTGCTCTCGAATGGCGACACGAGCATTCTCTACAAGTTTCATAAACTTCATACGGCTGGAAGGGGAGTTAGACACAAATTGTCATCTACAACGCAGTTTCCGCTCAGCGACCAAGTCCCGTCGTAGCTGTATGTAAGTTCATCGAGAAATGCGAACCGACCGTACGATCTTCTTCAAACTTGCAGGAGTGCTCTCGATTGGCGACACGAGCATTCTCTACAAGTTTCATAAACTTCGTACGGCTGGAAGGGGATTTAGACAAAAATTGTCATCTACAACGCAGTACTGGATAGTTCCCGTTCAGCGACAAAGTCCCGTCGTAGCTGTATGTAAGTTCATCGAGAAATGCGAACCGACCGTACGATCTTCTTCAAACTTGCAGAAGTGCTCTCGATTGACGACACGAGCATGCTGTGCAAGTTTGATAAACTTCGTACGGCTGGAAGCGGAGTTTGAAAAAAATTGTCATCACCCGAATTTCCGCTCAGCGACCAAATCCCTTCGTAGCTGCATGTAAGTTCATCGAGAAATCTGAACCGACCGTACGATCTTCTTCAAACTTGCAGGAGTGCTCTCGATTGACGACACGAGCATGCTGTACAAGTTTCATAAACTTCGTACGGCTGGAAGCGGAGTTTGAAAAAAATCGTCATCATACGAATTTCCGCTCAGCGACCAAGTCCCGTCGTAGCTGCATGTAAGTTCATCGAGAAATGTGAACCGACCGTACGATCTTCTTCAAACTTGCAGGAGTTCTCTCGAATGGCGACACGAGCATTCTGTACAAGTTTCATAAACTTCGTATGGCTGGAAGGGGAGTTAGACACAAATTGTCATGTACAACGCAGATTCGGCTCAGCGACCAAGTCCCGTCGTAGCTGCATGTAAGTTCATCGAGAAATCTGAACCGACCGTACGATCATCTTGAAACTTGCAGGAGTGCTCTCGATTGGCGACACGAGCATTCTGTACAAGTTTCATAAACTTCGTACGGCTGGAAGGGGAGTTAGAGACAAATTGTCATCTACAACGCAGTACTGGATAATTCCCGGTCACCGACTAAGTCCCGTCGTAGGTGTATGTAAGTTCATCGAGAAATGTGAACCAACCGTACGATCTTCTTCAAACTTGCAGGAGTGCTCTCGATTGGCGACACGAGCATTCTCTACAAGTTTCATAAACTTCGTACTGCTGGAAGCGGAGTTTGAAAAAAATTGTCATCATCCGAATATCCGCTCAGCGACCAAGTCCCTTCGTAGCTGCACGTAAGTTCATCGAGAAATCTGAACCGACCGTACGATCATCTTCAAACTTGCAGGAGTGCTCTCGATTGGCGACACGAGCATTCTGTACAAGTTTCATAAGCTTCGTACGGCTGGAAGGGGAGTTAGACACAAATTGTCATCTACAACGCAGTACTGGATAGTTCCCGTTCGGCGACAAAGTCCCGTCGTAGCTGTTTGTAAGTTCATCGAGAAATGTGAACCGACCGTACGATCTTCTTCAAACTTGCAGGAGTGCTCTCGAATGGCGACACGAGCATTCTCTACAAGTTTCATAAACTTCGTACGGCTGGAAGCGGAGTTTGAGAAAAGTTGTGATCATCCGAATTTCCGCTCAACGACCAAGTCCCTTCGTAGCTGCATGTAAGTTCATCGAGAAATCTGAACCGACCGTACGATCATCTTCAAACTTGCAGGAGTGCTCTCGATTGACGACACGAGCATGCTGCACAAGTTTCATAAACTTCGTACGGCTGGAAGCGAAGTTTGAAAAAAGTTGTCATCATCCGAATTTCCGCTCAGCGACCAAGTCCCTTCGTAGCTGCATGTAAGTTCATCGAGAAATCTGAACCGACCGTACGATCATCTTCAAACTTGCAGGAGTGCTCTCGATTGACGACACGAGCATGCTGCACAAGTTTCATAAACTTCGTACGGCTGGAAGCGAAGTTTGAAAAAAATTGTCATCATCCGAATTTCCGCTCAGCGACCAAGTCCCGTCGTAGCTGTATGTAAGTTCATCGAGAAATGCGAACCGACCGTACGATCTTCTTCAAACTTGCAGGAGTGCTCTCGATTGGCGACACGAGCATTCTCTACAAGTTTCATAAACTTCGTACGGCTGGAAGGGGAGTTAGACACAAATTGTCATCTACAACGCAGTACTGGATAGTTGCCGTTCAGCGACAAAGTCCCGTCGTAGCTGTATGTAAGTTCATCGAGAAATGTAAACCGACCGTACGATCTTCTTCAAACTTGCAGGAGTGCTCTCGAATGGCGACACGAGCATGCTGTGCAAGTTTGATAAACTTCGTACGGCTGGAAGCGGAGTTAGACACAAATTGTCATCTACAACGCAGTACTGGATAGTTCCCGATCAGCGACAAAGTCCCGTCGAAGCTGTATGTAAGTTCATCGAGAAATGTGAACCGACCTTACGATCTTTTTCAAACTTGCAGGAGTGCTCTCGAATGGCGACACGAGCATTCTCTACAAGTTTCATAAACTTCATACGGCTGGAAGGGGAGTTAGACACAAATTGTCATCTACAACGCAGTTTCCGCTCAACGACCAAGTCCCGTCGTAGCTGTATGTAAGTTCATCGAGAAATGCGAACCGACCGTACGATCTTCTTCAAACTTGCAGGAGTGCTCTCGATTGGCGACACGAGCATTCTCTACAAGTTTCATAAACTTCGTACGGCTGGAAGGGGATTTAGACAAAAATTGTCATCTACAACGCAGTACTGGATAGTTCCCGTTCAGCGACAAAGTCCCGTCGTAGCTGTATGTAAGTTCATCGAGAAATGTAAACCGACCGTACGATCTTCTTCAAACTTGCAGGAGTGCTCTCGAATTGCGACACGAGCATTCTGTACAAGTTTCATAAACTTCGTACGGCTGGAAGGGGAGTTAGACACAAATTGTCATCTACAACACAGTACTGGATAGTTCCCGATCAGCGACAAAGTCCCGTCGTAGCTGTATGTAAGTTCATCGAGAAATGTGAACCGACCGTACGATCTTTTTCAAACTTGCAGGAGTGCTCTCGAATGGCGACACGAGCATTCTCTACAAGTTTCATAAACTTCATACGGCTGGAAGGGGAGTTAGACACAAATTGTCATCTACAACGCAGTTTCCGCTCAGCGACCAAGTCCCGTCGTAGCTGTATGTAAGTTCATCGAGAAATCTGAACCGACCGTACGATCTTCTTCAAACTTGCAGGAGTGCTCTCGAATGGCGACACGAGCATTCTGTACAAGTTTCATAAACTTCGCACGGCTGGAAGGGGAGGTAGACACAAATTGTCATGTACAACGCAGTTTCCGCTCAGCGACCAAGTCCCGTCGTAGATCTATGTAAGTTCATCGAGAAATGCGAACCGAGTGTACGATCTTCTTCAAACTTGCAGGAGTGCTCTCGAATGGCGACACGAGCATTCTGTACAAGTTTCATAAACTTCGTACGGCTGGAAGGGGAGTTAGACACAAATTGTCATCTACAACGCAGTACTGGATAGTTCCCGATCAGCGACAAAGTCCCGTCGTAGCTGTATGTAAGTTCATCGAGAAATGTGAACCGACCGTACGATCTTTTTCAAACTTGCAGGAGTGCTCTCGATTGACGACACGAGCATGCTGCACAAGTTTCATAAACTTCGTACGGCTGGAAGCGAAGTTTGAAAAAAATTGTCATCATCCGAATTTCCGCTCAGCGACCAAGTCCCGTCGTAGCTGTATGTAACTTCATCGAGAAATGCGAACCGACCGTACGATCATCTTGAAACTTGCAGGAGTGCTCTCGATTGGCGACACGAGCATTCTGTACAAGTTTCATAAACTTCGTACGGCTGGAAGGGGAGTTAGACACAAATTGTCATCTACAACGCAGTACTGGATAGTTCCCGGTCACCGACTAAGTCCCGTCGTAGGTGTATGTAAGTTCATCGAGAAATGTGAACCGACCGTACGATCTTCTTCAAACTTGCAGGAGTGCTCTCGATTGGCGACACGAGCATTCTGTACAAGTTTCATAAACTTCATACGGCTGGAAGGGGAGTTAGACCCAAATTGTCATCTACAACGCAGTTTCCGCTCAGCGACCAAGTCCCGTCGTAACTGTATGTAAGTTCATCGAGAAATGCGAACCGACCGTACGATCTTCTTCAAACTTGCAGAAGTGCTTTCGATTGACGACACGAGCATGATGTACAAGTTTCATAAACTTCGTACGGCTGGAAGCAGAGTTTGAAAGAAATTGTCATCTACAACGCAGTACTGGATAGTTCCCGTTCAGCGACTAAGTCCCGTCGTAGCTGTATGTAAGTTCATTGAGAAATGCGAACCGACCGTACAATCTTCTTCAAACTTGTAGGAGTGCTCTCGATTGGCGACACGAGCATTCTGTACAAGTTTCATAAACTTCGTACGGCTGGAAGAGGAGTTAGACACAAATTGTCATCTACAACGCAGTTTCCGCTCAGCGACCAAGTCCCGTCGTAGCTGTATGTAAGTTCATCGAGAAATCTGAACCGACCGTACGATCTTCTTCAAACTTGCAGGAGTGCTCTCGAATGGCGACACGAGCATTCTCTACAAGTTTCATAAACTTCATACGGCTGGAAGGGGAGTTAGACACAAATTGTCATCTACAACGCAGTTTCCGCTCAGCGACCAAGTCCCGTCGTAGCTGTATGTAAGTTCATCGAGAAATGCGAACCGACCGTACGATCTTCTTCAAACTTGCAGGAGTGCTCTCGATTGGCGACACGAGCATTCTCTACAAGTTTCATAAACTTCGTACGGCTGGAAGGGGAGTTAGACACAAATTGTCATCTACAACGCAGTACTGGATAGTTGCCGTTCAGCGACAAAGTCCCGTCGTAGCTGTATGTAAGTTCATCGAGAAATGTAAACCGACCGTACGATCTTCTTCAAACTTGCAGGAGTGCTCTCGAATGGCGACACGAGCATGCTGTGCAAGTTTGATAAACTTCGTACGGCTGGAAGCGGAGTTAGACACAAATTGTCATCTACAACGCAGTACTGGATAGTTCCCGATCAGCGACAAAGTCCCGTCGAAGCTGTATGTAAGTTCATCGAGAAATGTGTACCGACCTTACGATCTTTTTCAAACTTGCAGGAGTGCTCTCGAATGGCGACACGAGCATTCTCTACAAGTTTCATAAACTTCATACGGCTGGAAGGGGAGTTAGACACAAATTGTCATCTACAACGCAGTTTCCGCTCAACGACCAAGTCCCGTCGTAGCTGTATGTAAGTTCATCGAGAAATGCGAACCGACCGTACGATCTTCTTCAAACTTGCAGGAGTGCTCTCGATTGGCGACACGAGCATTCTCTACAAGTTTCATAAACTTCGTACGGCTGGAAGGGGATTTAGACAAAAATTGTCATCTACAACGCAGTACTGGATAGTTCCCGTTCAGCGACAAAGTCCCGTCGTAGCTGTATGTAAGTTCATCGAGAAATGTGAATCGACCGTACGATCTTTTTCAAACTTGCAGGAGTGCTCTCGAATGGCGACACGAGCATTCTCTACAAGTTTCATAAACTTCATACGGCTGGAAGGGGAGATAGACACAAATTGTCATCTACAACGCAGTTTCCGCTCAGCGACCAAGTCCCGTCGTAGCTGTATGTAAGTTCATCGAGAAATGCGAACCGACCGTACGATCTTCTTCAAACTTGCAGGAGTGCTCTCGATTGGCGACACGAGCATTCTGTACAAGTTTCATAAACTTCGTACGGCTGGAAGGGGATTTAGACACAAATTGTCATCTACAACGCAGTACTGGATAGTTCCCGTTCAGCGACAAAGTCCCGTCGTAGCTGTATGTAAGTTCATCGAGAAATGTAAACCGACCGTACGATCTTCTTCAAACTTGCAGAAGTGCTCTCGATTGACGACACGAGCATGCTGTGCAAGTTTGATAAACTTCGTACGGCTGGAAGCGGAGTTAGACACAAATTGTCATCTACAACGCAGTACTGGATAGTTCCCGATCAGCGACAAATTCCCGTCGTAGCTGTATGTAAGTTCATCGAGAAATGTGAACCGACCGTACGATCTTTTTCAAACTTGCAGGAGTGCTCTCGATTGACGACACGAGCATGCTGCACAAGTTTCATAAACTTCGTACGGCTGGAAGCGAAGTTTGAAAAAAATTGTCATCATCCCAATTTCCGCTCAGCGACCAAGTCCCGTCGTAGCTGTATGTAAGTTCATCGAAAAATGCGAACCGACCGTACGATCTTCTTCAAACTTGCAGGAGTGCTCTCGATTGGCGACACGAGCATTCTCTACAAGTTTCATAAACTTCGTACGGCTGGAAGGGGAGTTAGACACAAATTGTCATCTACAACGCAGTACTGGATAGTTCCCGTTCAGCGACAAAGTCCCGTCGTAGCTGTATGTAAGTTCATCGAGAAATGTAAACCGATCGTACGATCTTCTTCAAACTTGCAGGAGTGCTCTCGAATGGCGACACGAGCATTCTGTACAAGTTTCATAAACTTCGTACGGCTGGAAGGGGAGTTAGACACAAATTGTCATCTACAACGCAGTACTGGATAGTTCCCGGTCACCGACTAAGTCCCGTCGTAGGTGTATGTAAGTTCATCGAGAAATGTGAACCGACCGTACGATCTTCTTCAAACTTGCAGGAGTGCTCTCGATTGGCGACACGAGCATTCTCTACAAGTTTCATAAATTTCATACGGCTGGAAGGGGAGTTAGACACAAATTGTCATCTACAACGCAGTTTCCGCTCAGCGACCAAGTCCCGTCGTAGCTGTATGTAAGTTCATCGAGAAATGCGAACCGACCGTACGATCTTCTTCAAACTTGCAGAAGTGCTCTCGATTGACGACACGAGCATGCTGTGCAAGTTTGATAAACTTCGTACGGCTGGAAGCGGAGTTAGACACAAATTGTCATCTACAACGCAGTACTGGATAGTTCCCGATCAGCGACAAATTCCCGTCGTAGCTGTATGTAAGTTCATCGAGAAATGTGAACCGACCGTACGATCTTTTTCAAACTTGCAGCAGTGCTCTCGATTGACGACACGAGCATGCTGCACAAGTTTCATAAACTTCGTACGGCTGGAAGCGAAGTTTGAAAAAAATTGTCATCATCCCAATTTCCGCTCAGCGACCAAGTCCCGTCGTAGCTGTATGTAAGTTCATCGAGAAATGCGAACCGAACGTACGATCTTCTTCAAACTTGCAGGAGTGCTCTCGATTGGCGACACGAGCATTCTCTACAAGTTTCATAAACTTCGTACGGCTGGAAGGGGAGTTAGACACAAATTGTCATCTACAACGCAGTACTGGATAGTTCCCGATCAGCGACAAAGTACCGTCGTAGCTGCATGTAAGTTCATCGAGAAATGTGAACCGACCGTACGATCTTTTTCAAACTTGCAGGAGTGCTCTCGAGTGGCGACACGAGCATTCTCTACAAGTTTCATAAACTTCATACGGCTGGAAGGGGAGTTAGACCCAAATTGTCATCTACAACGCAGTTTCCGCTCAGCGACCAAGTCCCGTCGTAGCTGTATGTAAGTTCATCGAGAAATGCGAACCGACCGTACGATCTTCTTCAAACTTGCAGAAGTGCTCTCGATTGACGACACGAGCATGATGTGCAAGTTTGATAAACTTCGTATGGCTGGAAGCGGAGTTAGACACAAATTGTCATCTACAACGCAGTACTGGATAGTTCCCGATCAGCGACAAAGTCCCGTCGTAGCTGTATGTAAGTTCATCGAGAAATGTGAACCGACCATACGATCTTTTTCAAACTTGCAGGAGTGCTCTCGAATGGCGACACGAGCATTCTCTACAAGTTTCATAAACTTCATACGGCTGGAAGGGGAGTTAGACACAAATTGTCATCTACAACGCAGTTTCCGCTCAGCGACCAAGTCCCGTCGTAGCTGTATGTAAGTTCATCGAGAAATGCGAACCGACCGTACGATCTTCTTCAAACTTGCAGAAGTGCTCTCGATTGACGACACGAGCATGCTGTGCAAGTTTGATAAACTTCGTACGGCTGGAAGCGGAGTTTGAAAAAAATTGTCATCACCCGAATTTCCGCTCAGCGACCAAATCCCTTCGTAGCTGCATGTAAGTTCATCGAGAAATCTGAACCGACCGTACGATCTTCTTCAAACTTGCAGGGGTGCTCTCGATTGACGACACGAGCATGCTGTACAAGTTTCATAAACTTCGTACGGCTGGAAGGGGAGTTAGACACAAATTGTCATCTACAACGCAGTTTCCGCTCAGCGACCAAGTCCCGTCGTAGCTGTATGTAAGTTCATCGAGAAATGCGAACCGACCGTACGATCTTCTTCAAACTTGCAGGAGTGCTCTCGAATGGCGACACGAGCATTCTGTACAAGTTTCATAAACTTCGTACGGCTGGAAAGGGAGTTAGACACAAATTGTCATCTACAACGCAGTACTGGATAGTTCCCGATCAGCGACAAAGTCCCGTCGTAGCTGCATGTAAGTTCATCGAGAAATGTGAACCGACCGTACGATCTTTTTCAAACTTGCAGGAGTGCTCTCGAATGGCGACACGAGCATTCTCTACAAGTTTCATAAACTTCGTACGGCTGGAAGCGGAGTTTGAAAAAAATTGTCATCATCCGAATTTCCGCTCAGCGACCAAGTCCCTTCGTAGCTGCATGTAAGTTCATCGAGAAATCTGAACCGACCGTACGATCATCTTCAAACTTGCAGGAGTGCTCTCGATTGGCGACACGAGCATTCTGCACAAGTTTCATAAACGTCGTACGGCTGGAAGGGGAGTTAGACACAAATTGTCATGTTCAACGCAGTTTCCGCTCAGCGACCAAGTCCCGTCGTAGCTGCATGTAAGTCCATCGAGAAATGTGAACCGACCGTACGATCTTCTTCAAACTTGCAGGAGTGCTCTCGATAGACGACACGAGCATGCTGTACAAGTTTCATAAACTTCGTACGGCTGGAAGCGGAGTTTGAAAAAAATTGTCATCATACGAATTTCCGCTCAGCGACCAAGTCCCGTCGTAGCTGCATGTAAGTTCATCGAGAAATGTGAACCGACCGTACGATCTTCTTCAAACTTGCAGGAGTTCTCTCGAATGGCGACACGAGCATTCTGTACAAGTTTCATAAACTTCGTACGGCTGGAAGGGGAGTTAGACACAAATTGTCATGTACAACGCAGATTCGGCTCAGCGACCAAGTCCCGTCGTAGCTGCATGTAAGTTCATCGAGAAATCTGAACCGACCGTACGATCATCTTGAAACTTGCAGGAGTGCTCTCGATTGGCGACACGAGCATTCTGTACAAGTTTCATAAACTTCGTACGGCTGGAAGGGGAGTTAGAGACAAATTGTCATCTACAACGCAGTGCTGGATAATTCCCGGTCACCGACTAAGTCCCGTCGTAGGTGTATGTAAGTTCATCAAGAAATGTGAACCAACCGTACGATCTTCTTCAAACTTGCAGGAGTGCTCTCGATTGGCGACACGAGCATTCTCTACAAGTTTCATAAACTTCGTACGGCTGGAAACGGAGTTTGAAAAAAATTGTCATCATCCGAATATCCGCTCAGCGACCAAGTCCCTTCGTAGCTGCATGTAAGTTCATCGAGAAATCTGAACCGACCGTACGATCATCTTCGAACTTGCAGGAGTGCTCTCGATTGGCGACACGAGCATTCTGTACAAGTTTCATAAGCTTCGTACGGCTGGAAGGGGAGTTAGACACAAATTGTCATCTACAACGCAGTACTGGATAGTTCCCGTTCGGCGACAAAGTCCCGTCGTAGCTGTATGTAAGTTCATCGAGAAATGTGAACCGACCGTACGATCTTCTTCAAACTTGCAGGAGTGCTCTCGAATGGCGACACGAGCATTCTCTACAAGTTTCATAAACTTCCTACGGCTGGAAGCGGAGTTTGAGAAAAGTTGTGATCATCCGAATTTCCGCTCAACGACCAAGTCCCTTCGTAGCTGCATGTAAGTTCATCGAGAAATCTGCACCGACCGTACGATCATCTTCAAACTTGCAGGAGTGCTCTCGATTGACGACACGAGCATGCTGCACAAGTTTCATAAACTTCATACGGCTGGAAGCGAAGTTTGAAAAAAGTTGTCATCATCCGAATTTCCGCTCAGCGACCAAGTCCCTTCGTAGCTGCATGTAAGTTCATCGAGAAATCTGAACCGACCGTACGATCATCTTCAAACTTGCAGGAGTGCTCTCGATTGACGACACGAGCATGCTGCACAAGTTTCATAAACTTCGTACGGCTGGAAGCGAAGTTTGAAAAAAATTGTCATCATCCGAATTTCCGCTCAGCGACCAAGTCCCGTCGTAGCTGTATGTAAGTTCATCGAGAAATGCGAACCGACCGTACGATCTTCTTCAAACTTGCAGGAGTGCTCTCGATTGGCGACACGAGCATTCTCTACAAGTTTCATAAACTTCGTACGGCTGGAAGGGGAGTTAGACACAAATTGTCATCTACAACGCAGTACTGGATAGTTCCCGTTCAGCGACAAAGTCCCGTCGTAGCTGTATGTAAGTTCATCGAGAAATGTAAACCGATCGTAGGATCTTCTTCAAACTTGCAGGAGTGCTCTCGAATAGCGACACGAGCATTCTGTACAAGTTTCATAAACTTCGTACGGCTGGAAGGGGCGTTTGACACAAATTGTCATCTACAACGCAGTTTCCGCTCAGCGACCAAGTCCCGTCGTAGCTGTATGTAAGTTCATCGAGAAATGCGAACCGACCGTACGATCTTCTTCAAACTTGCAGAAGTGCTCTCGATTGACGACACGAGCATGCTGTGCAAGTTTGATAAACTTCGTACGGCTGGAAGCGGAGTTAGACACAAATTGTCATCTACAACGCAGTACTGGATAGTTCCCGATCAGCGACAAAGTCCCGTCGTAGCTGTATGTAAGTTCATCGAGAAATGTGAACCGACCTTACGATCTTTTTCAAACTTGCAGGAGTGCTCTCGAATGGCGACACGAGCATGCTGTACAAGTTTCATAAACTTCGTACGGCTGGAAGGGGAGTTAGACACAAATTGTCATCTACAACGCAGTTTCCGCTCAGCGACCAAGTCCCGTCGTAGCTGTATGTAAGTTCATCGAGAAATGCGAACCGACCGTACGATCTTCTTCAAACTTGCAGGAGTGCTCTCGAATGGCGACACGAGCATTCTGTACAAGTTTCATAAACTTCGTACGGCTGGAAAGGGAGTTAGACACAAATTGTCATCTACAACGCAGTACTGGATAGTTCCCGTTCAGCGACAAAGTCCCGTCGTAGCTGTATGTAAGTTCATCGAGAAATGTAAACCGACCGTACGATCTTCTTCAAACTTGCAGAAGTGCTCTCGATTGACGACACGAGCATGCTGTGCAAGTTTGATAAACTTCGTACGGCTGGAAGCGGAGTTAGACACAAATTGTCATCTACAACGCAGTACTGGATAGTTCCCGATCAGCGACAAATTCCCGTCGTAGCTGTATGTAAGTTCATCGAGAAATGTGAACCGACCGTACGATCTTTTTCAAACTTGCAGGAGTGCTCTCGATTGACGACACGAGCATGCTGCACAAGTTTCATAAACTTCGTACGGCTGGAAGCGAAGTTTGAAAAAAATTGTCATCATCCCAATTTCCGCTCAGCGACCAAGTCCCGTCGTAGCTGTATGTAAGTTCATCGAAAAATGCGAACCGACCGTACGATCTTCTTCAAACTTGCAGGAGTGCTCTCGATTGGCGACACGAGCATTCTCTACAAGTTTCATAAACTTCGTACGGCTGGAAGGGGAGTTAGACACAAATTGTCATCTACAACGCAGTACTGGATAGTTCCCGTTCAGCGACAAAGTCCCGTCGTAGCTGTATGTAAGTTCATCGAGAAATGTAAACCGATCGTACGATCTTCTTCAAACTTGCAGGAGTGCTCTCGAATGGCGACACGAGCATTCTGTACAAGTTTCATAAACTTCGTACGGCTGGAAGGGGAGTTAGCCACAAATTGTCATCTACAACGCAGTACTGGATAGTTCCCGGTCACCGACTAAGTCCCGTCGTAGGTGTATGTAAGTTCATCGAGAAATGTGAACCGACCGTACGATCTTCTTCAAACTTGCAGGAGTGCTCTCGATTGGCGACACGAGCATTCTCTACAAGTTTCATAAATTTCATACGGCTGGAAGGGGAGTTAGACACAAATTGTCATCTACAACGCAGTTTCCGCTCAGCGACCAAGTCCCGTCGTAGCTGTATGTAAGTTCATCGAGAAATGCGAACCGACCGTACGATCTTCTTCAAACTTGCAGAAGTGCTCTCGATTGACGACACGAGCATGCTGTGCAAGTTTGATAAACTTCGTACGGCTGGAAGCGGAGTTAGACACAAATTGTCATCTACAACGCAGTACTGGATAGTTCCCGATCAGCGACAAATTCCCGTCGTAGCTGTATGTAAGTTCATCGAGAAATGTGAACCGACCGTACGATCTTTTTCAAACTTGCAGCAGTGCTCTCGATTGACGACACGAGCATGCTGCACAAGTTTCATAAACTTCGTACGGCTGGAAGGGAAGTTTGAAAAAAATTGTCATCATCCCAATTTCCGCTCAGCGACCAAGTCCCGTCGTAGCTGTATGTAAGTTCATCGAGAAATGCGAACCGACCGTACGATCTTCTTCAAACTTGCAGGAGTGCTCTCGATTGGCGACACGAGCATTCTCTACAAGTTTCATAAACTTCGAACGGCTGGAAGGGGAGTTAGACACAAATTGACATCTACAACGCAGTACTGGATAGTTCCCGATCAGCGACCAAGTCCCGTCGTAGCTGCATGTAAGTCCATCGAGAAATGTGAACCGACCGTACGATCTTCTTCAAACTTGCAGGAGTGCTCTCGATAGACGACACGAGCATGCTGTACAAGTTTCATAAACTTCGTACGGCTGGAAGCGGAGTTTGAAAAAAATTGTCATCATACGAAATTCCGCTCAGCGACCAAGTCCCGTCGTAGCTGCATGTAAGTTCATCGAGAAATGTGAACCGACCGTACGATCTTCTTCAAACTTGCAGGAGTTCTCTCGAATGGCGACACGAGCATTCTGTACAAGTTTCATAAACTTCGTCCGGCTGGAAGGGGAGTTAGACACAAATTGTCATGTACAACGCAGATTCGGCTCAGCGACCAAGTCCCGTCGTAGCTGCATGTAAGTTCATCGAGAAATCTGAACCGACCGTACGATCATCTTGAAACTTGCAGGAGTGCTCTCGATTGGCGACACGAGCATTCTGTACAAGTTTCATAAACTTCGTACGGCTGGAAGGGGAGTTAGAGACAAATTGTCATCTACAACGCAGTGCTGGATAATTCCCGGTCACCGACTAAGTCCCGTCGTAGGTGTATGTAAGTTCATCAAGAAATGTGAACCAACCGTACGATCTTCTTCAAACTTGCAGGAGTGCTCTCGATTGGCGACACGAGCATTCTCTACAAGTTTCATAAACTTCGTACGGCTGGAAGCGGAGTTTGAAAAAAATTGTCATCATCCGAATATCCGCTCAGCGACCAAGTCCCTTCGTAGCTGCATGTAAGTTCATCGAGAAATCTGAACCGACCGTACGATCATCTTCAAACTTGCAGGAGTGCTCTCGATTGGCGACACGAGCATTCTGTACAAGTTTCATAAGCTTCGTACGGCTGGAAGGGGAGTTAGACACAAATTGTCATCTACAACGCAGTACTGGATAGTTCCCGTTCGGCGACAAAGTCCCGTCGTAGCTGTATGTAAGTTCATCGAGAAATGTGAACCGACCGTACGATCTTCTTCAAACTTGCAGGAGTGCTCTCGAATGGCGACACGAGCATTCTCTACAAGTTTCATAAACTTCGTACGGCTGGAAGCGGAGTTTGAGAAAAGTTGTGATCATCCGAATTTCCGCTCAACGACCAAGTCCCTTCGTAGCTGCATGTAAGTTCATCGAGAAATCTGCACCGACCGTACGATCTTCTTCAAACTTGCAGGAGTGCTCTCGATTGGCGACACGAGTATTCTCTACAAGTTTCATAAACTTCGTACGGCTGGAAGGGGAGTTAGACACAAATTGTCATCTACAACGCAGTACTGGATAGTTCCCGATCAGCGACAAATTCCCGTCGTAGCTGTATGTAAGTTCATCGAGAAATGTGAACCGACCGTACGATCTTTTTCAAACTTGCAGCAGTGCTCTCGATTGACGACACGAGCATGCTGCACAAGTTTCATAAACTTCGTACGGCTGGAAGCGAAGTTTGAAAAAAATTGTCATCATCCCAATTTCCGCTCAGCGACCAAGTCCCGTCGTAGCTGTATGTAAGTTCATCGAGAAATGCGAACCGACCGTACGATCTTCTTCAAACTTGCAGGAGTGCTCTCGATTGGCGACACGAGCATTCTCTACAAGTTTCATAAACTTCGTACGGCTGGAAGGGGAGTTAGACACAAATTGTCATCTACAACGCAGTACTGGATAGTTCCCGATCAGCGACAAAGTACCGTCGTAGCTGCATGTAAGTTCATCGAGAAATGTGAACCGACCGTACGATCTTTTTCAAACTTGCAGGAGTGCTCTCGAGTGGCGACACGAGCATTCTCTACAAGTTTCATAAACTTCATACGGCTGGAAGGGGAGTTAGACCCAAATTGTCATCTACAACGCAGTTTCCGCTCAGCGACCAAGTCCCGTCGTAGCTGTATGTAAGTTCATCGAGAAATGCGAACCGACCGTACGATCTTCTTCAAACTTGCAGAAGTGCTCTCGATTGACGACACGAGCATGATGTGCAAGTTTGATAAACTTCGTATGGCTGGAAGCGGAGTTAGACACAAATTGTCATCTACAACGCAGTACTGGATAGTTCCCGATCAGCGACAAAGTCCCGTCGTAGCTGTATGTAAGTTCATCGAGAAATGTGAACCGACCATACGATCTTTTTCAAACTTGCAGGAGTGCTCTCGAATGGCGACACGAGCATTCTCTACAAGTTTCATAAACTTCATACGGCTGGAAGGGGAGTTAGACACAAATTGTCATCTACAACGCAGTTTCCGCTCAGCGACCAAGTCCCGTCGTAGCTGTATGTAAGTTCATCGAGAAATGCGAACCGACCGTACGATCTTCTTCAAACTTGCAGAAGTGCTCTCGATTGACGACACGAGCATGCTGTGCAAGTTTGATAAACTTCGTACGGCTGGAAGCGGAGTTTGAAAAAAATTGTCATCACCCGAATTTCCGCTCAGCGACCAAATCCCTTCGTAGCTGCATGTAAGTTCATCGAGAAATCTGAACCGACCGTACGATCTTCTTCAAACTTGCAGGAGTGCTCTCGATTGACGACACGAGCATGCTGTACATGTTTCATAAACTTCGTACGGCTGGAAGGGGAGTTAGACACAAATTGTCATCTACAACGCAGTTTCCGCTCAGCGACCAAGTCCCGTCGTAGCTGTATGTAAGTTCATCGAGAAATGCGAACCGACCGTACGATCTTCTTCAAACTTGCAGGAGTGCTCTCGATTGGCGACACGAGCATTCTCTACAAGTTTCATAAACTTCGTACGGCTGGAAGGGGAGTTAGACACAAATTGTCATCTACAACGCAGTACTGGATAGTTGCCGTTCAGCGACAAAGTCCCGTCGTATCTGTATGTAAGTTCATCGAGAAATGTAAACCGACCGTACGATCTTCTTCAAACTTGCAGGAGTGCTCTCGAATGGCGACACGAGCATGCTGTGCAAGTTTGATAAACTTCGTACGGCTGGAAGCGGAGTTAGACACAAATTGTCATCTACAACGCAGTACTGGATAGTTCCCGATCAGCGACAAAGTCCCGTCGTAGCTGTATGTAAGTTCATCGAGAAATGTGAACCGACCTTACGATCTTTTTCAATCTTGCAGGAGTGCTCTCGAATGGCGACACGAGCATTCTCTACAAGTTTCATAAACTTCATACGGCTGGAAGGGGAGTTAGACACAAATTGTCATCTACAACGCAGTTTCCGCTCAGCGACCAAGTCCCGTCGTAGCTGTATGTAAGTTCATCGAGAAATGCGAACCGACCGTACGATCTTCTTCAAACTTGCAGGAGTGCTCTCGATTGGCGACACGAGCATTCTCTACAAGTTTCATAAACTTCGTACGGCTGGAAGGGGATTTAGACAAAAATTGTCATCTACAACGCAGTACTGGATAGTTCCCGTTCAGCGACAAAGTCCCGTCGTAGCTGTATGTAAGTTCATCGAGAAATGCGAACCGACCGTACGATCTTCTTCAAACTTGCAGGAGTGCTCTCGATTGACGACACGAGCATGCTGTACAAGTTTCATAAACTTCGTACGGCTGGAAGGGGAGTTAGACACAAATTGTCATCTACAACGCAGTTTCCGCTCAGCGACCAAGTCCCGTCGTAGCTGTATGTAAGTTCATCGAGAAATGCGAACCGACCGTACGATCTTCTTCAAACTTGCAGGAGTGCTCTCGATTGGCGACACGAGCATTCTCTACAAGTTTCATAAACTTCGTACGGCTGGAAGGGGAGTTAGACACAAATTGTCATCTACAACGCAGTACTGGATAGTTGCCGTTCAGCGACAAAGTCCCGTCGTATCTGTATGTAAGTTCATCGAGAAATGTAAACCGACCGTACGATCTTCTTCAAACTTGCAGGAGTGCTCTCGAATGGCGACACGAGCATGCTGTGCAAGTTTGATAAACTTCGTACGGCTGGAAGCGGAGTTAGACACAAATTGTCATCTACAACGCAGTACTGGATAGTTCCCGATCAGCGACAAAGTCCCGTCGTAGCTGTATGTAAGTTCATCGAGAAATGTGAACCGACCTTACGATCTTTTTCAAACTTGCAGGAGTGCTCTCGAATGGCGACACGAGCATTCTCTACAAGTTTCATAAACTTCATACGGCTGGAAGGGGAGTTAGACACAAATTGTCATCTACAACGCAGTTTCCGCTCAGCGACCAAGTCCCGTCGTAGCTGTATGTAAGTTCATCGAGAAATGCGAACCGACCGTACGATCTTCTTCAAACTTGCAGGAGTGCTCTCGATTGGCGACACGAGCATTCTCTACAAGTTTCATAAACTTCGTACGGCTGGAAGGGGATTTAGACAAAAATTGTCATCTACAACGCAGTACTGGATAGTTCCCGTTCAGCGACAAAGTCCCGTCGTAGCTGTATGTAAGTTCATCGAGAAATGCGAACCGACCGTACGATCTTCTTCAAACTTGCAGAAGTGCTCTCGATTGACGACACGAGCATGCTGTGCAAGTTTGATAAACTTCGTACGGCTGGAAGCGGAGTTTGAAAAAAATTGTCATCACCCGAATTTCCGCTCAGCGACCAAATCCCTTCGTAGCTGCATGTAAGTTCATCGAGAAATCTGAACCGACCGTACGATCTTCTTCAAACTTGCAGGAGTGCTCTCGATTGACGACACGAGCATGCTGTACAAGTTTCATAAACTTCGTATGGCTGGAAGGGGAGTTAGACACAAATTGTCATGTACAACGCAGATTCGGCTCAGCGACCAAGTCCCGTCGTAGCTGCATGTAAGTTCATCGAGAAATCTGAACCGACCGTACGATCATCTTGAAACTTGCAGGAGTGCTCTCGATTGGCGACACGAGCATTCTGTACAAGTTTCATAAACTTCGTACGGCTGGAAGGGGAGTTAGAGACAAATTGTCATCTACAACGCAGTACTGGATAATTCCCGGTCACCGACTAAGTGCCGTCGTAGGTGTATGTAAGTTCATCGAGAAATGTGAACCAACCGTACGATCTTCTTCAAACTTGCAGGAGTGCTCTCGATTGGCGACACGAGCATTCTCTACAAGTTTCATAAACTTCGTACTGCTGGAAGCGGAGTTTGAAAAAAATTGTCATCATCCGAATATCCGCTCAGCGACCAAGTCCCTTCGTAGCTGCATGTAAGTTCATCGAGAAATCTGAACCGACCGTACGATCATCTTCAAACTTGCAGGAGTGCTCTCGATTGGCGACACGAGCATTCTGTACAAGTTTCATAAGCTTCGTACGGCTGGAAGGGGAGTTAGACACAAATTGTCATCTACAACGCAGTACTGGATAGTTCCCGTTCGGCGACAAAGTCCCGTCGTAGCTGTATGTAAGTTCATCGAGAAATGTGAACCGACCGTACGATCTTCTTCAAACTTGCAGGAGTGCTCTCGAATGGCGACACGAGCATTCTCTACAAGTTTCATAAACTTCGTACGGCTGGAAGCGGAGTTTGAGAAAAGTTGTGATCATCCGAATTTCCGCTCAACGACCAAGTCCCTTCGTAGCTGCATGTAAGTTCATCGAGAAATCTGAACCGACCGTACGATCATCTTCAAACTTGCAGGAGTGCTCTCGATTGACGACACGAGCATGCTGCACAAGTTTCATAAACTTCGTACGGCTGGAAGCGAAGTTTGAAAAAAGTTGTCATCATCCGAATTTCCGCTCAGCGACCAAGTCCCTTCGTAGCTGCATGTAAGTTCATCGAGAAATCTGAACCGACCGTACGATCATCTTCAAACTTGCAGGAGTGCTCTCGATTGACGACACGAGCATGCTGCACAAGTTTCATAAACTTCGTACGGCTGGAAGCGAAGTTTGAAAAAAATTGTCATCATCCGAATTTCCGCTCAGCGACCAAGTCCCGTCGTAGCTGTATGTAAGTTCATCGAGAAATGCGAACCGACCGTACGATCTTCTTCAAACTTGCAGGAGTGCTCTCGATTGGCGACACGAGCATTCTCTACAAGTTTCATAAACTTCGTACGGCTGGAAGGGGAGTTAGACACAAATTGTCATCTACAACGCAGTACTGGATAGTTGCCGTTCAGCGACAAAGTCCCGTCGTAGCTGTATGTAAGTTCATCGAGAAATGTAAACCGACCGTACGATCTTCTTCAAACTTGCAGGAGTGCTCTCGAATGGCGACACGAGCATGCTGTGCAAGTTTGATAAACTTCGTACGGCTGGAAGCGGAGTTAGACACAAATTGTCATCTACAACGCAGTACTGGATAGTTCCCGATCAGCGACAAAGTCCCGTCGAAGCTGTATGTAAGTTCATCGAGAAATGTGAACCGACCTTACGATCTTTTTCAAACTTGCAGGAGTGCTCTCGAATGGCGACACGAGCATTCTCTACAAGTTTCATAAACTTCATACGGCTGGAAGGGGAGTTAGACACAAATTGTCATCTACAACGCAGTTTCCGCTCAACGACCAAGTCCCGTCGTAGCTGTATGTAAGTTCATCGAGAAATGCGAACCGACCGTACGATCTTCATCAAACTTGCAGGAGTGCTCTCGATTGGCGACACGAGCATTCTCTACAAGTTTCATAAACTTCGTACGGCTGGAAGGGGATTTAGACAAAAATTGTCATCTACAACGCAGTACTGGATAGTTCCCGTTCAGCGACAAAGTCCCGTCGTAGCTGTATGTAAGTTCATCGAGAAATGTAAACCGACCGTACGATCTTCTTCAAACTTGCAGGAGTGCTCTCGAATGGCGACACGAGCATTCTGTACAAGTTTCATAAACTTCGTACGGCTGGAATGGGAGTTAGACACAAATTGTCATCTACAACGCAGTACTGGATAGTTCCCGATCAGCGACAAAGTCCCGTCGTAGCTGTATGTAAGTTCATCGAGAAATGTGAACCGACCGTACGATCTTTTTCAAACTTGCAGGAGTGCTCTCGAATGGCGACACGAGCATTCTCTACAAGTTTCATAAACTTCATACGGCTGGAAGGGGAGTTAGACACAAATTGTCATCTACAACGCAGTTTCCGCTCAGCGACCAAGTCCCGTCGTAGCTGTATGTAAGTTCATCGAGAAATCTGAACCGACCGTACGATCTTCTTCAAACTTGCAGGAGTGCTCTCGAATGGCGACACGAGCATTCTGTACAAGTTTCATAAACTTCGCACGGCTGGAAGGGGAGGTAGACACAAATTGTCATGTACAACGCAGTTTCCGCTCAGCGACCAAGTCCCGTCGTAGCTCTATGTAAGTTCATCGAGAAATGCGAACCGAGTGTACGATCTTCTTCAAACTTGCAGGAGTGCTCTCGAATGGCGACACGAGCATTCTGTACAAGTTTCATAAACTTCGTACGGCTGGAAGGGGAGTTAGACACAAATTGTCATCTACAACGTAGTACTGGATAGTTCCCGATCAGCGACAAAGTCCCGTCGTAGCTGTATGTAAGTTCATCGAGAAATGTGAACCGACCGTACGATCTTTTTCAAACTTGCAGGAGTGCTCTCGATTGACGACACGAGCATGCTGCACAAGTTTCATAAACTTCGTACGGCTGGAAGCGAAGTTTGAAAAAAATTGTCATCATCCGAATTTCCGCTCAGCGACCAAGTCCCTTCGTAGCTGCATGTAAGTTCATCGAGAAATCTGAACCGACCGTACGATCATCTTCAACCTTGCAGGAGTGCACTCGATTGGCGACACGAGCATTCTGTACAAGTTTCATAAACTTCGTACGCCTGGAAGGGGAGTTAGACACAAATTGTCATCTACAACGCAGATTCCGCTCAGCGACCAAGTCCCGTCGTAGCTGTATGTAAGTTCATCGAGAAATGCGAACCGACCGTACGATCTTCTTCAAACTTGCAAAAGTGCTCTCGATTGACGACACGAGCATGCTGTGCAAGTTTGATAAACTTCGTACGGCTGGAAGCGGAGTTTGAACAAAATTGTCATCATCCGAATTTCCGCTCAGCGACCAAGTCCCTTCGTAGCTGCATGTAAGTTCATCGAGAAATCTGAATCGACCGTACGATCATCTTCAAACTTGCAGGAGTGCTCTCGAATGGCGACACGAGCATTCTCTACAAGTTTCATAAACTTCATACGGCTGGAAGGGGAGTTAGACACAAATTGTCATGTACAACGCAGTTTCCGCTCAGCGACCAAGTCCCGTCATAGGTGTATGTAAGTTCATTGAGAAATGCGAACCGACCGTACAATCTTCTTCAAACTTGCAGGAGTGCTCTCGATTGGCGACACGAGCATTCTGTACAAGTTTCATAAACTTCGTACGGCTGGAAGAGGAGTTAGACACAAATTGTCATGTACGACGCAGTTTCCGCTCAGCGACCAAGTCCCTTCGTAGCTGCATGTAAGTTCATCGAGAAATCTGAACCGACCGTACGATCTTCTTCAAACTTGCAGGAGTGCTCTCGAATGGCGACACGAGCATTCTGTACAAGTTTCATAAACTTCGCACGGCTGGAAGGGGAGGTAGACACAAATTGTCATGTACAACGCAGTTTCCGCTCAGCGACCAAGTCCCGTCGTAGCTCTATGTAAGTTCATCGAGAAATGCGAACCGAGTGTACGATCTTCTTCAAACTTGCAGGAGTGCTCTCGAATGGCGACACGAGCATTCTGTACAAGTTTCATAAACTTCGTACGGCTGGAAGGGGAGTTAGACACAAATTGTCATCTACAACGCAGTACTGGATAGTTCCCGATCAGCGACATAGTCCCGTCGTAGCTGTATGTAAGTTCATCGAGAAATGTGAACCGACCGTACGATCTTTTTCAAACTTGCAGGAGTGCTCTCGATTGACGACACGAGCATGCTGCACAAGTTTCATAAACTTCGTACGGCTGGAAGCGAAGTTTGAAAAAAATTGTCATCATCCGAATTTCCGCTCAGCGACCAAGTCCCTTCGTAGCTGCATGTAAGTTCATCGAGAAATCTGAACCGACCGTACGATCATCTTCAACCTTGCAGGAGTGCACTCGATTGGCGACACGAGCATTCTGTACAAGTTTCATAAACTTCGTACGCCTGGAAGGGGAGTTAGACACAAATTGTCATCTACAACGCAGATTCCGCTCAGCGACCAAGTCCGGTCGTAGCTGTATGTAAGTTCATCGAGAAATGCGAACCGACCGTACGATCTTCTTCAAACTTGCAAAAGTGCTCTCGATTGACGACACGAGCATGCTGTGCAAGTTTGATAAACTTCGTACGGCTGGAAGCGGAGTTTGAACAAAATTGTCATCATCCGAATTTCCGCTCAGCGACCAAGTCCCTTCGTAGCTGCATGTAAGTTCATCGAGAAATCTGAATCGACCGTACGATCATCTTCAAACTTGCAGGAGTGCTCTCGAATGGCGACACGAGCATTCTTTACAAGTTTCATAAACTTCATACGGCTGGAAGGGGAGTTAGACACAAATTGTCATGTACAACGCAGTTTCCGCTCAGCGACCAAGTCCCGTCATAGGTGTATGTAAGTTCATTGAGAAATGCGAACCGACCGTACAATCTTCTTCAAACTTGCAGGAGTGCTCTCGATTGGCGACACGAGCATTCTGTACAAGTTTCATAAACTTCGTACGGCTGGAAGAGGAGTTAGACACAAATTGTCATGTACGACGCAGTTTCCGCTCAGCGACCAAGTCCCTTCGTAGCTGCATGTAAGTTCATCGAGAAATCTGAACCGACCGTACGATCTTCTTCAAACTTGCAGGAGTGCTCTCGAATGGCGACACGAGCATTCTGTACAAGTTTCATAAACTTCGCACGGCTGGAAGGGGAGGTAGACACAAATTGTCATGTACAACGCAGTTTCCGCTCAGCGACCAAGTCCCGTCGTAGCTCTATGTAAGTTCATCGAGAAATGCGAACCGAGTGTACGATCTTCTTCAAACTTGCAGGAGTGCTCTCGAATGGCGACACGAGCATTCTGTACAAGTTTCATAAACTTCGTACGGCTGGAAGGGGAGTTAGACACAAATTGTCATCTACAACGCAGTACTGGATAGTTCCCGATCAGCGACAAAGTCCCGTCGTAGCTGTATGTAAGTTCATCGAGAAATGTGAACCGACCGTACGATCATCTTCAAACTTGCAGGAGTGCACTCGATTGGCGACACGAGCATTCTGTACAAGTTTCATAAACTTCGTACGCCTGGAAGGGGAGTTAGACACAAATTGTCATGTACGACGCAGTTTCCGCTCAGCGACCAAGTTTCTTCGTAGCTGCATGTAAGTTCATCGAGAAATCTGAACCGACCGTACGATCATCTTCAAACTTGCAGGAGTGCACTCGATTGGCGACACGAGCATTCTGTACAAGTTTCATAAACTTCGTACGCCTGGAAGGGGAGTTAGACACAAATTGTCATCTATAACGCAGTTTCCGCTCAGCGACCAAGTCCCTTCGTAGCTGCATGTAAGTTCATCGAGAAATCTGAACCGACCGTACGATCATCTTCAAACTTGCAGGAGTGCTCTCGATTGGCGACACGAGCATTCTGTACAAGTTTCATAAACTTCGTACGGCTGGAAGGGGAGTTAGACTCAAATTGTCATCTACAACGCAGTTTCCGCTCAGCGACCAAGTCCCGTTGTAGCTGTATGTAAGTTCATCGAGAAATCTGAACCGACCGTACGATCATCTTCAAACTTGCAGGAGTGCCCTAGATTGGCGACACGAGCATTCTGTACAAGTTTCATAAACTTCGTACGGCTGGAAGGGGAGTTAGACACAAATTGTCATCTACAACGCAGTACTGGATAGTTCCCGGTCACCGACTATGTCCCGTCGTAGGTGTATGTAAGTTCATCGAGAAATGTGAACCGACCGTACGATCTTCTTCAAACTTGCAGGAGTGCTCTCGATTGGCGACACGAGCATTCTGTACAAGTTTCATAAGCTTCGTACGGCTGGAAGGGGAGTTAGACACAAATTGTCAAGTACAACGCAGTTTCCGCTCAGCGACCAAGTCCCGTCGTAGCTCTATGTAAGTTCATCGAGAAATGCGAACCGAGTGTACGATCTTCTTCAAACTTGCAGGAGTGCTCTCGAATGGCGACACGAGCATTCTGTACAAGTTTCATAAACTTCGTACGGCTGGAAGGGGAGTTAGACACAAATTGTCATGTACAACGCAGTTTCCGCTCAGCGACCTAGTCCCGTCGTAGCTCTATGTAAGTTCATCGAGAAAAGCGAACCGACCCTACGATCTTCTTCAAACTTTCAGGAGTGCTCTCGATTGGCGACACGAGCATTCTGTACAAGTTTCATAAACTTCGTTCGGCTGGAAGGGGAGTTAGACACAAATTGTCATGTACGACGCAGTTTCCGCTCAGCGACCAAGTCCCTTCGTAGCTGCATGTAAGTTCATCGAGAAATCTGAACCGACCATACGATCATCTTCAAACTTGCAGGAGTGCACTCGATTGGCGACACGAGCATTCTCTACAAGTTTCATAAACTTCGTACGGCTGGAAGGGGAGTTAGACACAAATTGTCATCTACAACGCAGTTTCCGCTCAGCGACCAAGTCCCGTCGTAGCTGTATGTAAGTTCATGGAGAAATGTGAACCGAGGGTACGATCTTCTTCAAACTTGCAGGAATGCTCTCGAATGGCGACACGAGCATTCTGTACAAGTTTCATAAACTTCGTACGGCTGGAAGGGGAGTTAGACACAAATTGTCATCTACAACGCAGTACTGGATAGTTCCCGGTCACCGACTATGTCCCGTCGTAGGTGTATGTAAGTTCATCGAGAAATGTGAACCGACCGTACGATCTTCTTCAAACTTGCAGGAGTGCTCTCGAATGGCAACACGAGCATTCTCTACAAGTTTCATAAACTTCGTACGGCTGGAAGGGGAGTTAGACACAAATTGTCATCTACAACGCAGTACTGGATAGTTCCCGTTCAAGGACAAAGTCCCGTCGTAGGTGTATGTAAGTTCATCGAGAAATGTGAACCGAACGTACGATCTTCTTCAAACTTGCAGGAGTGCTCTCGATTGGCGACACGAGCATTCTGTACAAGTTTCATAAACTTCGTACGGCTGGAAGGGGAGTTAGACACAAATTGTCATCTACAACGCAGTTTCCGCTCAGCGACCAAGTCCCGTCGTAGCTGTATGTAAGTTCATGGAGAAATGTGAACCGAGGGTACGATCTTCTTCAAACTTGCAGGAATGCTCTCGAATGGCGACACGAGCATTCTGTACAAGTTTCATAAACTTCGTACGCCTGGAAGGGGAGTTAGACACAAATTGTCATCTATAACGCAGTTTCCGCTCAGCGACCAAGTCCCTTCGTAGCTGCATGTAAGTTCATCGAGAAATCTGAACCGACCGTACGATCATCTTCAAACTTGCAGGAGTGCTCTCGATTGGCGACACGAGCATTCTGTACAAGTTTCATAAACTTCGTACGGCTGGAAGGGGAGTTAGACTCAAATTGTCATCTACAACGCAGTTTCCGCTCAGCGACCAAGTCCCGTTGTAACTGTATGTAAGTTCATCGAGAAATCTGAACCGACCGTACGATCATCTTCAAACTTGCAGGAGTGCCCTAGATTGGCGACACGAGCATTCTGTACAAGTTTCATAAACTTCGTACGGCTGGAAGGGGAGTTAGAAAAAAGTTGTCATCATCCGAATTTCCGCTCAGCGACCAAGTCCCTTCGTAGCTGCATGTAAGTTCATCGAGAAATCTGAACCGACCGTACGATCATCTTCAAACTTGCAGGAGTGCTCTCGATTGGCGACACGAGCATTCTGTACAAGTTTCATAAACGTCGTACGGCTGGAAGGGTAGTTAGACACAAATTGTCATGTTCAACGCAGTTTCCGCTGAGCGACCAAGTCCCGTCGTAGCTGCATGTAAGTTCATGGAGAAATGTGAACCGAGTGTACGATCTTCTTCAAACTTGCAGGAGTGCTCTCGAATGGCGACACGAGCATTCTGTACAAGTTTCATAAACTTCGAACGGCTGGAAGGGGAGGTAGACACAAATTGTCATGTACAACGCAGTTTCCGCTCAGCGACCAAGTCCCGTCGTAGCTCTATGTAAGTTCATCGAGAAATGCGAACCGAGTGTACGATCTTCTTCAAACTTGCAGGAGTGCTCTCGAATGGCGACACGAGCATTCTGTACAAGTTTCATAAACTTCGTACGGCTGGAAGGGGAGTTAGACACAAATTGTCATCTACAACGCAGTACTGGATAGTTCCCGGTCACCGACTATGTCCCGTCGTAGGTGTATGTAAGTTCATCGAGAAATGTGAACCGACCGTACGATCTTCTTCAAACTTGCAGGAGTGCTCTCGATTGGCGACACGAGCATTCTGTACAAGTTTTATAAGCTTCGTACGGCTGGAAGGGGAGTTAGACACAAATTGTCATCTACAACGCAGTATTGGATAGTTCCCGTTCGGCGACAAAGTCCCGTCGTAGCTGTATGTAAGTTCATCGAGAAATGTGAACCGACCGTACGATCTTCTTCAAACTTGCAGGAGTGCTCTCGAATGGCGACACGAGCATTCTCTACAAGTTTCATAAACTTCGTACGGCTGGAAGGGGAGTTAGAAAAAAATGGTCATCATCCGAATATCCGCTCAGCGACCAAGTCCCTTCGTAGCTGCATGTAAGTTCATCGAGAAATCTGAACCGACCGTACGATCATCTTCAACCTTGCAGGAGTGCACTCGATTGGCGACACGAGCATTCTGTACAAGTTTCATAAACTTCGTACGGCTGGAAGGGGAGTTAGACACAAATTGTCATCTACAACGCAGTACTGGATAGTTCCCGATCAGCGACAAAGTCCCGTCGTAGCTGTATGTAAGTTCATCGAGAAATGTGAACCGACCGTACGATCATCTTCAAACTTGCAGGAGTGCACTCGATTGGCGACACGAGCATTCTGTACAAGTTTCATAAACTTCGTACGCCTGGAAGGGGAGTTAGACACAAATTGTCATGTACGACGCAGTTTCCGCTCAGCGACCAAGTTTCTTCGTAGCTGCATGTAAGTTCATCGAGAAATCTGAACCGACCGTACGATCATCTTCAAACTTGCAGGAGTGCACTCGATTGGCGACACGAGCATTCTGTACAAGTTTCATAAACTTCGTACGCCTGGAAGGGGAGTTAGACACAAATTGTCATCTATAACGCAGTTTCCGCTCAGCGACCAAGTCCCTTCGTAGCTGCATGTAAGTTCATCGAGAAATCTGAACCGACCGTACGATCATCTTCAAACTTGCAGGAGTGCTCTCGATTGGCGACACGAGCATTCTGTACAAGTTTCATAAACTTCGTACGGCTGGAAGGGGAGTTAGACTCAAATTGTCATCTACAACGCAGTTTCCGCTCAGCGACCAAGTCCCGTTGTAGCTGTATGTAAGTTCATCGAGAAATCTGAACCGACCGTACGATCATCTTCAAACTTGCAGGAGTGCCCTAGATTGGCGACACGAGCATTCTGTACAAGTTTCATAAACTTCGTACGGCTGGAAGGGGAGTTAGACACAAATTGTCATCTACAACGCAGTACTGGATAGTTCCCGGTCACCGACTATGTCCCGTCGTAGGTGTATGTAAGTTCATCGAGAAATGTGAACCGACCGTACGATCTTCTTCAAACTTGCAGGAGTGCTCTCGATTGGCGACACGAGCATTCTGTACAAGTTTCATAAGCTTCGTACGGCTGGAAGGGGAGTTAGACACAAATTGTCAAGTACAACGCAGTTTCCGCTCAGCGACCAAGTCCCGTCGTAGCTCTATGTAAGTTCATCGAGAAATGCGAACCGAGTGTACGATCTTCTTCAAACTTGCAGGAGTGCTCTCGAATGGCGACACGAGCATTCTGTACAAGTTTCATAAACTTCGTACGGCTGGAAGGGGAGTTAGACACAAATTGTCATGTACAACGCAGTTTCCGCTCAGCGACCTAGTCCCGTCGTAGCTCTATGTAAGTTCATCGAGAAAAGCGAACCGACCCTACGATCTTCTTCAAACTTTCAGGAGTGCTCTCGATTGGCGACACGAGCATTCTGTACAAGTTTCATAAACTTCGTTCGGCTGGAAGGGGAGTTAGACACAAATTGTCATGTACGACGCAGTTTCCGCTCAGCGACCAAGTCCCTTCGTAGCTGCATGTAAGTTCATCGAGAAATCTGAACCGACCATACGATCATCTTCAAACTTGCAGGAGTGCACTCGATTGGCGACACGAGCATTCTCTACAAGTTTCATAAACTTCGTACGGCTGGAAGGGGAGTTAGACACAAATTGTCATCTACAACGCAGTTTCCGCTCAGCGACCAAGTCCCGTCGTAGCTGTATGTAAGTTCATGGAGAAATGTGAACCGAGGGTACGATCTTCTTCAAACTTGCAGGAATGCTCTCGAATGGCGACACGAGCATTCTGTACAAGTTTCATAAACTTCGTACGGCTGGAAGGGGAGTTAGACACAAATTGTCATCTACAACGCAGTACTGGATAGTTCCCGGTCACCGACTATGTCCCGTCGTAGGTGTATGTAAGTTCATCGAGAAATGTGAACCGACCGTACGATCTTCTTCAAACTTGCAGGAGTGCTCTCGAATGGCAACACGAGCATTCTCTACAAGTTTCATAAACTTCGTACGGCTGGAAGGGGAGTTAGACACAAATTGTCATCTACAACGCAGTACTGGATAGTTCCCGTTCAAGGACAAAGTCCCGTCGTAGGTGTATGTAAGTTCATCGAGAAATGTGAACCGAACGTACGATCTTCTTCAAACTTGCAGGAGTGCTCTCGATTGGCGACACGAGCATTCTCTACAAGTTTCATAAACTTCGTACGGCTGGAAGGGGAGTTAGACACAAATTGTCATCTACAACGCAGTTTCCGCTCAGCGACCAAGTCCCGTCGTAGCTGTATGTAAGTTCATGGAGAAATGTGAACCGAGGGTACGATCTTCTTCAAACTTGCAGGAATGCTCTCGAATGGCGACACGAGCATTCTGTACAAGTTTCATAAACTTCGTACGCCTGGAAGGGGAGTTAGACACAAATTGTCATCTATAACGCAGTTTCCGCTCAGCGACCAAGTCCCTTCGTAGCTGCATGTAAGTTCATCGAGAAATCTGAACCGACCGTACGATCATCTTCAAACTTGCAGGAGTGCTCTCGATTGGCGACACGAGCATTCTGTACAAGTTTCATAAACTTCGTACGGCTGGAAGGGGAGTTAGACTCAAATTGTCATCTACAACGCAGTTTCCGCTCAGCGACCAAGTCCCGTTGTAACTGTATGTAAGTTCATCGAGAAATCTGAACCGACCGTACGATCATCTTCAAACTTGCAGGAGTGCCCTAGATTGGCGACACGAGCATTCTGTACAAGTTTCATAAACTTCGTACGGCTGGAAGGGGAGTTAGAAAAAAGTTGTCATCATCCGAATTTCCGCTCAGCGACCAAGTCCCTTCGTAGCTGCATGTAAGTTCATCGAGAAATCTGAACCGACCGTACGATCATCTTCAAACTTGCAGGAGTGCTCTCGATTGGCGACACGAGCATTCTGTACAAGTTTCATAAACGTCGTACGGCTGGAAGGGTAGTTAGACACAAATTGTCATGTTCAACGCAGTTTCCGCTGAGCGACCAAGTCCCGTCGTAGCTGCATGTAAGTTCATGGAGAAATGTGAACCGAGTGTACGATCTTCTTCAAACTTGCAGGAGTGCTCTCGAATGGCGACACGAGCATTCTGTACAAGTTTCATAAACTTCGAACGGCTGGAAGGGGAGGTAGACACAAATTGTCATGTACAACGCAGTTTCCGCTCAGCGACCAAGTCCCGTCGTAGCTCTATGTAAGTTCATCGAGAAATGCGAACCGAGTGTACGATCTTCTTCAAACTTGCAGGAGTGCTCTCGAATGGCGACACGAGCATTCTGTACAAGTTTCATAAACTTCGTACGGCTGGAAGGGGAGTTAGACACAAATTGTCATCTACAACGCAGTACTGGATAGTTCCCGGTCACCGACTATGTCCCGTCGTAGGTGTATGTAAGTTCATCGAGAAATGTGAACCGACCGTACGATCTTCTTCAAACTTGCAGGAGTGCTCTCGATTGGCGACACGAGCATTCTGTACAAGTTTTATAAGCTTCGTACGGCTGGAAGGGGAGTTAGACACAAATTGTCATCTACAACGCAGTATTGGATAGTTCCCGTTCGGCGACAAAGTCCCGTCGTAGCTGTATGTAAGTTCATCGAGAAATGTGAACCGACCGTACGATCTTCTTCAAACTTGCAGGAGTGCTCTCGAATGGCGACACGAGCATTCTCTACAAGTTTCATAAACTTCGTACGGCTGGAAGGGGAGTTAGAAAAAAATGGTCATCATCCGAATATCCGCTCAGCGACCAAGTCCCTTCGTAGCTGCATGTAAGTTCATCGAGAAATCTGAACCGACCGTACGATCATCTTCAACCTTGCAGGAGTGCACTCGATTGGCGACACGAGCATTCTGTACAAGTTTCATAAACTTCGTACGCCTGGAAGGGGAGTTAGACACAAATTGTCATGTTCAACGCAGTTTCCGCTCAGCGACCAAGTCCCGTCGTAGCTGTATGTAAGTTCATCGAGAAATCTGAATCGACCGTACGATCATCTTCAAACTTGCAGGAGTCCTCTCGATTGGCGACACGAACATTCTGTACAAGTTTCATAAACGTCGTACGGCTGGAAGGGGAGTTAGACACAAATTGTCATGTTCAACGCAGTTTCCGCTCAGCGACCAAGTCCCGTCGTAGCTGCATGTAAGTTCATGGAGAAATGTGAACCGAGTGTACGATCTTCTTCAAACTTGCAGGAGTGCTCTCGAATGGCGACACGAGCATTCTGTACAAGTTTCATAAACTTCGAACGGCTGGAAGGGGAGTTAGACACAAATTGTCATCTATAACGCAGTTTCCGCTCAGCGACCAAGTCCCTTCGTAGCTGCATGTAAGTTCATCGAGAAATCTGAACCGACCGTACGATCATCTTCAAACTTGCAGGAGTGCTCTCGATTGGCGACACGAGCATTCTGTACAAGTTTCATAAACTTCGTACGGCTGGAAGGGGAGTTAGAAAAAAGTTGTCATCATCCGAATTTCCGCTCAGCGACCAAGTCCCTTCGTAGCTGCATGTAAGTTCATCGAGAAATCTGAACCGACCGTACGATCATCTTCAAACTTGCAGGAGTGCTCTCGATTGGCGACACGAGCATTCTGTACAAGTTTCATAAACGTTGTACGGCTGGAAGGGGAGTTAGACACAAATTGTCATGTTCAACGCAGTTTCCGCTCAGCGACCAAGTCCCGTCGTAGCTGCATGTAAGTTCATGGAGAAATGTGAACCGAGTGTACAATCTTCTTCAAACTTGCAGGAGTGCTCTCGAATGGCGACACGAGCATTCTGTACAAGTTTCATAAACTTCGAACGGCTGGAAGGGGAGTTAGACACAAATTGTCATGTACAACGCAGTTTCCGCGCAGCGACCAAGTCCCGTCGTAGCTCTATGTAAGTTCATCGAGAAATGCGAACCGAGTGTACGATCTTCTTCAAACTTGCAGGAGTGCTCTCGAATGGAGACACGAGCATTCTGTACAAGTTTCATAAACTTCGTACGGCTGGAAGGGGAGTTAGACACAAATTGGTATCTACAACGCAGTTTCCGCTCAGCGACCAAGTCCCTTCGTAGCTGCATGTAAGTTCATCGAGAAATCTGAACCGACCGTACGATCATCTTCAAACTTGCAGGAGTGCCCTAGATTGGCGACACGAGCATTCTGTACAAGTTTCATAAGCTTCGTACGGCTGGAAGGGGAGTTAGACACAAATTGTCATGTACAACGCAGTTTCCGCTCAGCGACCAAGTCCCGTCGTAGCTCTATGTAAGTTCATCGAGAAATGCGAACCGAGTGTACGATCTTCTTCAAACTTGCAGGAGTGCTCTCGAATGGAGACACGAGCATTCTGTACAAGTTTCATAAACTTCGTACGGCTGGAAGGGGAGTTAGACACAAATTGTCATGTACAACGCAGTTTCCGCTCAGCGACCAAGTCCCGTCGTAGCTCTATGTAAGTTCATCGAGAAATGCGAACCGACCCTACGATCTTCTTCAAACTTTCAGGAGTGCTCTCGATTTACGACACGAGCATGCTGTACAAGTTTCATAAACTTCGTACGGCTGGAAGGGGAGTTAGACACAAATTGTCATGTACGACGCAGTTTCCGCTCAGCAACCAAGTCCCGTTGTAGCTGTATGTAAGTTCATCGAGAAATGCGAACCGACCGTACGATCTTCTTCAAACTTGCAGGAGTGCTCTCGATTGACGACACGAGCATGCTGTACAAGTTTCATAAACTTCGTACGGCTGGAAGCGGAGTTTGAAAAAAGTTGTCATCATCCGAATTTCCGCTCAGCGACCAAGTCCCTTCGTAGCTGCATGTAAGTTCATCGAGAAATCTGAACCGACCGTACGATCATCTTCAAACTTGCAGGAGTGCCCTAGATTGGCGACACGAGCATTCTGTTCAAGTTTCATAAACTTCGTACGGCTGGAAGGGGAGTTAGACACAAATTGTCATCTACAACGCAGTGCTGGATAGTTCCCGTTCAGCGACTAAGTCCCGTCGTAGCTGTATGTAAGTTCATCGAGAACTACGAACCGACCGTACGATCTTCTTCAAACTTGCAGGAGTTCTCTCGAATGGCGACACGAGCATTCTGTACAAGTTTCATAAACTTCGTACGGCTGGAAGGGGAGTTAGACACAAATTGTCATGTACAACGCAGATTCGGCTCAGCGACCAAGTCCCGTCGTAGCTGCATGTAAGTTCATCGAGAAATCTGAACCGACCGTACGATCATCTTGAAACTTGCAGGAGTGCTCTCGATTGGCGACACGAGCATTCTGTACAAGTTTCATAAACTTCGTACGGCTGGAAGGGGAGTTAGACACAAATTGTCATCTACAACGCAGTACTGGATAGTTCCCGGTCACCGACTAAGTCCCGTCGTAGGTGTATGTAAGTTCATCGAGAAATGTGAACCGACCGTACGATCTTCTTCAAACTTGCAGGAGTGCTCTCGATTGGCGACACGAGCATTCTGTACAAGTTTCATAAGCTTCGTACGGCTGGAAGGGGAGTTAGACACAAATTGTCATCTACAACGCAGTTTCCGCTCAGCGACCAAGTCCCGTCGTAGCTGTATGTAAGTTCATCGAGAAATACGAACCGACCGTACGATCTTCTTCAAACTTGCAGGAGTTCTCTCGAATGGCGACACGAGCATTCTGTACAAGTTTCATAAACTTCGTACGGCTGGAAGGGGATTTAGACACAAATTGTCATCTACAACGCAGTACTGGATAGTTCCCGATCAGCGACAAAGTCCCGTCGTAGCTGTATGTAAGTTCATCGAGAAATGTGAACCGACCGTACGATCTTTTTCAAACTTGCAGGAGTGCTCTCGATTGACGACACAAGCATGCTGCACAAGTTTCATAAACTTCGTACGGCTGGAAGCGAAGTTTGAAAAAAATTGTCATCTACAACGCAGTACTGGATAGTTCCCGGTCACCGACTAAGTCCCGTCGTAGGTGTATGTAAATTCATTGAGAAATGTGAACCGACCGTACGATCTTCTTCAAACTTGCAGGAGTGCTCTCGATTGGCGACACGAGCATTCTCTACAAGTTTCATAAACTTCGTACGGCTGGAAGGGGAGTTAGACACAAATTGTTATCTACAACGCAGTTTCCGCTCAGCGACCAAGTCCCTTCGTAGCTGCATGTAAGTTCATCGAGAAATCTGAGCCGACCGTACGATCATCTTCAAACTTGCAGGAGTGCCCTAGATTGGCGACACGAGCATTCCGTTCAAGTTTCATAAACTTCGTACGGCTGGAAGGGGAGTTAGACACAAATTGTCATCTACAACGCAGTGCTGGATAGTTCCCGTTCAGCGACTAAGTCCCGTCGTAGCTGCATGTAAGTTCATCGAGGAAGTGAACCGACCGTACGATCTTCTTCAAACTTGCAGGAGTGCTCTCGAATGGCAACACGAGCATTCTCTACAAGTTTCATAAACTTCGTACGGCTGGAAGGGGAGTTAGACACAAATTGTCATCTACAACGCAGTACTGGATAGTTCCCGTTCAAGGACAAAGTCCCGTCGTAGGTGTATGTAAGTTCATCGAGAAATGTGAACCGAACGTACGATCTTCTTCAAACTTGCAGGAGTGCTCTCGATTGGCGACACGAGCATTCTCTACAAGTTTCATAAACTTCGTACGGCTGGAAGGGGAGTTAGACACAAATTGTCATCTACAACGCAGTTTCCGCTCAGCGACCAAGTCCCGTCGTAGCTGTATGTAAGTTCATCGAGAAATGCGAACCGACCGTACGATCTTCTTCAAACTTGCAGGAGTGCTCCCGATTGGCGACACGAGCATTCTCTACAAGTTTCATAAACTTCGTACGGCTGGAAGGGGAGTTTGAAAATAATTGTCATCATCCGAATTACCGCTCAGCGACCAAGTCCCTTCGTAGCTGTATGTAAGTTCATCGAGAAATGTGAACCGAACGTACGATCTTCTTCAAACTTGCAGGAGTGCTCTCGATTGGCGACACGAGCATTCTCTACAAGTTTCATAAACTTCGTACGACTGGAAGGGGAGTTAGACACAAATTGTCATCTACAACGCAGTTTCCGCTCAGCGACCAAGTCCCGTCGTAGCTGTATGTAAGTTCATCGAGAAATGCGAACCGACCGTACGATCTTCTTCAAACTTGCAGGAGTGCTCCCGATTGGCGACACGAGCATTCTCTACAAGTTTCATAAACTTCGTACGGCTGGAAGGGGAGTTAGACACAAATTGTCATCTACAACGCAGTTTCCGCTCAGCGAAAAAGTCCCGTCGTAGCTGTATGTGAGTTCATCGAGAAATGCGAACCGACCGTACGATCTTCTTCAAACTTGCAGGAGTGCTGTCGATTGACGACACGAGCATGCTGTAGAAGTTTCATAAACTTCGTACGGCTGGCAGCGGAGTTTGAAAATAATTGTCATCATCCGAATTGCCGCTCAGCGACCAAGTCCCTTCGTAGCTGCATGTAAGTTCATCGAGAAATCTGAACCGACCGTACGATCTTCTTCAAACTTGCAGGAGTGCTCTCGAATGGCAACACGAGCATTCTCTACAAGTTTCATAAACTTCGTACGGCTGGAAGGGGAGTTAGACACAAATTGTCATCTACAACGCAGTACTGGATAGTTCCCGTTCAAGGACAAAGTCCCGTCGTAGGTGTATGTAAGTTCATCGAGAAATGTGAACCGAACGTACGATCTTCTTCAAACTTGCAGGAGTGCTCTCGATTGGCGACACGAGCATTCTCTACAAGTTTCATAAACTTCGTACGGCTGGAAGGGGAGTTAGACACAAATTGTCATCTACAACGCAGTACTGGATAGTTCCCGTTCAAGGACAAAGTCCCGTCGTAGGTGTATGTAAGTTCATCGAGAAATGTGAACCGAACGTACGATCTTCTTCAAACTTGCAGGAGTGCTCTCGATTGGCGACACGAGCATTCTCTACAAGTTTCATAAACTTCGTACGACTGGAAGGGGAGTTAGACACAAATTGTCATCTACAACGCAGTTTCCGCTCAGCGACCAAGTCCCGTCGTAGGTGTATGTAAGTTCATCGAGAAATGTGAACCGACCGTACGATCTTCTTCAAACTTGCAGGAGTGCTCTCGAATGGCAACACGAGCATTCTCTACAAGTTTCATAAACTTCGTACGGCTGGAAGGGGAGTTAGACACAAATTGTCATCTACAACGCAGTACTGGATAGTTCCCGTTCAAGGACAAAGTCCCGTCGTAGGTGTATGTAAGTTCATCGAGAAATGTGAACCGAACGTACGATCTTCTTCAAACTTGCAGGAGTGCTCTCGATTGGCGACACGAGCATTCTCTACAAGTTTCATAAACTTCGTACGGCTGGAAGGGGAGTTAGACACAAATTGTCATCTACAACGCAGTTTCCGCTCAGCGACCAAGTCCCGTCGTAGCTGTATGTAAGTTCATCGAGAAATGCGAACCGACCGTACGATCTTCTTCAAACTTGCAGGAGTGCTCCCGATTGGCGACACGAGCATTCTCTACAAGTTTCATAAACTTCGTACGGCTGGAAGGGGAGTTAGACACAAATTGTCATCTACAACGCAGTTTCCGCTCAGCGAAAAAGTCCCGTCGTAGCTGTATGTGAGTTCATCGAGAAATGCGAACCGACCGTACGATCTTCTTCAAACTTGCAGGAGTGCTGTCGATTGACGACACGAGCATGCTGTAGAAGTTTCATAAACTTCGTACGGCTGGCAGCGGAGTTTGAAAATAATTGTCATCATCCGAATTGCCGCTCAGCGACCAAGTCCCTTCGTAGCTGCATGTAAGTTCATCGAGAAATCTGAACCGACCGTACGATCTTCTTCAAACTTGCAGGAGTGCTCTCGAATGGCAACACGAGCATTCTCTACAAGTTTCATAAACTTCGTACGGCTGGAAGGGGAGTTAGACACAAATTGTCATCTACAACGCAGTACTGGATAGTTCCCGTTCAAGGACAAAGTCCCGTCGTAGGTGTATGTAAGTTCATCGAGAAATGTGAACCGAACGTACGATCTTCTTCAAACTTGCAGGAGTGCTCTCGATTGGCGACACGAGCATTCTCTACAAGTTTCATAAACTTCGTACGGCTGGAAGGGGAGTTAGACACAAATTGTCATCTACAACGCAGTTTCCGCTCAGCGACCAAGTCCCGTCGTAGCTGTATGTAAGTTCATCGAGAAATGCGAACCGACCGTACGATCTTCTTCAAACTTGCAGGAGTGCTCTCGATTGGCGACACGAGCATTCTCTACAAGTTTCATAAACTTCGTACGGCTGGAAGGGGAGTTAGATACAAATTGTCATCTACAACGCAGTACTGGATAGTTCCCGTTTAGCGACAAAGTCCCGTCGTAGCTGTATGTAAGTTCATCGAGAAATGTGAACCGTTCGTACAATCTTCTTCAAACTTGCAAGAGTGCTCTCGTATGGCGACACGAGCATTCTGTACAAGTTTCATAAACTTCGTACGGCTGGAAGGGAGTTAGACACAAATTGTCATCTACAACGCAGTACTGGATAGTTCCCGTTCAGCGACTAAGTCCCGTCGTAGCTGCATGTAAGTTCATCGAGAAATGTGAACCGACCGTACGATCTTCTTCAAACTTGCGGGAGTGCTGTCGATTGACGACACGAGCATGCTGTAGAAGTCTTATAAACTTCGTACGGCTGGCAGCGGAGTTTGAAAATAATTGTCATCATCCGAATTTCCGCTCAGCGACCAAGTCCCGTCGTAGCTTTATGTAAGTTCATCGAGAAATGCGAACCGACCGTACGATCTTCTTCAAACTTGCAGGAGTGCTCTCGATTGGCGACACGAGCATTCTCTACAAGTTTCATAACCTTCGTACGGTTGGAAGGGTGTTAGACACAAATTGTCATCTACAACGCAGTACTGGATAGTTCTCGTTCAGCGACTAAGTCCCGTCGTAGCTGCATGTAAGTTCATCGAGAAATGTGAACCGACCGTACGATCTTCTTCAAACTTGCAGGAGTGTTCTCGATTGACGACACGAGCATGCTGTAGAAGTTTCATAAACTTCGTACGGCTGGCAGCGGAGTTTGAAACTAATTGTCATCATCCGAATTGCCGCTCAGCGACCAAGTCCCTTCGTAGCTGCATGTAAGTTCATCGAGAAATCTGAACCGACCGTACGATCATCTTCAAACTTGTAGGAGTGCTCTCGATTGTCGACACGAGCATTCTGTACAAGTTTCATAAACTTCGTACGGCTGGAAGGGGTGTTAGACACAAATTGTCATCTACAACGCAGTACTGGATAGTTCCCGTTCAGCGCCTAAGTCCTGTCGTAGTTGTATGTAAGTTCATCGAGAAATGTGAACCGACCGTACGATCTTCTTCAAACTTGCAGGAGTGCTCTCGATTGACGACACGAGCATGCTGTACAAGTTTCATAAACTTCGTACGGCTGGAAGCGGAGTTTGAAAAAAATTGTCATCATCAAAATTTCCGCTCAGCGACCAAGTCCCTTCAGAAATCTGAACCGACCGTACGATCATCTTCAAACTTGCAGGAGTGCTCTCGATTGGCGACACGAGCATTCTCTACAAGTTTCATAAACTTCGTACGGCTGGAAGGGGAGTTAGACACAAATTGTCATCTACAACGCAGTTTCCGCTCAGCGACCAAGTCCCGTCGTAGGTGTATGTAAGTTCATCGAGAAATGTGAACCGACCGTACGATCTTCTTCAAACTTGCAGGAGTGCTCTCGATTGGCAACACGAGCATTCTCTGCAAGTTTCATAAACTTCGTACGGCTGGAAGGGGAGTTAGACACAAATTGTCATCTACAACGCAGTACTGGATAGTTCCCGTTCAAGGACAAAGTCCCGTCGTAGGTGTATGTAAGTTCATCGAGAAATGTGAACCGACCGTACGATCTTCTTCAAACTTGCAGGAGTGCTCTCGATTGGCGACACGAGCATTCTCTACAAGTTTCATAAACTTCGTACGGCTGGAAGGGGAGTTAGACACAAATTGTCATCTACAACGCAGTTTCCGCTCAGCGACCAAGTCCCGTCGTAGCTGTATGTAAGTTCATCGAGAAATGCGAACCGACCGTACGATCTTCTTCAAACTTGCAGGAGTGCTCTCGATTGACGACACGAGCATACTGTACAAGTTTCATAAACTTCGTACGGCTGGAAGCGGAGTTTGAAAAAAGTTGTCATCATCCGAATTTCCGCTCAGCGACCAAGTCCCTTCGTAGCTGCATGTAAGTTCATCGAGAAATCTGAACCGACCGTACGATCATCTTCAAACTTGCAGGAGTGCCCTAGATTGGCGACACGAGCATTCTGTTCAAGTTTCATAAACTTCGTACGGCTGGAAGGGGAGTTAGACACAAATTGTCATCTACAACGCAGTGCTGGATAGTTCCCGTTCAGCGACTAAGTCCCGTCGTAGCTGCATGTAAGTTCATCGAGGAATGTGAACCGATCGTACGATCATCTTCAAACTTGCAGGAGTGCCCTAGATTGGCGACACGAGCATTCTGTACAAGTTTCATAAACTTCGTAAGGCTGGAAGGGGAGTTAGACACAAATTGTCATCTACAACGCAGTGCTGGATAGTTCCCGTTCAGCGACTAAGTCCCGTCGTAGCTGCATGTAAGTTCATCGAGGAATGTGAACCGACCCTACGATCTTCTTCAAACTTTCAGGAGTGCTCTCGATTTACGACACGAGCATGCTGTACAAGTTTCATAAACTTCGTACGGCTGGAAGCGGAGTTTGAAAAAAATTGTCATCTACAACGCAGTACTGGATAGTTCCCGTTCAGCGACTAAGTCCCGTCGTAGCTGTATGTAAGTTCATTGAGAAATGCGAACCGACCGTACAATCTTCTTCAAACTTGCAGGAGTGCTCTCGATTGGCGACACGAGCATTCTGTACAAGTTTCATAAACTTCGTACGGCTGGAAGGGGAGTTAGACACAAATTGTCATCTACAACGCAGTACTGGATAGTTCCCGTTCAAGGACAAAGTCCCGTCGTAGGTGTATGTAAGTTCATCGAGAAATGTGAACCGAACGTACGATCTTCTTCAAACTTGCAGGAGTGCTCTCGATTGGCGACACGAGCATTCTCTACAAGTTTCATAAACTTCGTACGGCTGGAAGGGGAGTTAGACACAAATTGTCATCTACAACGCAGTTTCCGCTCAGCGACCAAGTCCCGTCGTAGCTGTATGTAAGTTCATCGAGAAATGCGAACCGACCGTACGATCTTCTTCAAACTTGCAGGAGTGCTCCCGATTGGCGACACGAGCATTCTCTACAAGTTTCATAAACTTCGTACGGCTGGAAGGGGAGTTAGACACAAATTGTCATCTACAACGCAGTTTCCGCTCAGCGACCAAGTCCCGTCGTAGCTGTATGTAAGTTCATCGAGAAATGCGAACCGACCGTACGATCTTCTTCAAACTTGCAGGAGTGCTGTCGATTGACGACACGAGCATGCTGTAGAAGTTTCATAAACTTCGTACGGCTGGCAGCGGAGTTTGAAAATAATTGTCATCATCCGAATTGCCGCTCAGCGACCAAGTCCCTTCGTAGCTGCATGTAAGTTCATCGAGAAATCTGAACCGACCGTACGATCTTCTTCAAACTTGCAGGAGTGCTCTCGAATGGCAACACGAGCATTCTCTACAAGTTTCATAAACTTCGTACGGCTGGAAGGGGAGTTAGACACAAATTGTCATCTACAACGCAGTACTGGATAGTTCCCGTTCAAGGACAAAGTCCCGTCGTAGGTGTATGTAAGTTCATCGAGAAATGTGAACCGACCGTACGATCTTCTTCAAACTTGCAGGAGTGCTCTCGATTGGCGACACGAGCATTCTCTACAAGTTTCATAAACTTCGTACGGCTGGAAGGGGAGTTAGACACAAATTGTCATCTACAACGCAGTTTCCGCTCAGCGACCAAGTCCCGTCGTAGCTGTATGTAAGTTCATCGAGAAATGCGAACCGACCGTACGATCTTCTTCAAACTTGCAGGAGTGCTCTCGATTGACGACACGAGCATGCTGTACAAGTTTCATAAACTTCGTACGGCTGGAAGCGGAGTTTGAAAAAAGTTGTCATCATCCGAATTTCCGCTCAGCGACCAAGTCCCTTCGTAGCTGCATGTAAGTTCATCGAGAAATCTGAACCGACCGTACGATCATCTTCAAACTTGCAGGAGTGCCCTAGATTGGCGACACGAGCATTCTGTTCAAGTTTCATAAACTTCGTACGGCTGGAAGGGGAGTTAAACACAAATTGTCATCTACAACGCAGTGCTGGATAGTTCCCGTTCAGCGACTAAGTCCCGTCGTAGCTGCATGTAAGTTCATCGAGGAATGTGAACCGATCGTACGATCATCTTCAAACTTGCAGGAGTGCCCTAGATTGGCGACACGAGCATTCTGTACAAGTTTCATAAACTTCGTAAGGCTGGAAGGGGAGTTAGACACAAATTGTCATCTACAACGCAGTGCTGGATAGTTCCCGTTCAGCGACTAAGTCCCGTCGTAGCTGCATGTAAGTTCATCGAGGAATGTGAACCGACCCTACGATCTTCTTCAAACTTTCAGGAGTGCTCTCGATTTACGACACGAGCATGCTGTACAAGTTTCATAAACTTCGTACGGCTGGAAGCGGAGTTTGAAAAAAATTGTCATCTACAACGCAGTACTGGATAGTTCCCGTTCAGCGACTAAGTCCCGTCGTAGCCGTATGTAAGTTCATTGAGAAATGCGAACCGACCGTACAATCTTCTTCAAACTTGCAGGAGTGCTCTCGATTGGCGACACGAGCATTCTGTACAAGTTTCATAAACTTCGTACGGCTGGAAGGGGAGTTAGACACAAATTGTCATGTACGACGCAGTTTCCGCTCAGCGACCAAGTCCCGTCGTAGCTCTATGTAAGTTCATCGAGAAATGCGAACCGAGTGTACGATCTTCTTCAAACTTGCAGGAGTGCTCTCGAATGGCGACACGAGCTTTCTGTACAAGTTTCATAACCTTCGTACGGCTGGAAGGGGAGTTAGACACAAATTGTCATGTACAACGCAGTTTCCGCTCAGCGACCAAGTCCCGTCGTAGCTCTATGTAAGTTCATCGAGAAATGCGAACCGACCCTACGATCTTCTTCAAACTTTCAGGAGTGCTCTCGGTTGACGACACGAGCATGCTGTACAAGTTTCATAAACTTCGTACGGCTGGAAGCGGAGTTTGAAAAAAATTGTCATCTACAACGCAGTACTGGATAGTTCCCGGTCACCGACTAAGTCCCGTCGTAGGTGTATGTAAGTTCATCGAGAAATCTGAGCCGACCGTACGATCATCTTCAAACTTGCAGGAGTGCCCTAGATTGGCGACACGAGCATTCCGTTCAAGTTTCATAAACTTCGTACGGCTGGAAGGGGAGTTAGACACAAATTGTCATCTACAACGCAGTGCTGGATAGTTCCCGTTCAGCGACTAAGTCCCGTCGTAGCTGCATGTAAGTTCATCGAGGAATGTGAACCGACCGTACGATCATCTTCAAACTTGTAGGAGTGCCCTAGATTGGCGACACGAGCATTCTGTACAAGTTTCATAAACTTCGTACGGCTGGAAGGGGAGTTAGACACAAATTGTCATCTACAACGCAGTTTCCGCTCAGCGACCAAGTCCCGTCGTAGCTGTATGTAAGTTCATCGAGAAATGCGAACCGACCGTACGATCTTCTTCAAACTTGCAGAAGTGCTTTCGATTGACGACACGAGCATGATGTACAAGTTTCATAAACTTCGTACGGCTGGAAGCGGAGTTTGAAAAAAATTGTCATCTACAACGCAGTACTGGATAGTTCCCGTTCAGCGACTAAGTCCCGTCGTAGCTGTATGTAAGTTCATTGAGAAATGCGAACCGACCGTACAATCTTCTTCAAACTTGCAGGAGTGCTCTCGATTGGCGACACGAGCATTCTGTACAAGTTTCATAAACTTCGTACGGCTGGAAGGGGAGTTAGACACAAATTGTCATGTACGACGCAGTTTCCGCTCAGCGACCAAGTCCCGTCGTAGCTCTATGTAAGTTCATCGAGAAATGCGAACCGAGTGTACGATCTTCTTCAAACTTGCAGGAGTGCTCTCGAATGGCGACACGAGCTTTCTGTACAAGTTTCATAACCTTCGTACGGCTGGAAGGGGAGTTAGACACAAATTGTCATGTACAACGCAGTTTCCGCTCAGCGACCAAGTCCCGTCGTAGCTCTATGTAAGTTCATCGAGAAATGCGAACCGACCCTACGATCTTCTTCAAACTTTCAGGAGTGCTCTCGGTTGACGACACGAGCATGCTGTACAAGTTTCATAAACTTCGTACGGCTGGAAGCGGAGTTTGAAAAAAATTGTCATCTACAACGCAGTACTGGATAGTTCCCGGTCACCGACTAAGTCCCGTCGTAGTGGTATGTAAATTCATTGAGAAATGTGAACCGACCGTACGATCTTCTTCAAACTTGCAGGAGTGCTCTCGATTGGCGACACGAGCATTCTCTACAAGTTTCATAAACTTCGTACGGCTGGAAGGGGAGTTAGACACAAATTGTTATCTACAACGCAGTTTCCGCTCAGCGACCAAGTCCCTTCGTAGCTGCATGTAAGTTCATCGAGAAATCTGAGCCGACCGTACGATCATCTTCAAACTTGCAGGAGTGCCCTAGATTGGCGACACGAGCATTCCGTTCAAGTTTCATAAACTTCGTACGGCTGGAAGGGGAGTTAGACACAAATTGTCATCTACAACGCAGTTTCCGCTCAGCGACCAAGTCCCGTCGTAGGTGTATGTAAGTTCATCGAGAAATGTGAACCGACCGTACGATCTTCTTCAAACTTGCAGGAGTGCTCTCGATTGGCGACACGAGCATTCTCTACAAGTTTCATAAACTTCGTACGGCTGGAAGGGGAGTTAGATACAAATTGTCATCTACAACGCAGTACTGGATAGTTCCCGTTTAGCGACAAAGTCCCGTCGTAGCTGTATGTAAGTTCATCGAGAAATGTGAACCGTTCGTACAATCTTCTTCAAACTTGCAAGAGTGCTCTCGTATGGCGACACGAGCATTCTGTACAAGTTTCATAAACTTCGTACGGCTGGAAGGGAGTTAGACACAAATTGTCATCTACAACGCAGTACTGGATAGTTCCCGTTCAGCGACTAAGTCCCGTCGTAGCTGCATGTAAGTTCATCGAGAAATGTGAACCGACCGTACGATCTTCTTCAAACTTGCGGGAGTGCTGTCGATTGACGACACGAGCATGCTGTAGAAGTCTTATAAACTTCGTACGGCTGGCAGCGGAGTTTGAAAATAATTGTCATCATCCGAATTTCCGCTCAGCGACCAAGTCCCGTCGTAGCTTTATGTAAGTTCATCGAGAAATGCGAACCGACCGTACGATCTTCTTCAAACTTGCAGGAGTGCTCTCGATTGGCGACACGAGCATTCTCTACAAGTTTCATAACCTTCGTACGGTTGGAAGGGTGTTAGACACAAATTGTCATCTACAACGCAGTACTGGATAGTTCTCGTTCAGCGACTAAGTCCCGTCGTAGCTGCATGTAAGTTCATCGAGAAATGTGAACCGACCGTACGATCTTCTTCAAACTTGCAGGAGTGTTCTCGATTGACGACACGAGCATGCTGTAGAAGTTTCATAAACTTCGTACGGCTGGCAGCGGAGTTTGAAACTAATTGTCATCATCCGAATTGCCGCTCAGCGACCAAGTCCCTTCGTAGCTGCATGTAAGTTCATCGAGAAATCTGAACCGACCGTACGATCATCTTCAAACTTGTAGGAGTGCTCTCGATTGTCGACACGAGCATTCTGTACAAGTTTCATAAACTTCGTACGGCTGGAAGGGGTGTTAGACACAAATTGTCATCTACAACGCAGTACTGGATAGTTCCCGTTCAGCGCCTAAGTCCTGTCGTAGTTGTATGTAAGTTCATCGAGAAATGTGAACCGACCGTACGATCTTCTTCAAACTTGCAGGAGTGCTCTCGATTGACGACACGAGCATGCTGTACAAGTTTCATAAACTTCGTACGGCTGGAAGCGGAGTTTGAAAAAAATTGTCATCATCAAAATTTCCGCTCAGCGACCAAGTCCCTTCAGAAATCTGAACCGACCGTACGATCATCTTCAAACTTGCAGGAGTGCTCTCGATTGGCGACACGAGCATTCTCTACAAGTTTCATAAACTTCGTACGGCTGGAAGGGGAGTTAGACACAAATTGTCATCTACAACGCAGTTTCCGCTCAGCGACCAAGTCCCGTCGTAGGTGTATGTAAGTTCATCGAGAAATGTGAACCGACCGTACGATCTTCTTCAAACTTGCAGGAGTGCTCTCGATTGGCAACACGAGCATTCTCTGCAAGTTTCATAAACTTCGTACGGCTGGAAGGGGAGTTAGACACAAATTGTCATCTACAACGCAGTGCTGGATAGTTCCCGTTCAGCGACTAAGTCCCGTCGTAGCTGCATGTAAGTTCATCGAGGAATGTGAACCGATCGTACGATCATCTTCAAACTTGCAGGAGTGCCCTAGATTGGCGACACGAGCATTCTGTACAAGTTTCATAAACTTCGTACGGCTGGAAGGGGAGTTAGACACAAATTGTCATGTACAACGCAGTTTCCGCTCAGCGACCAAGTCCCGTCGTAGCTCTAGGTAAGTTCATCGAGAAATGCGAACCGACCCTACGATCTTCTTCAAACTTTCAGGAGTGCTCTCGGTTGACGACACGAGCATGCTGTACAAGTTTCATAAACTTCGTACGGCTGGAAGCGGAGTTTGAAAAAAATTGTCATCTACAACGCAGTACTGGATAGTTCCCGGTCACCGACTAAGTCCCGTCGTAGGTGTATGTAAATTCATTGAGAAATGTGAACCGACCGTACGATCTTCTTCAAACTTGCAGGAGTGCTCTCGATTGGCGACACGAGCATTCTCTACAAGTTTCATAAACTTCGTACGGCTGGAAGGGGAGTTAGACACGAATTGTTATCTACAACGCAGTTTCCGCTCAGCGACCAAGTCCCTTCGTAGCTGCATGTAAGTTCATCGAGAAATCTGAGCCGACCGTACGATCATCTTCAAACTTGCAGGAGTGCCCTAGATTGGCGACACGAGCATTCCGTTCAAGTTTCATAAACTTCGTACGGCTGGAAGGGGAGTTAGACACAAATTGTCATCTACAACGCAGTGCTGGATAGTTCCCGTTCAGCGACTAAGTCCCGTCGTAGCTGCATGTAAGTTCATCGAGGAATGTGAACCGACCGTACGATCATCTTCAAACTTGTAGGAGTGCCCTAGATTGGCGACACGAGCATTCTGTACAAGTTTCATAAACTTCGTACGGCTGGAAGGGGAGTTAGACACAAATTGTCATCTACAACGCAGTTTCCGCTGAGCGACCAAGTCCCTTCGTAGCTGTATGTAAGTTCATCGAGAAATGCGAACCGACCGTACGATCTTCTTCAAACTTGCAGAAGTGCTTTCGATTGACGACACGAGCATGATGTACAAGTTTCATAAACTTCGTACGGCTGGAAGCAGAGTTTGAAAGAAATTGTCATCTACAACGCAGTACTGGATAGTTCCCGTTCAGCGACTAAGTCCCGTCGTAGCTGTATGTAAGTTCATTGAGAAATGCGAACCGACCGTACAATCTTCTTCAAACTTGTAGGAGTGCTCTCGATTGGCGACACGAGCATTCTGTACAAGTTTCATAAACTTCGTACGGCTGGAAGAGGAGTTAGACACAAATTGTCATCTACAACGCAGTTTCCGCTCAGCGACCAAGTCCCGTCGTAGCTGTATGTAAGTTCATCGAGAAATCTGAACCGACCGTACGATCTTCTTCAAACTTGCAGGAGTGCTCTCGAATGGCGACACGAGCATTCTGTACAAGTTTCATAAACTTCGCACGGCTGGAAGGGGAGGTAGACACAAATTGTCATGTACAACGCAGTTTCCGCTCAGCGACCAAGTCCCGTCGTAGCTCTATGTAAGTTCATCGAGAAATGCGAACCGAGTGTACGATCTTCTTCAAACTTGCAGGAGTGCTCTCGAATGGCGACACGAGCATTCTGTACAAGTTTCATAAACTTCGTACGGCTGGAAGGGGAGTTAGACACAAATTGTCATCTACAACGCAGTACTGGATAGTTCCCGATCAGCGACAAAGTCCCGTCGTAGCTGTATGTAAGTTCATCGAGAAATGTGAACCGACCGTACGATCTTTTTCAAACTTGCAGGAGTGCTCTCGATTGACGACACGAGCATGCTGCACAAGTTTCATAAACTTCGTACGGCTGGAAGCGAAGTTTGAAAAAAATTGTCATCATCCGAATTTCCGCTCAGCGACCAAGTCCCGTCGTAGCTGTATGTAAGTTCATCGAGAAATGCGAACCGACCGTACGATCTTCTTCAAACTTGCAGAAGTGCTTTCGATTGACGACACGAGCATGATGTACAAGTTTCATAAACTTCGTACGGCTGGAAGCAGAGTTTGAAAGAAATTGTCATCTACAACGCAGTACTGGATAGTTCCCGTTCAGCGACTAAGTCCCGTCGTAGGTGTATGTAAGTTCATCGAGAAATGTGAACCGACCGTACGATCTTCTTCAAACTTGCAGGAGTGCTCTCGATTGGCGACACGAGCATTCTGTACAAGTTTCATAAGCTTCGTACGGCTGGAAGGGGAGTTAGACACAAATTGTCATCTACAACGCAGTTTCCGCTCAGCGACCAAGTCCCGTCGTAGCTGTATGTAAGTTCATCGAGAAATACGAACCGACCGTACGATCTTCTTCAAACTTGCAGGAGTTCTCTCGAATGGCGACACGAGCATTCTGTACAAGTTTCATAAACTTCGTACGGCTGGAAGGGGAGTTAGACACAAATTGTCATCTACAACGCAGTACTGGATAGTTCCCGATCAGCGACAAAGTCCCGTCGTAGCTGTATGTAAGTTCATCGAGAAATGTGAACCGACCGTACGATCTTTTTCAAACTTGCAGAAGTGCTCTCGATTGACGACACGAGCATGCTGCACAAGTTTCATAAACTTCGTACGGCTGGAAGCGAAGTTTGAAAAAAATTGTCATCTACAACGCAGTACTGGATAGTTCCCGGTCACCGACTAAGTCCCGTCGTAGGTGTATGTAAATTCATTGAGAAATGTGAACCGACCGTACGATCTTCTTCAAACTTGCAGGAGTGCTCTCGATTGGCGACACGAGCATTCTCTACAAGTTTCATAAACTTCGTACGGCTGGAAGGGGAGTTAGACACAAATTGTTATCTACAACGCAGTTTCCGCTCAGCGACCAAGTCCCTTCGTAGCTGCATGTAAGTTCATCGAGAAATCTGAGCCGACCGTACGATCATCTTCAAACTTGCAGGAGTGCCCTAGATTGGCGACACGAGCATTCCGTTCAAGTTTCATAAACTTCGTACGGCTGGAAGGGGAGTTAGACACAAATTGTCATCTACAACGCAGTGCTGGATAGTTCCCGTTCAGCGACTAAGTCCCGTCGTAGCTGCATGTAAGTTCATCGAGGAATGTGAACCGACCGTACGATCTTCTTCAAACTTGCAGGAGTGCTCTCGAATGGCAACACGAGCATTCTCTACAAGTTTCATAAACTTCGTACGGCTGGAAGGGGAGTTAGACACAAATTGTCATCTACAACGCAGTACTGGATAGTTCCCGTTCAAGGACAAAGTCCCGTCGTAGGTGTACGTAAGTTCATCGAGAAATGTGAACCGAACGTACGATCTTCTTCAAACTTGCAGGAGTGCTCTCGATTGGCGACACGAGCATTCTCTACAAGTTTCATAAACTTCGTACGGCTGGAAGGGGAGTTAGACACAAATTGTCATCTACAACGCAGTTTCCGCTCAGCGACCAAGTCCCGTCGTAGCTGTATGTAAGTTCATCGAGAAATGCGAACCGACCGTACGATCTTCTTCAAACTTGCAGGAGTGCTGTCGATTGACGACACGAGCATGCTGTAGAAGTTTCATAAACTTCGTACGGCTGGCAGCGGAGTTTGAAAATAATTGTCATCATCCGAATTGCCGCTCAGCGACCAAGTCCCTTCGTAGCTGCATGTAAGTTCATCGAGAAATCTGAACCGACCGTACGATCTTCTTCAAACTTGCAGGAGTGCTCTCGAATGGCAACACGAGCATTCTCTACAAGTTTCATAAACTTCGTACGGCTGGAAGGGGAGTTAGACACAAATTGTCATCTACAACGCAGTACTGGATAGTTCCCGTTCAAGGACAAAGTCCCGTCGTAGGTGTATGTAAGTTCATCGAGAAATGTGAACCGAACGTACGATCTTCTTCAAACTTGCAGGAGTGCTCTCGATTGGCGACACGAGCATTCTCTACAAGTTTCATAAACTTCGTACGGCTGGAAGGGGAGTTAGACACAAATTGTCATCTACAACGCAGTTTCCGCTCAGCGACCAAGTCCCGTCGTAGCTGTATGTAAGTTCATCGAGAAATGCGAACCGACCGTACGATCTTCTTCAAACTTGCAGGAGTGCTGTCGATTGACGACACGAGCATGCTGTAGAAGTTTCATAAACTTCGTACGGCTGGCAGCGGAGTTTGAAAATAATTGTCATCATCCGAATTGCCGCTCAGCGACCAAGTCCCTTCGTAGCTGCATGTAAGTTCATCGAGAAATCTGAACCGACCGTACGATCATCTTCAAACTTGCGGGAGTGCTCTCGATTGGCGACACGAGCATTCTGTACAAGTTTCATAAACTTCGTACGGCTGGAAGGGGAGTTAGACACAAATTGTCATCTACAACGCAGTTTCCGCTCAGCGACCAAGTCCCGTCGTAGGTGTATGTAAGTTCATCGAGAAATGTGAACCGACCGTACGATCTTCTTCAAACTTGCAGGAGTGCTCTCGATTGGCGACACGAGCATTCTCTACAAGTTTCATAAACTTCGTACGGCTGGAAGGGGAGTTAGATACAAATTGTCATCTACAACGCAGTACTGGATAGTTCCCGTTTAGCGACAAAGTCCCGTCGTAGCTGTATGTAAGTTCATCGAGAAATGTGAACCGTTCGTACAATCTTCTTCAAACTTGCAAGAGTGCTCTCGTATGGCGACACGAGCATTCTGTACAAGTTTCATAAACTTCGTACGGCTGGAAGGGAGTTAGACACAAATTGTCATCTACAACGCAGTACTGGATAGTTCCCGTTCAGCGACAAAGTCCCGTCGTAGCTGCATGTAAGTTCATCGAGAAATGTGAACCGACCGTACGATCTTCTTCAAACTTGCGGGAGTGCTGTCGATTGACGACACGAGCATGCTGTAGAAGTCTTATAAACTTCGTACGGCTGGCAGCGGAGTTTGAAAATAATTGTCATCATCCGAATTTCCGCTCAGCGACAAAGTCCCGTCGTAGCTTTATGTAAGTTCATCGAGAAATGCGAACTGACCGTACGATCTTCTTCAAACTTGCAGGAGTGCTCTCGATTGGCGACACGAGCATTCTCTACAAGTTTCATAACCTTCGTACGGTTGGAAGGGTGTTAGACACAAATTGTCATCTACAACGCAGTACTGGATAGTTCTCGTTCAGCGACTAAGTCCCGTCGTAGCTGCATGTAAGTTCATCGAGAAATGTGAACCGACCGTACGATCTTCTTCAAACTTGCAGGAGTGTTCTCGATTGACGACACGAGCATGCTGTAGAAGTTTCATAAACTTCGTACGGCTGGCAGCGGAGTTTGAAACTAATTGTCATCATCCGAATTGCCGCTCAGCGACCAAGTCCCTTCGTAGCTGCATGTAAGTTCATCGAGAAATCTGAACCGACCGTACGATCATCTTCAAACTTGTAGGAGTGCTCTCGATTGTCGACACGAGCATTCTGTACAAGTTTCATAAACTTCGTACGGCTGGAAGGGGAGTTAGACACAAATTGTCATCTACAACGCAGTTTCCGCTCAGCGACCAAGTCCCGTCGTAGGTGTATGTAAGTTCATCGAGAAATGTGAACCGACCGTACGATCTGCTTCAAACTTGCAGGAGTGCTCTCGATTGGCAACACGAGCATTCTCTGCAAGTTTCATAAACTTCGTACGGCTGGAAGGGGAGTTAGACACAAATTGTCATCTACAACGCAGTACTGGATAGTTCCCGTTCAAGGACAAAGTCCCGTCGTAGGTGTATGTAAGTTCATCGAGAAATATGAACCGACCGTACGATCTTCTTCAAACTTGCAGGAGTGCTCTCGATTGGCGACACGAGCATTCTCTACAAGTTTCATAAACTTCGTACGGCTGGAAGGGGAGTTAGACACAAATTGTCATCTACAACGCAGTTTCCGCTCAGCGACCAAGTCCCGTCGTAGCTGTATGTAAGTTCATCGAGAAATGCGAACCGACCGTACGATCTTCTTCAAACTTGCAGGAGTGCTCTCGATTGACGACACGAGCATGCTGTACAAGTTTCATAAATTTCGTACGGCTGGAAGCGGAGTTAGATACAAATTGTCATCTACAACGCAGTACTGGATAGTTCCCGTTTAGCGACAAAGTCCCGTCGTAGCTGTATGTAAGTTCATCGAGAAATGTGAACCGTTCGTACAATCTTCTTCAAACTTGCAAGAGTGCTCTCGTATGGCGACACGAGCATTCTGTACAAGTTTCATAAACTTCGTACGGCTGGAAGGGAGTTAGACACAAATTGTCATCTACAACGCAGTACTGGATAGTTCCCGTTCAGCGACTAAGTCCCGTCGTAGCTGCATGTAAGTTCATCGAGAAATGTGAACCGACCGTACGATCTTCTTCAAACTTGCGGGAGTGCTGTCGATTGACGACACGAGCATGCTGTAGAAGTTTCATAAACTTCGTACGGCTGGCAGCGGAGTTTGAAAATAATTGTCATCATCCAAATTTCCGCTCAGCGACCAAGTCCCTTCGTAGCTGCATGTAAGTTCATCGAGAAATCTGAACCGACCGTACGATCTTCTTCAAACTTGCAGGAGTGTTCTCGATTGGCGACACGAGCATTCTGTACAAGTTTCATAAACTTCGTACGGCTGGAAGGAGAGTTAGACACAAATTGTCATCTACAACGCAGTACTGGATAGTTCCCGTTCAGCGACTAAGTCCCGTCGTAGCTGCATGTAAGTTCATCGAGAAATGTGAACCGACCGTGTGATCTTCTTCAAACTTGTAGGAGTGCTCTCGAATGGCGACACGAGCATTCTGTACAAGTTTCATAAACTTCGTACAGCTGGAAGGGGAGTTAGACACAAATTGTCATCTACAACGCAGTTTCCGCTCAGCGACCAAGTCCCGTCGTAGCTGTATGTTAGTTCATCGAGAAATGCGAACCGATCGTACGATCTTCCTCAAACTTCCAGGAGTGCTCCCGATTGACGACACGAGCATGCTGTACAAGTTTCATAAACTTCGTACGGCTGGAAGGGGAGTTAGACACAAATTGTCATCTACAACGCAGTACTGGATAGTTCCCGTTCAGCGACTAGGTGCCGTCGTAGGTGTATGTAAGTTCATCGAGGAATGTGAACCGACCGTACGATCTTCTTCAAACTTGCAGGAGTGCTCTCGATTGGCGACACGAGCATTCTCTACAAGTTTCATAAACTTCGTACGACTGGCAGCGGAGTTTGAAAATAATTGTCATCATCCGAATTACCGCTCAGCGACCAAGTCCCTTCGTAGCTGCATGTAAGTTCATCGAGAAATCTGAACCGACCGTACGATCATCTTCAAACTTGCGGGAGTGCTCTCGATTGGCGACACGAGCATGCTGTACAAGTTTCACAAACTTCGTACGGCTGGAAGGGGAGTTAGACACAAATTGTCATCTACAACGCAGTTTCCGCTCAGCGACCAAGTCCCGTCGTAGGTGTATGTGAGTTCATCGAGAAATGTGAACCGAACGTACGATCTTCTTCAAACTTGCATGAGTGCTCTCGATTGGCGACACGAGCATTCTCTACAAGTTTCATAAACTTCGTACGGCTGGAAGGGGAGTTAGATACAAATTGTCATCTACAACGCAGTACTGGATAGTTCCCGTTTAGCGACAAAGTCCCGTCGTAGCTGTATGTAAGTTCATCGAGAAATGTGAACCGTTCGTACAATCTTCTTCAAACTTGCAAGAGTGCTCTCGTATGGCGACACGAGCATGCTGTACAAGTTTCATAAACTTCGTACGGCTGGAAGGGGAGTTAGACACAAATTGTCATCTACAACGCAGTACTGGATAGTTCCCGTTCAGCGACTAGGTGCCGTCGTAGGTGTATGTAAGTTCATCGAGAAATGTGAACCGACCGTACGATCTTCTTCAAACTTGCAGGAGTGCTCTCGATTGGCGACACGAGCATTCTCTACAAGTTTCATAAACTTCGTACGGCTGGAAGGGGAGTTAGACACAAATTGTCATCTACAACGCAGTTTCCGCTCAGCGACCAAGTCCCGTCGTAGCTGTATGTAAGTTCATCGAGAAATGCGAACCGACCGTACGATCTTCTTCAAACTTGCAGGAGTGCTCCCGATTGGCGACACGAGCATTCTCTACAAGTTTCATAAACTTCGTACGGCTGGAAGGGGGTTAGACACAAATTGTCATCTACAACGCAGTTTCCGCTCAGCGACCAAGTCCCGTCGTAGCTGTAGGTAAGTTCATCGAGAAATGCGAACCGACCGTACGATCTTCTTCAAACTTGCAGGAGTGCTGTCGATTGACGACACGAGCATGCTGTAGAAGTTTCATAAACTTCGTACGGCTGGTAGCGGAGTTTGAAAATAATTGTCATCATCCGAATTGCCGCTCAGCGACCAAGTCCCTTCGTAGTTGCATGTAAGTTCATCGAGAAATCTGAACCGACCGTACGATCATTTTCAAACTTGCAGGAGTGCTCTCGATTGTCGACACGAGCATTCTGTACAAGTTTCATAAACTTCGTACGGCTGGAAGGGGTGTTAGACACAAATTGTCATCTACAACGCAGTACTGGATAGTTCCCGTTCAGCGCCTAAGTCCTGTCGTAGTTGTATGTAAGTTCATCGAGAAATGTGAACCGACCGTACGATCTTCTTCAAACTTGCAGGAGTGCTCTCGATTGACGACACGAGCATGCTGTACAAGTTTCATAAACTTCGTACGGCTGGAAGCGGAGTTTGAAAAAAATTGTCATCATCCAAATTTCCGCTCAGCGACCAAGTCCCTTCGTAGCTGCATGTAAGTTCATCGAGAAATCTGAACCGACCGTACGATCATCTTCAAACTTGCAGGAGTGCTCTCGAATGGCGACACGAGCATTCTGTACAAGTTTCATAAACTTCGTACAGCTGGAAGGGGAGTTAGACACAAATTGTCATCTACAACGCAGTTTCCGCTTAGCGACCAAGTCCCGTCGTAGCTGTATGTAAGTTCATCGAGAAATGCGAACCGATCGTACGATCTTCCTCAAACTTCCAGGAGTGCTCCCGATTGACGACACGAGCATGCTGTACAAGTTTCATAAACTTCGTACGGCTGGAAGGGGAGTTAGACACAAATTGTCATCTACAACGCAGTACTGGATAGTTCCCGTTCAGCGACTAGGTGCCGTCGTAGGTGTATGTAAGTTCATCGAGAAATGTGAACCGACCGTACGATCTTCTTCAAACTTGCAGGAGTGCTCTCGATTGGCGACACGAGCATTCTCTACAAGTTTCATAAACTTCGTACGGCTGGAAGGGGAGTTAGACAGAAATTGTCATCTACAACGCAGTTTCCGCTCAGCGACCAAGTCCCGTCGTAGCTGTATGTAAGTTCATCGAGAAATGCGAACCGACCGTACGATCTTCTTCAAACTTGCAGGAGTGCTCTCGATTGACGACACGAGCATGCTGTACAGGTTTCATAAATTTCGTACGGCTGGAAGCGGAGTTTGAAAAAAATTGTCATCATCCAAATTTCCGCTCAGCGACCAAGTCCCTTCGTAGCTGCATGTAAGTTCATCGAGAAATCTGAACCGACCGTACGATCATCTTCAAACTTGCGGGAGTGCTCTCGATTGGCGACACGAGCATTCTGTACAAGTTTCATAAACTTCGTACGGCTGGAAGGGGAGTTAGACACAAATTGTCATCTACAACGCAGTTTCCGCTCAGCGACCAAGTCCCGTCGTAGGTGTATGTAAGTTCATCGAGAAATGTGAACCGACCGTACGATCTTCTTCAAACTTGCAGGAGTGCTCTCGATTGGCGACACGAGCATTCTCTACAAGTTTCATAAACGTCGTACGGCTGGAAGGGGAGTTAGATACAAATTGTCATCTACAACGCAGTACTGGATAGTTCCCGTTTAGCGACAAAGTCCCGTCGTAGCTGTATGTAAGTTCATCGAGAAATGTGAACCGACCGTACGATCTTCTTCAAACTTGCAAGAGTGCTCTCGTATGGCGACACGAGCATTCTCTACAAGTTTCATAAACTTCGTACGGCTGGAAGGGAGTTAGACACAAATTGTCATCTACAACGCAGTACTGGATAGTTCCCGTTCAGCGACTAAGTCCCGTCGTAGCTGCATGTAAGTTCATCGAGAAATGTGAACCGACCGTACGATCTTCTTCAAACTTGCAGGAGTGCTGTCGATTGACGACACGAGCATGCTGTAGAAGTTTCATAAACTTCGTACGGCTGGCAACGGAGTTTGAAAATAATTGTCATCATCCGAATTTCCGCTCAGCGACCAAGTCCCTTCGTAGCTGCATGTAAAATCATCGAGAAATCTGAACCGACCGTACGATCATCTTCAAACTTGCAGGAGTGCTCTCGATTGGCGACACGAGCATTCTGTACAAGTTTCATAAACTTCGTACGGCTGGAAGGGGAGTTTGAAAAAAATTGTCATCATCCAAATTTCCGCTCAGCGACCAAGTCCCTTCGTAGCTGTATGTAAGTTCATCGAGAAATGTGAACCGACCGTACGATCTTCTTCAAACTTGCAGGAGTGCTCTCGATTGGCGACACGAGCATTCTCTACAAGTTTCATAAACTTCGTACGGCTGGAAGGGGAGTTAGACACAAATTGTCATCTACAACGCAGTACTGGATAGTTCCCGTTCAGCGACTAGGTCCCGTCGTAGCTGCATGTAAGTTCATCGAGAAATGTGAACCGACCGTGTGATCTTCTTCAAACTTGTAGGAGTGCTCTCGAATGGCGACACGAGCATTCTGTACAAGTTTCATAAACTTCGTACAGCTGGAAGGGGAGTTAGACACAAATTGTCATCTACAACGCAGTTTCCGCTCAGCGACCAAGTCCCGTCGTAGCTGTATGTAAGTTCATCGAGAAATGTGAACCGACCGTACGATCTTCTTCAAACTTGCAAGAGTGCTCTCGTATGGCGACACGAGCATTCTCTACAAGTTTCATAAACTTCATACGGCTGGAAGGGAGTTAGACACAAATTGTCATCTACAACGCAGTACTGGATAGTTCCCGTTCAGCGACTAAGTCCCGTCGTAGCTGCATGTAAGTTCATCGAGAAATGTGAACCGACCGTACGATCTTCTTCAAACTTGCAGGAGTGCTGTCGATTGACGACACGAGCATGCTGTAGAAGTTTCATAAACTTCGTACGGCTGGCAACGGAGTTTGAAAATAATTGTCATCATCCGAATTTCCGCTCAGCGACCAAGTCCCTTCGTAGCTGCATGTAAAATCATCGAGAAATCTGAACCGACCGTACGATCATCTTCAAACTTGCAGGAGTGCTCTCAATTGGCGACACGAGCATTCTGTACAAGTTTCATAAACTTCGTACGGCTGGAAGGGGAGTTTGAAAAAAATTGTCATCTACAACGCAGTACTGGATAGTTCCCGTTCAGCGACTAAGTCCCGTCGTAGCTGCATGTAAGTTCATCGAGAAATGTGAACCGACCGTTCGATCTTCGTCAAACTTGCAGGTGTGCTGTCGATTGACGACACGAGCATGCTGTAGAAGTTTCATAAACTTCGTACGGCTGGAAGGGGTGTTAGACACAAATTGTCATCTACAACGCAGTACTGGATAGTTCCCGTTCAGCGACTAAGTCCCGTCGTAGCTGCATGTAAGTTCATCGAGAAATGTGAACCGACCGTACGATCATCTTCAAACTTGCGGGAGTGCTCTCGATTGGCGACACGAGCATTCTGTACAAGTTTCATAAACTTCGTACGGCTGGAAGGGGAGTTAGACACAAATTGTCATCTACAACGCAGTTTCCGCTCAGCGACCAAGTCCCGTCGTAGGTGTATGTAAGTTCATCGAGAAATGTGAACCGACCGTACGATCTTCTTCAAACTTGCAGGAGTGCTCTCGATTGGCGACACGAGCATTCTCTACAAGTTTCATAAACTTCGTACGCCTGGAAGGGGAGTTAGATACAAATTGTCATCTACAACGCAGTACTGGATAGTTCCCGTTTAGCGACAAAGTCCCGTCGTAGCTGTATGTAAGTTCATCGAGAAATGTGAACCGTTCGTACAATCTTCTTCAAACTTGCAAGAGTGCTCTCGTATGGCGACACGAGCATTCTGTACAAGTTTCATAAACTTCGTACGGCTGGAAGGGAGTTAGACACAAATTGTCATCTACAACGCAGTACTGGATAGTTCCCGTTCAGCGACTAAGTCCCGTCGTAGCTGCATGTAAGTTCATCGAGAAATGTGAACCGACCGTACGATCTTCTTCAAACTTGCGGGAGTGCTGTCGATTGACGACACGAGCATGCTGTAGAAGTCTTATAAACTTCGTACGGCTGGCAGCGGAGTTTGAAAATAATTGTCATCATCCGAATTTCCGCTCAGCGACCAAGTCCCGTCGTAGGTGTATGTAAGTTCATCGAGAAATGTGAACCGACCGTACGATCTTCTTCAAACTTGCAGGAGTGCTCTCGATTGGCGACACGAGCATTCTCTACAAGTTTCATAAACGTCGTACGGCTGGAAGGGGAGTTAGATACAAATTGTCATCTACAACGCAGTACTGGATAGTTCCCGTTTAGCGACAAAGTCCCGTCGTAGCTGTATGTAAGTTCATCGAGAAATGTGAACCGACCGTACGATCTTCTTCAAACTTGCAAGAGTGCTCTCGTATGGCGACACGAGCATTCTCTACAAGTTTCATAAACTTCGTACGGCTGGAAGGGAGTTAGACACAAATTGTCATCTACAACGCAGTACTGGATAGTTCCCGTTCAGCGACTAAGTCCCGTCGTAGCTGCATGTAAGTTCATCGAGAAATGTGAACCGACCGTACGATCTTCGTCAAACTTGCAGGTGTGCTGTCGATTGACGACACGAGCATGCTGTAGAAGTTTCATAAACTTCGTACGGCTGGAAGGGGTGTTAGACACAAATTGTCATCTACAACGCAGTACTGGATAGTTCCCGTTCAGCGCCTAAGTCCTGTCGTAGTTGTATGTAAGTTCATCGAGAAATGTGAACCGACCGTACGATCTTCTTCAAACTTGCAGGAGTTCTCTCGAATGGCGACACGAGCATTCTGTACAAGTTCCATAAACTTCGTACGGCTGGAACGGGAGTTAGACACAAATTGTCATCTACAACGCAGTTTCCGCTCAGCGACCAAGTCCCTTTGTAGCTGTATGTAAGTCCATCGAGAAATGCGAACCGACCGTACGATCTTCTTCAAACTTGCAGGAGTGCTCTCGATTGACGACACGAGCATGCTGTACAAGTTTCAAAAACTTCGTACGGCTGGAAGCGGAGTTTGAAAAAAGTTGTCATCATCCGCATTTCCGCTCAGCGACCAAGTCCCTTCGTAGCTGCATGTAAGTTCATCGAGAAATCTGAACCGACCGTACGATCATCTTCAAACTTGCAGGAGTGCTCTCGATTGGCGACACGAGCATTCTGTACAAGTTTCATAAACTTCGTACGGCTGGAAGGGGAGTTAGACACAAATTGTCATCTACAACGCAGTGCTGGATAGTTCCCGTTCAGCGACTAAGTCCCGTCGTAGCTGCATGTAAGTTCATCGAGGAATGTGAACCGACCGTACGATCTTCTTCAAACTTGCAGGAGTGCTCTCGATTGACGACACGAGCATGCTGTACAAATTTCATAAACTTCGTACTGCGGGAAGCAGAGTTTGAAAAAAATTGTCATCATCCGAATTTCCGCTTAGCGACCAAGTCCCTTCGTAGCTGCATGTAAGTTCATCGAGAAATCTGAACCGACCGTACGATCATCTTCAAACTTGCAGGAGTGCTCTCGATTGGCGACACGAGCATTCTGTACAAGTTTCATAAACTTCGTACGGCTGGAAGGGGAGTTAGACACAAATTGTCATCTACAACGCTGTACTGGATAGTTCCCGTTCAGCGACAAAGTCCCGTCGTAGGTGCATGTAAGTTCATCGAGAAATGTGAACCGACCGCACGATCTTCTTCAAACTTGCAGGAGTGCTCTCCAATGGCGACACAAGCATTCTCCACAAGTTTCATAAACTTCGTACGGCTGGAAGCGGAGTTTGAAAAAAATTGTCATCATCCGAATTTCCGCTCAGCTACCAAGTCCCTTCGTAGCTGCATGTAAGTTCATCGAGAAATCTGAACCGAACGTACGATCATCTTCAAACTTCTAGGAGTGCTCTCGATTGGCGACACGAGCATTCTGTGCAAGTTTCATAAACTTCGTACGCCTGGAAGGGGAGTTAGACAGAAATTGTCATCTACAACGCAGTTCCCGTTCAGCGACTAAGTCCCGTCGTAGCTGCATGTAAGTTCATCGAGAAATGTGAACCGACCGTACGATCTTCTTCAAACTTGCAGGAGTTCTCTCGAATGGCGACAGGAGCATGCTGTACAAGTTTCATAAACTTCGTACTGCGGGAAGCAGAGTTTGAAAAAAATTGTCATCATCCGAATTTCCGCTTAGCGACCAAGTCCCTTCGCAGCTGCATGTAAGTTCATCGAGAAATCTGAACCGACCGTACGATCATCTTCAAACATGCAGGAGTGCTCTCGATTGGCGACACGAGCATTCTGTACAAGTTTCATAAACTTCGTACTGCTGGAAGGGGAGTTAGACACAAATTGTCATCTACAACGCAGTACTGGATAGTTTCCGGTCACCGACTAAGTCCCGTCGTAGGTGTATGCAAGTTCATCGAGAAATGTGAACCGACCGTACGATCTTCTTCAAACTTGCAGGAGTGCTCTCGATTGGCGACACGAGCATTCTCCACAAGTTTCATAAACTTCGTACGGCTGGAAGGGGAGTTAGACACAAATTGTTATCTACAACGCAGTTTCCGCTCAGCGACCAAGTCCCGTCGTAGCTGTATGTAAGTTCATCAAGAAATGTGAACCGACCGTACGATCTTCTTCAAACTTTAAGGAGTGCTCTCGATTGACGACACGAGCATTTTATACAAGTTTCATAAACTTCGTACGGCTGGAAGCGGAGTTTGAAAAAAATTGTCATCATCCGAATGTCCGCTCAGCGACCAAGTCCCTTCATAGCTGCATGTAAGTTCATCGAGAAATCTGAACCGACCGTACGATCATCTTCAAACTTGCAGGAGTGCTCTCGATTGGCGACACGAGCATTCTGTACAAGCTTCATAAGCTTCGTACGGCTGGAAGGGGAGTTAGACACAAATTGTCATCTCCAACGCAGTACTGGATAGTTCCCGTTCGGCGACAAAGTCCCGTCGTAGCTGTATGTAAGTTCATGGAGAAATGCGAACCGACCCTACGATCTTCTTCAAACTTGCAGGAGTGCTCTCGATTGATGACACGAGCATGCTGTACAAGTTTGATAAACTTCGTACGGCTGGAAGCAGAGTTTGAAAAAAATTGTCATCATCCGAATTTCCGCTTAGCGACCAAGTCCCTTCGTAGCTGCATGTAAGTTCATTGAGAAATGTGAACCGACCGTACGATCATCTTCAAACTTGCTGGAGTGCTCTCGATTGGCGACACGAGCATTCTCTACAAGTTTCATAAACTTCGTACGGCTGGAAGCGGAGTTAGACACAAATTGTCATCTACAACGCAGTACTGGATAGTTCCCGTTCAGCGACAAAGTCCCGTCGTAGCTGTATGTAAGTTCATCGAGAAATGTGAACCGACCGTACGATCTTCTTCAAACTTGCAGGAGTGCTCTCGAATGGCGACACGAGCATTCTGTACAAGTTTCATAAACTTCGTACGGCTGGAAGGGGAGTTAGACACAAATTGTCATGTACAACGCAGTCTCCGCACAGCGACCAAGTCCCGTCGTAGCTGTATGTAAGTTCATTGAGAAATGCGAACCGACCGTACGATCTTCTTCAAACTTGCAGGAGTGCCCTCGATTGGCGACACGAGCATTCTCTACAAGTTTCATAAACTTCATACGGCTGGAAGTGGACTTAGACACAAATTGTCATCTACAACGCAGTTTCCGCTCAGCGACAAAGTCCCGTCGTAGCTGTATGTAAGTTCATCGAGAAATGTGAACCGACCGTACGATCTTCTTCAAACTTGCAGGAGTGCTCTCAAATGGCGACACGAGCATTCTGTACAAGTTTCATAAACTTCGTACGGCTGGAAGGGGAGTTAGACACAAATTGTCCTGTACAACGCAGTTTCCGCTCAGCGACCAAGTCCTGTCGTAGCTGTATGTAAGTTTATCGAGAAATGCGAACCGATCGTACGATCTTCGTCAAACTTGCAGGAGTGCTCTCGATTGACGACACGAGCATGCTGTACAAGTTTCATAAACTTCGTACGGCTGGAAGCGGAGTTTGAAAAAAATGGTCATCATCCGAATTTCCGCTCAGCGACCAAGTCCCTTCGTAGCTGCATGTAAGTTCATCGAGAAATCTGAACCGACCGTACGATCATCTTCAAACTTGTAGGAGTGCTCTCAAATGGCGACACGAGCATTCTGTACAAGTTTCATAAACTTCGTACGGCTGGAAGGGGAGTTAGACACAAATTGTCCTGTACAACGCAGTTTCCGCTCAGCGACCAAGTCCTGTCGTAGCTGTATGTAAGTTTATCGAGAAATGCGAACCGATCGTACGATCTTCGTCAAACTTGCAGGAGTGCTCTCGATTGACGACACGAGCATGCTGTACAAGTTTCATAAACTTTGTACGGCTGGAAGCGGTGTTTAAAAAAAATGGTCATCATCCGAATTTCCGCTCAGCGACCAAGTCCCTTCGTAGCTGCATGTAAGTTCATCGAGAAATCTGAACCGACCGTACGATCATCTTCAAACTTGCAGGTGTGCTCTCGATTGGCGGCACGAGCATTCTGTACAGGGTTCATAAACTTCGTACGGCTGGAAGGGGAGTTGGACACAAATTGTCATCTACAACGCAGTACTGGATAGTTCCCGGTCACCGAGTAAGTCCCGTCGTAGGTGTATGTAAGTTCATCGAGAAATGTGAACCGACCGTACGATCTTCTTCAAACTTGCAAGAGTGCTCTCGAATGGCGACACGAGCATTCTGTACAAGTTTCATAAACTTCGTACGGCTGGAAGGGGAGTTAGACACAAATTGTCATCTACAACGCAGTTTCCGCTCAGCGACCAAGTCCGTCGTAGGTGTATGTAAGTTCATCGAGAAATGTGAACTGACCGTACGATCTTCTTCAAACTTGCAGGAGTGCTCTCGATTGGCGACACGAGCATTCTCTACACGTTTCATAAACTTCGTACGGCTGGAAGGGGAGTTAGATACAAATTGTCATCTACAACGCAGTACTGGATAGTTCCCGTTTAGCGACAAAGTCCCGTCGTAGCTGTATGTAAGTTCATCGAGAAATGTGAACCGACCGTACGATCTTCTTCAAACTTGCAAGAGTGCTCTCGTATGGCGACACGAGCATTCTGTACAAGTTTCATAAACTTCGTACGGCTGGAAGGGAGTTAGACACAAATTGTCATCTACAACGCAGTACTGGATAGTTCCCGTTCAGCGACGAAGTCCCGTCGTAGCTGCATGTAAGTTCATCGAGAAATGTGAACCGACCGTACGATCTTCTTCAAACTTGCAGGAGTGCTCTCGATTGGCGACACGAGCATTCTCTACAAGTTTCATAAACTTCGTACGTCTGGAAGGGGAGTTAGACACAAATTGTCATCTACAACGCAGTTTCCGCTCAGCGACCAAGTCCCTTCGTAGCTGCATGTAAGTTCATCGAGAAATCTGAACCGACCGTACGATCTTCTTCAAACTTGCAAGAGTGCTCTCGAATGGCAACACGAGCAGTTTGCACAAGTTTCATAAACCTCGTACGGCTGGAAAGGGAGTTAGACACAAATTGTCATCTACAACGCAGTTTCCGCTCAGCGACCAAGTCCCGTCGTAGGTGTATGTAAGTTCATCGAGAAATGTGAACCGACCGTACGATCTTCTTCAAACTTGCAGGAGTGCTCTCGATTGGCGACACGAGCATTCTCTACAAGTTTCGTAAACTTCGTACGGCTGGAAGGGGAGTTAGACACAAATTGTCATCTACAACGCAGTTTCCGCCCAGCGACCAAGTCCCGTCGTAGGTGTATGTAAGTTCATCGAGAAATGTGAACCGACCGTACGATCTTCTTCAAACTTGCAAGAGTGCTCTCGATTGGCGACACGAGCATTCTCTACAAGTTTCATAAACTTCGTACAGCTGGAAGGGGAGTTAGATACAAATTGTCATCTACAACGCAGTTTCCGCTCAGCGACAAAGTCCCGTCGTAGCTGTATGTAAGTTCATCGAGAAATGTGAACCGACCGTACGATCTTCTTCAAACTTGCAGGAGTGCTCTCAAATGGCGACACGAGCATTCTGTACAAGTTTCATAAACTTCGTACGGCTGGAAGGGGAGTTAGACACAAATTGTCCTGTACAACGCAGTTTCCGCTCAGCGACCAAGTCCTGTCGTAGCTGTATGTAAGTTTATCGAGAAATGCGAACCGATCGTACGATCTTCGTCAAACTTGCAGGAGTGCTCTCGATTGACGACACGAGCATGCTGTACAAGTTTCATAAACTTCGTACGGCTGGAAGCGGAGTTTGAAAAAAATGGTCATCATCCGAATTTCCGCTCAGCGACCAAGTCCCTTCGTAGCTGCATGTAAGTTCATCGAGAAATCTGAACCGACCGTACGATCATCTTCAAACTTGTAGGAGTGCTTTCGATTGGCGACACGAGCATTCTGTACAAGTTTCATAAACTTCGTACGGCTGCAAGGGGAGTTGGACACAAATTGTCATGTACAACGCAGTTTCCGCTCATCGACCAAGTCCCGTCGTAGCTGTAGGTAAGTTTATCGAGAAATGCGAACCGATCGTACGATCTTCGTCAAACTTGCAGGAGTGCTCTCGATTGACGACACGAGCATGCTGTACAAGTTTCATAAACTTTGTACGGCTGGAAGCGGTGTTTAAAAAAAATGGTCATCATCCGAATTTCCGCTCAGCGACCAAGTCCCTTCGTAGCTGCATGTAAGTTCATCGAGAAATCTGAACCGACCGTACGATCATCTTCAAACTTGCAGGTGTGCTCTCGATTGGCGGCACGAGCATTCTGTACAGGGTTCATAAACTTCGTACGGCTGGAAGGGGAGTTGGACACAAATTGTCATCTACAACGCAGTACTGGATAGTTCCCGGTCACCGAGTAAGTCCCGTCGTAGGTGTATGTAAGTTCATCGAGAAATGTGAACTGACCGTACGATCTTCTTCAAACTTGCAGGAGTGCTCTCGATTGGCGACACGAGCATTCTCTACAAGTTTCATAAACTTCGTACGGCTGGAAGGGGAGTTAGATACAAATTGTCATCTACAACGCAGTACTGGATAGTTCCCGTTTAGCGACAAAGTCCCGTCGTAGCTGTATGTAAGTTCATCGAGAAATGTGAACCGACCGTACGATCTTCTTCAAACTTGCAGGAGTGCTCTCGATTGGCGACACGAGCATTCTCTACAAGTTTCATAAACTTCGTACGGCTGGAAGGGGAGTTAGATACAAATTGTCATCTACAACGCAGTTTCCGCTCAGCGACCAAGTCCCGTCGTAGCTGTATGTAAGTTCATCGAGAAATGCGAACCGACAGTACGATCTTCTTCAAACTTGCAGGAGTGCTGTCGATTGACGACACGAGCATGCTGTAGAAGTTTCATAAACTTCGTACGGCTGGCAGCGGAGTTTGAAAATAATTGTCATCATCCGAATTTCCGCTCAGCGACCAAGTCCCTTCGTAGCTGCATGTAAGTTCATCGAGAAATCTGAACCGACCGTACGATCATCTTCAAACTTGCAGGAGTGCTCTCGATTGGCGACACCAGCATTCTGTACAAGTTTCATAAACTTCGTACGTCTGGAATGGGAGTTAGACACGAACTGTCATCTACAACGCAGTTTCCGCTCAGCGACCAAGTCCCGTCGTAGCTGTATGTAAGTTCATCGAGAAATGCGAACCGACCGTACGATCTTCTTCAAACTTGCAGGAGTGCTCTCGATTGACGACACGAGCATGCTGTACAAGTTTCATAAACTTCGTACGGCTGGAAACGGAGTTTGAAAAAAATGATCATCATCCAAATTTCCGCTCAGCGGCCAAGTCCCTTCGTAGCTGCATGTAAGTTCATCGAGAAATCTGAACCGACCGTACGATCATCTTCAAACTTGCAGGAGTGCTCTCGATTGGCGACACGAGCATTCTGTACAAATTTCATAAACTGCGTACGGCTGGAAGGGGAGTTAGACACAAATTGTCATCTACAACGCAGTTTCCGCTCAGCGACCAAGTCCCGTCGTAGGTGTATGTAAGTTCATCGTGAAATGTGAACCGACCGTACGATCTTCTTCAAACTTGCAGGAGTGCTCTCGATTGGCGACACGAGCATTCTCTACACGTTTCATAAACTTCGTACGGCTGGAAGGGGAGTTAGATACAAATTGTCATCTACAACGCAGTACTGGATAGTTCCCGTTTAGCGACAAAGTCCCGTCGTAGCTGTATGTAAGTTCATCGAGAAATGTGAACCGACCGTACGATCTTCTTCAAACTTGCAAGAGTGCTCTCGTATGGCGACACGAGCATTCTGTACAAGTTTCATAAACTTCGTACGGCTGGAAGGGAGTTAGACACAAATTGTCATCTACAACGCAGTACTGGATAGTTCCCGTTCAGCGACGAAGTCCCGTCGTAGCTGCATGTAAGTTCATCGAGAAATGTGAACCGACCGTACGATCTTCTTCAAACTTGCAGGAGTGCTCTCGATTGGCGACACGAGCATTCTCTACAAGTTTCATAAACTTCGTACGTCTGGAAGGGGAGTTAGACACAAATTGTCATCTACAACGCAGTTTCCGCTCAGCGACCAAGTCCCTTCGTAGCTGCATGTAAGTTCATCGAGAAATCTGAACCGACCGTACGATCTTCTTCAAACTTGCAAGAGTGCTCTCGAATGGCAACACGAGCAGTTTGCACAAGTTTCATAAACCTCGTACGGCTGGAAAGGGAGTTAGACACAAATTGTCATCTACAACGCAGTTTCCGCTCAGCGACCAAGTCCCGTCGTAGGTGTATGTAAGTTCATCGAGAAATGTGAACCGACCGTACGATCTTCTTCAAACTTGCAGGAGTGCTCTCGATTGGCGACACGAGCATTCTCTACAAGTTTCGTAAACTTCGTACGGCTGGAAGGGGAGTTAGACACAAATTGTCATCTACAACGCAGTTTCCGCCCAGCGACCAAGTCCCGTCGTAGGTGTATGTAAGTTCATCGAGAAATGTGAACCGACCGTACGATCTTCTTCAAACTTGCAAGAGTGCTCTCGATTGGCGACACGAGCATTCTCTACAAGTTTCATAAACTTCGTACAGCTGGAAGGGGAGTTAGATACAAATTGTCATCTACAACGCAGTTTCCGCTCAGCGACAAAGTCCCGTCGTAGCTGTATGTAAGTTCATCGAGAAATGTGAACCGACCGTACGATCTTCTTCAAACTTGCAGGAGTGCTCTCAAATGGCGACACGAGCATTCTGTACAAGTTTCATAAACTTCGTACGGCTGGAAGGGGAGTTAGACACAAATTGTCCTGTACAACGCAGTTTCCGCTCAGCGACCAAGTCCTGTCGTAGCTGTATGTAAGTTTATCGAGAAATGCGAACCGATCGTACGATCTTCGTCAAACTTGTAGGAGTGCTCTCGATTGACGACACGAGCATGCTGTACAAGTTTCATAAACTTCGTACGGCTGGAAGCGGAGTTTGAAAAAAATGGTCATCATCCGAATTTCCGCTCAGCGACCAAGTCCCTTCGTAGCTGCATGTAAGTTCATCGAGAAATCTGAACCGACCGTACGATCATCTTCAAACTTGTAGGAGTGCTTTCGATTGGCGACACGAGCATTCTGTACAAGTTTCATAAACTTCGTACGGCTGCAAGGGGAGTTGGACACAAATTGTCATGTACAACGCAGTTTCCGCTCATCGACCAAGTCCCGTCGTAGCTGTAGGTAAGTTTATCGAGAAATGCGAACCGATCGTACGATCTTCGTCAAATTTGCAGGAGTGCTCTCGATTGACGACACGAGCATGCTGTACAAGTTTCATAAACTTTGTACGGCTGGAAGCGGTGTTTAAAAAAAATGGTCATCATCCGAATTTCCGCTCAGCGACCAAGTCCCTTCGTAGCTGCATGTAAGTTCATCGAGAAATCTGAACCGACCGTACGATCATCTTCAAACTTGCAGGTGTGCTCTCGATTGGCGGCACGAGCATTCTGTACAGGGTTCATAAACTTCGTACGGCTGGAAGGGGAGTTGGACACAAATTGTCATCTACAACGCAGTACTGGATAGTTCCCGGTCACCGAGTAAGTCCCGTCGTAGGTGTATGTAAGTTCATCGAGAAATGTGAACTGACCGTACGATCTTCTTCAAACTTGCAGGAGTGCTCTCGATTGGCGACACGAGCATTCTCTACAAGTTTCATAAACTTCGTACGGCTGGAAGGGGAGTTAGATACAAATTGTCATCTACAACGCAGTACTGGATAGTTCCCGTTTAGCGACAAAGTCCCGTCGTAGCTGTATGTAAGTTCATCGAGAAATGTGAACCGACCGTACGATCTTCTTCAAACTTGCAGGAGTGCTCTCGATTGGCGACACGAGCATTCTCTACAAGTTTCATAAACTTCGTACGGCTGGAAGGGGAGTTAGATACAAATTGTCATCTACAACGCAGTTTCCGCTCAGCGACCAAGTCCCGTCGTAGCTGTATGTAAGTTCATCGAGAAATGCGAACCGACAGTACGATCTTCTTCAAACTTGCAGGAGTGCTGTCGATTGACGACACGAGCATGCTGTAGAAGTTTCATAAACTTCGTACGGCTGGCAGCGGAGTTTGAAAATAATTGTCATCATCCGAATTTCCGCTCAGCGACCAAGTCCCTTCGTAGCTGCATGTAAGTTCATCGAGAAATCTGAACCGACCGTACGATCATCTTCAAACTTGCAGGAGTGCTCTCGATTGGCGACACCAGCATTCTGTACAAGTTTCATAAACTTCGTACGTCTGGAATGGGAGTTAGACACGAACTGTCATCTACAACGCAGTTTCCGCTCAGCGACCAAGTCCCGTCGTAGCTGTATGTAAGTTCATCGAGAAATGCGAACCGACCGTACGATCTTCTTCAAACTTGCAGGAGTGCTCTCGATTGACGACACGAGCATGCTGTACAAGTTTCATAAACTTCGTACGGCTGGAAACGGAGTTTGAAAAAAATGATCATCATCCAAATTTCCGCTCAGCGGCCAAGTCCCTTCGTAGCTGCATGTAAGTTCATCGAGAAATCTGAACCGACCGTACGATCATCTTCAAACTTGCAGGAGTGCTCTCGATTGGCGACACGAGCATTCTGTACAAATTTCATAAACTGCGTACGGCTGGAAGGGGAGTTAGACACAAATTGTCATCTAAAACGCAGTTTCCGCTCAGCGACCAAGTCCCGTCGTAGGTGTATGTAAGTTCATCGTGAAATGTGAACCGACCGTACGATCTTCTTCAAACTTGCAGGAGTGCTCTCGATTGGCGACACGAGCATTCTCTACACGTTTCATAAACTTCGTACGGCTGGAAGGGGAGTTAGATACAAATTGTCATCTACAACGCAGTACTGGATAGTTCCCGTTTAGCGACAAAGTCCCGTCGTAGCTGTATGTAAGTTCATCGAGAAATGTGAACCGACCGTACGATCTTCTTCAAACTTGCAAGAGTGCTCTCGTATGGCGACACGAGCATTCTGTACAAGTTTCATAAACTTCGTACGGCTGGAAGGGAGTTAGACACAAATTGTCATCTACAACGCAGTACTGGATAGTTCCCGTTCAGCGACGAAGTCCCGTCGTAGCTGCATGTAAGTTCATCGAGAAATGTGAACCGACCGTACGATCTTCTTCAAACTTGCAGGAGTGCTCTCGATTGGCGACACGAGCATTCTCTACAAGTTTCATAAACTTCGTACGTCTGGAAGGGGAGTTAGACACAAATTGTCATCTACAACGCAGTTTCCGCTCAGCGACCAAGTCCCTTCGTAGCTGCATGTAAGTTCATCGAGAAATCTGAACCGACCGTACGATCTTCTTCAAACTTGCAAGAGTGCTCTCGAATGGCAACACGAGCAGTTTGCACAAGTTTCATAAACCTCGTACGGCTGGAAAGGGAGTTAGACACAAATTGTCATCTACAACGCAGTTTCCGCTCAGCGACCAAGTCCCGTCGTAGGTGTATGTAAGTTCATCGAGAAATGTGAACCGACCGTACGATCTTCTTCAAACTTGCAGGAGTGCTCTCGATTGGCGACACGAGCATTCTCTACAAGTTTCGTAAACTTCGTACGGCTGGAAGGGGAGTTAGACACAAATTGTCATCTACAACGCAGTTTCCGCCCAGCGACCAAGTCCCGTCGTAGGTGTATGTAAGTTCATCGAGAAATGTGAACCGACCGTACGATCTTCTTCAAACTTGCAAGAGTGCTCTCGATTGGCGACACGAGCATTCTCTACAAGTTTCATAAACTTCGTACAGCTGGAAGGGGAGTTAGATACAAATTGTCATCTACAACGCAGTTTCCGCTCAGCGACAAAGTCCCGTCGTAGCTGTATGTAAGTTCATCGAGAAATGTGAACCGACCGTACGATCTTCTTCAAACTTGCAGGAGTGCTCTCAAATGGCGACACGAGCATTCTGTACAAGTTTCATAAACTTCGTACGGCTGGAAGGGGAGTTAGACACAAATTGTCCTGTACAACGCAGTTTCCGCTCAGCGACCAAGTCCTGTCGTAGCTGTATGTAAGTTTATCGAGAAATGCGAACCGATCGTACGATCTTCGTCAAACTTGCAGGAGTGCTCTCGATTGACGACACGAGCATGCTGTACAAGTTTCATAAACTTCGTACGGCTGGAAGCGGAGTTTGAAAAAAATGGTCATCATCCGAATTTCCGCTCAGCGACCAAGTCCCTTCGTAGCTGCATGTAAGTTCATCGTGAAATCTGAACCGACCGTACGATCATCTTCAAACTTGTAGGAGTGCTTTCGATTGGCGACACGAGCATTCTGTACAAGTTTCATAAACTTCGTACGGCTGCAAGGGGAGTTGGACACAAATTGTCATGTACAACGCAGTTTCCGCTCATCGACCAAGTCCCGTCGTAGCTGTAGGTAAGTTTATCGAGAAATGCGAACCGATCGTACGATCTTCGTCAAACTTGCAGGAGTGCTCTCGATTGACGACACGAGCATGCTGTACAAGTTTCATAAACTTTGTACGGCTGGAAGCGGTGTTTAAAAAAAATGGTCATCATCCGAATTTCCGCTCAGCGACCAAGTCCCTTCGTAGCTGCATGTAAGTTCATCGAGAAATCTGAACCGACCGTACGATCATCTTCAAACTTGCAGGTGTGCTCTCGATTGGCGGCACGAGCATTCTGTACAGGGTTCATAAACTTCGTACGGCTGGAAGGGGAGTTGGACACAAATTGTCATCTACAACGCAGTACTGGATAGTTCCCGGTCACCGAGTAAGTCCCGTCGTAGGTGTATGTAAGTTCATCGAGAAATGTGAACTGACCGTACGATCTTCTTCAAACTTGCAGGAGTGCTCTCGATTGGCGACACGAGCATTCTCTACAAGTTTCATAAACTTCGTACGGCTGGAAGGGGAGTTAGATACAAATTGTCATCTACAACGCAGTACTGGATAGTTCCCGTTTAGCGACAAAGTCCCGTCGTAGCTGTATGTAAGTTCATCGAGAAATGTGAACCGACCGTACGATCTTCTTCAAACTTGCAGGAGTGCTCTCGATTGGCGACACGAGCATTCTCTACAAGTTTCATAAACTTCGTACGGCTGGAAGGGGAGTTAGATACAAATTGTCATCTACAACGCAGTTTCCGCTCAGCGACCAAGTCCCGTCGTAGCTGTATGTAAGTTCATCGAGAAATGCGAACCGACAGTACGATCTTCTTCAAACTTGCAGGAGTGCTGTCGATTGACGACACGAGCATGCTGTAGAAGTTTCATAAACTTCGTACGGCTGGCAGCGGAGTTTGAAAATAATTGTCATCATCCGAATTTCCGCTCAGCGACCAAGTCCCTTCGTAGCTGCATGTAAGTTCATCGAGAAATCTGAACCGACCGTACGATCATCTTCAAACTTGCAGGAGTGCTCTCGATTGGCGACACCAGCATTCTGTACAAGTTTCATAAACTTCGTACGTCTGGAATGGGAGTTAGACACGAACTGTCATCTACAACGCAGTTTCCGCTCAGCGACCAAGTCCCGTCGTAGCTGAATGTAAGTTCATCGAGAAATGCGAACCGACCGTACGATCTTCTTCAAACTTGCAGGAGTGCTCTCGATTGACGACACGAGCATGCTGTACAAGTTTCATAAACTTCGTACGGCTGGAAACGGAGTTTGAAAAAAATGATCATCATCCAAATTTCCGCTCAGCGGCCAAGTCCCTTCGTAGCTGCATGTAAGTTCATCGAGAAATCTGAACCGACCGTACGATCATCTTCAAACTTGCAGGAGTGCTCTCGATTGGCGACACGAGCATTCTGTACAAATTTCATAAACTGCGTACGGCTGGAAGGGGAGTTAGACACAAATTGTCATCTACAACGCAGTTTCCGCTCAGCGACCAAGTCCCGTCGTAGGTGTATGTAAGTTCATCGTGAAATGTGAACCGACCGTACGATCTTCTTCAAACTTGCAGGAGTGCTCTCGATTGGCGACACGAGCATTCTCTACACGTTTCATAAACTTCGTACGGCTGGAAGGGGAGTTAGATACAAATTGTCATCTACAACGCAGTACTGGATAGTTCCCGTTTAGCGACAAAGTCCCGTCGTAGCTGTATGTAAGTTCATCGAGAAATGTGAACCGACCGTACGATCTTCTTCAAACTTGCAAGAGTGCTCTCGTATGGCGACACGAGCATTCTGTACAAGTTTCATAAACTTCGTACGGCTGGAAGGGAGTTAGACACAAATTGTCATCTACAACGCAGTACTGGATAGTTCCCGTTCAGCGACGAAGTCCCGTCGTAGCTGCATGTAAGTTCATCGAGAAATGTGAACCGACCGTACGATCTTCTTCAAACTTGCAGGAGTGCTCTCGATTGGCGACACGAGCATTCTCTACAAGTTTCATAAACTTCGTACGTCTGGAAGGGGAGTTAGACACAAATTGTCATCTACAACGCAGTTTCCGCTCAGCGACCAAGTCCCTTCGTAGCTGCATGTAAGTTCATCGAGAAATCTGAACCGACCGTACGATCTTCTTCAAACTTGCAAGAGTGCTCTCGAATGGCAACACGAGCAGTTTGCACAAGTTTCATAAACCTCGTACGGCTGGAAAGGGAGTTAGACACAAATTGTCATCTACAACGCAGTTTCCGCTCAGCGACCAAGTCCCGTCGTAGGTGTATGTAAGTTCATCGAGAAATGTGAACCGACCGTACGATCTTCTTCAAACTTGCAGGAGTGCTCTCGATTGGCGACACGAGCATTCTCTACAAGTTTCGTAAACTTCGTACGGCTGGAAGAGGAGTTAGACACAAATTGTCATCTACAACGCAGTTTCCGCCCAGCGACCAAGTCCCGTCGTAGGTGTATGTAAGTTCATCGAGAAATGTGAACCGACCGTACGATCTTCTTCAAACTTGCAAGAGTGCTCTCGATTGGCGACACGAGCATTCTCTACAAGTTTCATAAACTTCGTACAGCTGGAAGGGGAGTTAGATACAAATTGTCATCTACAACGCAGTACTGGATAGTTCCCGTTTAGCGACAAAGTCCTGTCGTAGCTGTATGTAAGTTCATCGAGAAATGTGAACCGACCGTACGATCTTCTTCAAACTTGCAAGAGTGCTCTCGAATGGCGACACGAGCATTCTGTACAAGTTTCATAAACTTCGTACGGCTGAAAGGGGAGTTAGACACAAATTGTCATCTACAACGCAGTACAGGATAGTTCCCGTTCAGCGACTAAGTCCCGTCGTAGCTGCATGTAAGTTCAACGAGAAATGTGAACCGACCGTACGATCTTCTTCAAACTTGCAGGAGTGCAGTCGATTGACGACACGAGCATGCTGTAGAAGTTTCATAAACTTCGTACGGCTGGCAGCGGAGTTTGAAAATAATTGTCATCATCCGAATTACCGCTCAGCGACCAAGTCCCTTCGTAGCTGCATGTAAGTTCATCGAGAAATCTGAACCGACCGTACGATCATCTTCAAACTTGCAGGAGTGCTCTCGATTGGCGACACGAGCATTCTCTACAAGTTTCATAAACTTCGTACGGCTGGAAGGGTGTTAGACACAAATTGTCATCTACAACGTAGTACTGGATAGTTCCCGTTCAGCGACTAAGTCCCGTCGTAGGTGTATGTAAGCTCATCGAGAAATGTGAACCGACCGTACGATCTTCTTCAAACTTGCAGGAGTGCTCTCGATTGGCGACACGAGCATTCTCTACAAGTTTCATAAACTTCGTACGGCTGGAAGGGGAGTTAGACACAAATTGTCATCTACAACGCAGTTTCCGCTCAGCGACCAAGTCCCGTCGTAGGTGTATGTAAGTTCATCGAGAAATGTGAACCGACCGTACGATCTTCTTCAAACTTGCAGGAGTGCTCTCGATTGGCGACACGAGCATTCTCTACAAGTTTCATAAACTTCGTACGGCTGGAAGGGGAGTTAGACACAAATTGTCATCTACAACGCAGTACTGGATAGTTCCCGTTCAGCGACTAAGTCCCGTCGTAGCTGTATGTAAGTTCATCGAGAAATGTGAACCGACCGTACGATCTTCTTCAAACTTGCAGGAGTGCTGTCGATTGACGACACGAGCATGCTGTAGAAGTTTCATAAACTTCGTACGGCTGGCAGCGGAGTTTGAAAATAATTGTCATCATCCGAATTTCCGCTCAGCGACCAAGTCCCTTCGTAGCTGCATGTAAGTTCATCGAGAAATCTGAACCGACCGTACGATCATCTTCAAACGTGCAGGAGTGCTCTCGATTGGCGACACCAGCATTCTGTACAAGTTTCATAAACTTCGTACGGCTGGAAGGGGAGTTAGACACAAATTGTCATCTACAACGCAGTTTCCGCTCAGCGACCAAGTCCCGTCGTAGCTGTATGTAAGTTCATCGAGAAATGCGAACCGAACGTACGATCTTCCTCAAACTTCCAGGAGTGTTCTCGATTGGCGACACGAGCATTCTGTACAAGTTTCATAAACTTCGTACGGCTGGAAGGGGAGTTAGACACAAATTGTCATCTACAACGCAGTACTGGATAGTTCCCGTTCAGCGACTAGGTCCCGTCGTAGCTGCATGTAAGTTCATCGAGAAATGTGAACCGACCGTGTGATCTTCTTCAAACTTGTAGGAGTGCTCTCGAATGGCGACACGAGCATTCTGTACAAGTTTCATAAACTTCGTACAGCTGGAAGGGGAGTTAGACACAAATTGTCATCTACAACGCAGTTTCCGCTCAGCGACCAAGTCCCGTCGTAGCTGTATGTAAGTTCATCGAGAAATGCGAACCGAACGTACGATCTTCCTCAAACTTCCAGGAGTGCTCCCGATTGACGACACGAGCATGCTGTACAAGTTTCATAAACTTCGTACGGCTGGAAGGGGAGTTAGACACAAATTGTCATCTACAACGCAGTACTGGATAGTTCCCGTTTAGCGACAAAGTCCTGTCGTAGCTGTATGTAAGTTCATCGAGAAATGTGAACCGACCGTACGATCTTCTTCAAACTTGCAAGAGTGCTCTCGAATGGCGACACGAGCATTCTGTACAAGTTTCATAAACTTCGTACGGCTGAAAGGGGAGTTAGACACAAATTGTCATCTACAACGCAGTACAGGATAGTTCCCGTTCAGCGACTAAGTCCCGTCGTAGCTGCATGTAAGTTCAACGAGAAATGTGAACCGACCGTACGATCTTCTTCAAACTTGCAGGAGTGCAGTCGATTGACGACACGAGCATGCTGTAGAAGTTTCATAAACTTCGTACGGCTGGCAGCGGAGTTTGAAAATAATTGTCATCATCCGAATTACCGCTCAGCGACCAAGTCCCTTCGTAGCTGCATGTAAGTTCATCGAGAAATCTGAACCGACCGTACGATCATCTTCAAACTTGCAGGAGTGCTCTCGATTGGCGACACGAGCATTCTCTACAAGTTTCATAAACTTCGTACGGCTGGAAGGGTGTTAGACACAAATTGTCATCTACAACGTAGTACTGGATAGTTCCCGTTCAGCGACTAAGTCCCGTCGTAGGTGTATGTAAGCTCATCGAGAAATGTGAACCGACCGTACGATCTTCTTCAAACTTGCAGGAGTGCTCTCGATTGGCGACACGAGCATTCTCTACAAGTTTCATAAACTTCGTACGGCTGGAAGGGGAGTTAGACACAAATTGTCATCTACAACGCAGTTTCCGCTCAGCGACCAAGTCCCGTCGTAGGTGTATGTAAGTTCATCGAGAAATGTGAACCGACCGTACGATCTTCTTCAAACTTGCAGGAGTGCTCTCGATTGGCGACACGAGCATTCTCTACAAGTTTCATAAACTTCGTACGGCTGGAAGGGGAGTTAGACACAAATTGTCATCTACAACGCAGTACTGGATAGTTCCCGTTCAGCGACTAAGTCCCGTCGTAGCTGTATGTAAGTTCATCGAGAAATGTGAACCGACCGTACGATCTTCTTCAAACTTGCAGGAGTGCTGTCGATTGACGACACGAGCATGCTGTAGAAGTTTCATAAACTTCGTACGGCTGGCAGCGGAGTTTGAAAATAATTGTCATCATCCGAATTTCCGCTCAGCGACCAAGTCCCTTCGTAGCTGCATGTAAGTTCATCGAGAAATCTGAACCGACCGTACGATCATCTTCAAACGTGCAGGAGTGCTCTCGATTGGCGACACCAGCATTCTGTACAAGTTTCATAAACTTCGTACGGCTGGAAGGGGAGTTAGACACAAATTGTCATCTACAACGCAGTTTCCGCTCAGCGACCAAGTCCCGTCGTAGCTGTATGTAAGTTCATCGAGAAATGCGAACCGAACGTACGATCTTCCTCAAACTTCCAGGAGTGTTCTCGATTGGCGACACGAGCATTCTGTACAAGTTTCATAAACTTCGTACGGCTGGAAGGGGAGTTAGACACAAATTGTCATCTACAACGCAGTACTGGATAGTTCCCGTTCAGCGACTAGGTCCCGTCGTAGCTGCATGTAAGTTCATCGAGAAATGTGAACCGACCGTGTGATCTTCTTCAAACTTGTAGGAGTGCTCTCGAATGGCGACACGAGCATTCTGTACAAGTTTCATAAACTTCGTACAGCTGGAAGGGGAGTTAGACACAAATTGTCATCTACAACGCAGTTTCCGCTCAGCGACCAAGTCCCGTCGTAGCTGTATGTAAGTTCATCGAGAAATGCGAACCGAACGTACGATCTTCCTCAAACTTCCAGGAGTGCTCCCGATTGACGACACGAGCATGCTGTACAAGTTTCATAAACTTCGTACGGCTGGAAGGGGAGTTAGACACAAATTGTCATCTACAACGCAGTACTGGATAGTTCCCGTTCAGCGACTAGGTGCCGTCGTAGGTGTATGTAAGTTCATCGAGAAATGTGAACCGACCGTACGATCTTCTTCAAACTCTGCAGGAGTGCTCTCGATTGGCGACACGAGCATTCTCTACAAGTTTCATAAACTTCGTACGGCTGGAAGGGGAGTTAGACACAAATTGTCATCTACAACGCAGTATTGGATAGTTCTCGTTCAGAGACCAAGTCCCGTCGTAGCTGCAGGTAAGTTCATCGAGAAATGTGAACCGACCGTACGATCTTCTTCAAACTTGCAGGAGTGCTCTCGATTGCTGACACGAGCATGCTGTACAAGTTTCATAAACTTCGTACGGCTGGAAGCGGAGTTTGAAAATAATTGTCATCATCCGAATTTCCGCTCAGCGACCAAGTCCCTTCGTAGCTGCATGTAAGTTCATCGAGAAATCTGAACCGACCGTACGATCATCTTCAAACTTGCAGGAGTGCTCTCGATTGGCGACACGAGCATTCTCTACAAGTTTCATAAACTTCGTACGGCTGGAAGGGGAGTTAGACACAAATTGTCATCTACAACGCAGTACTGGATAGTTCCCGTTCAGCGACTAAGTCCCGTCGTAGCTGCATGTAAGTTCATCGAGAAATGTGAACCGACCGTACGATCTTCGTCAAACTTGCAGGTGTGCTGTCGATTGACGACACGAGCATGCTGTAGAAGTTTCATAAACTTCGAACGGCTGGAAGGGGTGTTAGACACAAATTGTCATCTACAACGCAGTACTGGATAGTTCCCGTTCAGCGCCTAAGTCCTGTCGTAGTTGTATGTAAGTTCATCGAGGAATGTGAACCGACCGTACGATCTTCTTCAAACTTGCAGGAGTGCTCTCCAATGGCGACACAAGCATTCTCCACAAGTTTCATAAACTTCGTACGGCTGGAAGCGGAGTTTGAAAAAAATTTGTCATCATCCGAATTTCCGCTCAGCTACCAAGTCCCTTCGTAGCTGCATGTAAGTTCATCGAGAAATCTGAACCGAACGTACGATCATCTTCAAACTTCCAGGAGTGCTCTCGATTGGCGACACGAGCATTCTGTGCAAGTTTCCTAAACTTCGTACGCCTGGAAGGGGAGTTAGACACAAATTGTCATCTACAACGCAGTTCCCGTTCAGCGACTAAGTCCCGTCGTAGCTGCATGTAAGTTCATCGAGAAATGTGAACCGACCGTACGATCTTCTTCAAACTTGCAGGAGTTCTCTCGAATGGCGACACGAGCATGCTGTACAAGTTTCATAAACTTCGTACTGCGGGAAGCAGAGTTTGAAAAAATTGTCATCATCCGAATTTCCGCTTAGCGACCAAGTCCTTTCGCAGCTGCATGTAAGTTCATCGAGAAATCTGAACCGACCGTACGATCATCTTCAAACATGCAGGAGTGCTCTCGATTGGCGACACGAGCATTCTGTACAAGTTTCATAAACTTCGTACTGCTGGAAGGGGAGTTAGACACAAATTGTCATCTACAACGCAGTACTGGATAGTTCCCGGTCACCGACTAAGTCCCGTCGTAGGTGTATGCAAGTTCATCGAGAAATGTGAACCGACCGTACGATCTTCTTCAAACTTGCAGGAGTGCTCTCGATTGGCGACACGAGCATTCTCCACAAGTTTCATAAACTTCGCACGGCTGGAAGGGGAGTTAGACACAAATTGTTATCTACAACGCAGTTTCCGCTCAGCGACCAAGTCCCGTCGTAGCTGTATGTAAGTTCATCAAGAAATGTGAACCGACCGTACGATCTTCTTCAAACTTTAAGGAGTGCTCTCGATTGACGACACGAGCATTTTATACAAGTTTCATAAACTTCGTACGGCTGGAAGCGGAGTTTGAAAAAAATTGTCATCATCCGAATATCCGCTCAGCGACCAAGTCCCTTCATAGCTGCATGTAAGTTCATCGAGAAATCTGAACCGACCGTACGATCATCTTCAAACTTGCAGGAGTGCTCTCGATTGGCGACACGAGCATTCTGTACAAGCTTCATAAGCTTCGTACGGCTGGAAGGGGAGTTAGACACAAATTGTCATCTCCAACGCAGTACTGGATAGTTCCCGTTCGGCGACAAAGTCCCGTCGTAGCTGTATGTAAGTTCATGGAGAAATGCGAACGGACCCTACGATCTTCTTCAAACTTGCAGGAGTGCTCTCGATTGATGACACGAGCATGCTGTACAAGTTTGATAAACTTCGTACGGCTGGAAGCAGAGTTTGAAAAAAATTGTCATCATCCGAATTTCCGCTTAGCGACCAAGTCCCTTCGTAGCTGCATGTAAGTTCATTGAGAAATGTGAACCGACCGTACGATCATCTTCAAACTTGCTGGAGTGCTCTCGATTGGCGACACGAGCATTCTCTACAAGTTTCATAAACTTCGTACGGCTGGAAGCGGAGTTAGACACAAATTGTCATCTACAACGCAGTACTGGATAGTTCCCGTTCAGCGACTAAGTCCCGTCGTAGCTGCCTGTAAGTTCATCGAGAAATGTGAACCGACCGTGTGATCTTCTTCAAACTTGTAGGAGTGCTCTTGAATGGCGACACGAGCATTCTGTACAAGTTTCATAAACTTCGTACAGCTGGAAGGGGAGTTAGACACAAATTGTCATCTACAACGCAGTTTCCGCTCAGCGACCAAGTCCCGTCGTAGCTGTATGTAAGTTCATCGAGAAATGCGAACCGAACGTACGATCTTCCTCAAACTTCCAGGAGTGTTCTCGATTGGCGACACGAGCATTCTCTACAAGTTTCATAAACTTCGTACGGCTGGAAGCGGAGTTAGACACAAATTGTCATCTACAACGCAGTACTGGATAGTTCCCGTTCAGCGACTAGGTCCCGTCGTAGCTGCATGTAAGTTCATCGAGAAATGTGAACCGACCGTGTGATCTTCTTCAAACTTGTAGGAGTGCTCTCGAATGGCGACACGAGCATTCTGTACAAGTTTCATAAACTTCGTACAGCTGGAAGGGGAGTTAGACACAAATTGTCATCTACAACGCAGTTTCCGCTCAGCGACCAAGTCCCGTCGTAGCTGTATGTAAGTTCATCGAGAAATGCGAACCGAACGTACGATCTTCCTCAAACTTCCAGGAGTGTTCTCGATTGGCGACACGAGCATTCTGTACAAGTTTCATAAACTTCGTACGGCTGGAAGGGGAGTTAGACACAAATTGTCATCTACAACGCAGTACTGGATAGTTCCCGTTCAGCGACTAGGTCCCGTCGTAGCTGCATGTAAGTTCATCGAGAAATGTGAACCGACCGTGTGATCTTCTTCAAACTTGTAGGAGTGCTCTCGAATGGCGACACGAGCATTCTGTACAAGTTTCATAAACTTCGTACAACTGGAAGGGGTGTTAGACACAAATTGTCATCTACAACGCAGTACTGGATAGTTCCCGTTCAGCGACTAAGTCCCGTCGTAGCTGCATGTAAGTTCATCGAGAAATGTGAACCGACCGTGTGATCTTCTTCAAACTTGTAGGAGTGCTCTCGAATGGCGACACGAGCATTCTGTACAAGTTTCATAAACTTCGTACAGCTGGAAGGGGAGTTAGACACAAATTGTCATCTACAACGCAGTTTCCGCTCAGCGACCAAGTCCCGTCGTAGCTGTATGTAAGTTCATCGAGAAATGCGAACCGAACGTACGATCTTCCTCAAACTTCCAGGAGTGTTCTCGATTGGCGACACGAGCATTCTGTACAAGTTTCATAAACTTCGTACGGCTGGAAGGGGAGTTAGACACAAATTGTCATCTACAACGCAGTACTGGATAGTTCCCGTTCAGCGACTAGGTCCCGTCGTAGCTGCATGTAAGTTCATCGAGAAATGTGAACCGACCGTGTGATCTTCTTCAAACCTGTAGGAGTGCTCTCGAATGGCGACACGAGCATTCTGTACAAGTTTCATAAACTTCGTACAGCTGGAAGGGGAGTTAGACACAAATTGTCATCTACAACGCAGTTTCCGCTCAGCGACCAAGTCCCGTCGTAGCTGTATGTAAGTTCATCGAGAAATGCGAACCGAACGTACGATCTTCCTCAAACTTCCAGGAGTGCTCCCGATTGACGACACGAGCATGCTGTACAAGTTTCATAAACTTCGTACGGCTGGAAGGGGAGTTAGACACAAATTGTCATCTACAACGCAGTACTGGATAGTTCCCGTTCAGCGACTAGGTGCCGTCGTAGGTGTATGTAAGTTCATCGAGAAATGTGAACCGACCGTACGATCTTCTTCAAACTCTGCAGGAGTGCTCTCGATTGGCGACACGAGCATTCTCTACAAGTTTCATAAACTTCGTACGGCTGGAAGGGGAGTTAGACACAAATTGTCATCTACAACGCAGTATTGGATAGTTCTCGTTCAGAGACCAAGTCCCGTCGTAGCTGCAGGTAAGTTCATCGAGAAATGTGAACCGACCGTACGATCTTCTTCAAACTTGCAGGAGTGCTCTCGATTGCTGACACGAGCATGCTGTACAAGTTTCATAAACTTCGTACGGCTGGAAGCGGAGTTTGAAAATAATTGTCATCATCCGAATTTCCGCTCAGCGACCAAGTCCCTTCGTAGCTGCATGTAAGTTCATCGAGAAATGTGAACCGACCGTACGATCTTCTTCAAACTCTGCAGGAGTGCTCTCGATTGGCGACACGAGCATTCTCTACAAGTTTCATAAACTTCGTACGGCTGGAAGGGGAGTTAGACACAAATTGTCATCTACATCGCAGTACTGGATAGTTCCCGTTCAGCGACTAAGTCCCGTCGTAGCTGCATGTAAGTTCATCGAGAAATGTGAACCGACCGTACGATCTTCGTCAAACTTGCAGGAGTGCACTCGATTGGCGACACGAGCATTCTGTACAAGTTTCATAAACTTCGTACGCCTGGAAGGGGAGTTAGACACAAATTGTCATCTACAACGCAGTTTCCGCTCAGCGACCAAGTCCCTTCGTAGCTGCATGTAAGTTCATCGAGAAATCTGAACCGACCGTACGATCATCTTCAAACTTGCAGGAGTGCTCTCGATTGGCGACACGAGCATTCTCTACAAGTTTCATAAACTTCGTACGGCTGGAAGCGGAGTTAGACACAAATTGTCATCTACAACGCAGTACTGGATAGTTCCCGTTCAGCGACTAAGTCCCGTCGTAGCTGCATGTAAGTTCATCGAGAAATGTGAACCGACCGTGTGATCTTCTTCAAACTTGTAGGAGTGCTCTTGAATGGCGACACGAGCATTCTGTACAAGTTTCATAAACTTCGTACAGCTGGAAGGGGAGTTAGACACAAATTGTCATCTACAACGCAGTTTCCGCTCAGCGACCAAGTCCCGTCGTAGCTGTATGTAAGTTCATCGAGAAATGCGAACCGAACGTACGATCTTCCTCAAACTTCCAGGAGTGTTCTCGATTGGCGACACGAGCATTCTGTACAAGTTTCATAAACTTCGTACGGCTGGAAGGGGAGTTAGACACAAATTGTCATCTACAACGCAGTACTGGATAGTTCCCGTTCAGCGACTAGGTCCCGTCGTAGCTGCATGTAAGTTCATCGAGAAATGTGAACCGACCGTGTGATCTTCTTCAAACTTGTAGGAGTGCTCTCGAATGGCGACACGAGCATGCTGTACAAGTTTCATAAACTTCGTACGGCTGGAAGGGGAGTTAGACACAAATTGTCATGTACAACGCAGTACTGGATAGTTCCCGTTCAGCGACTAGGTGCCGTCGTAGGTGTATGTAAGTTCATCGAGAAATGTGAACCGACCGTACGATCTTCTTCAAACTCTGCAGGAGTGCTCTCGATTGGCGACACGAGCATTCTCTACAAGTTTCATAAACTTCGTACGGCTGGAAGGGGAGTTAGACACAAATTGTCATCTACAACGCAGTATTGGATAGTTCTCGTTCAGAGACCAAGTCCCGTCGTAGCTGCAGGTAAGTTCATCGAGATATGTGAACCGACCGTACGATCTTCTTCAAACTTGCAGGAGTGCTCTCGATTGCTGACACGAGCATGCTGTACAAGTTTCATAAACTTCGTACGGCTGGAAGCGGAGTTTGAAAATAATTGTCATCATCCGAATTTCCGCTCAGCGACCAAGTCCCTTCGTAGCTGCATGTAAGTTCATCGAGAAATCTGAACCGACCGTACGATCATCTTCAAACTTGCAGGAGTGCTCTTGATTGGCGACACGAGCATTCTCTACAAGTTTCATAAACTTCGTACGGCTGGAAGGGGAGTTAGACACAAATTGTCATCTACAACGCAGTACTGGATAGTTCCCGTTCAGCGACTAAGTCCCGTCGTAGCTGCATGTAAGTTCATCGAGAAATGTGAACCGACCGTACGATCTTCGTCAAACTTGCAGGAGTGCACTCGATTGGCGACACGAGCATTCTGTACAAGTTTCATAAACTTCGTACGCCTGGAAGGGGAGTTAGACACAAATTGTCATCTACAACGCAGTTTCCGCTCAGCGACCAAGTCCCTTCGTAGCTGCATGTAAGTTCATCGAGAAATCTGAACCGACCGTACGATCATCTTCAAACTTGCAGGAGTGCTCTCGATTGGCGACACGAGCATTCTCTACAAGTTTCATAAACTTCGTACGGCTGGAAGCGGAGTTAGACACAAATTGTCATCTACAACGCAGTACTGGATAGTTCCCGTTCAGCGACTAAGTCCCGTCGTAGCTGCATGTAAGTTCATCGAGAAATGTGAACCGACCGTGTGATCTTCTTCAAACTTGTAGGAGTGCTCTTGAATGGCGACACGAGCATTCTGTACAAGTTTCATAAACTTCGTACAGCTGGAAGGGGAGTTAGACACAAATTGTCATCTACAACGCAGTTTCCGCTCAGCGACCAAGTCTCGTCGTAGCTGTATGTAAGTTCATCGAGAAATGCGAACCGAACGTACGATCTTCCTCAAACTTCCAGGAGTGTTCTCGATTGGCGACACGAGCATTCTGTACAAGTTTCATAAACTTCGTACGGCTGGAAGGGGAGTTAGACACAAATTGTCATCTACAACGCAGTACTGGATAGTTCCCGTTCAGCGACTAGGTCCCGTCGTAGCTGCATGTAAGTTCATCGAGAAATGTGAACCGACCGTGTGATCTTCTTCAAACTTGTAGGAGTGCTCTCGAATGGCGACACGAGCATTCTGTACAAGTTTCATAAACTTCGTACAGCTGGAAGGGGTGTTAGACACAAATTGTCATCTACAACGCAGTACTGGATAGTTCCCGTTCAGCGACTAAGTCCCGTCGTAGCTGCATGTAAGTTCATCGAGAAATGTGAACCGACCGTGTGATCTTCTTCAAACTTGTAGGAGTGCTCTCGAATGGCGACACGAGCATTCTGTACAAGTTTCATAAACTTCGTACAGCTGGAAGGGGAGTTAGACACAAATTGTCATCTACAACGCAGTTTCCGCTCAGCGACCAAGTCCCGTCGTAGCTGTATGTAAGTTCATCGAGAAATGCGAACCGAACGTACGATCTTCCTCAAACTTCCAGGAGTGTTCTCGATTGGCGACACGAGCATTCTGTACAAGTTTCATAAACTTCGTACGGCTGGAAGGGGAGTTAGACACAAATTGTCATCTACAACGCAGTACTGGATAGTTCCCGTTCAGCGACTAGGTCCCGTCGTAGCTGCATGTAAGTTCATCGAGAAATGTGAACCGACCGTGTGATCTTCTTCAAACCTGTAGGAGTGCTCTCGAATGGCGACACGAGCATTCTGTACAAGTTTCATAAACTTCGTACAGCTGGAAGGGGAGTTAGACACAAATTGTCATCTACAACGCAGTTTCCGCTCAGCGACCAAGTCCCGTCGTAGCTGTATGTAAGTTCATCGAGAAATGCGAACCGAACGTACGATCTTCCTCAAACTTCCAGGAGTGCTCCCGATTGACGACACGAGCATGCTGTACAAGTTTCATAAACTTCGTACGGCTGGAAGGGGAGTTAGACACAAATTGTCATCTACAACGCAGTACTGGATAGTTCCCGTTCAGCGACTAGGTGCCGTCGTAGGTGTATGTAAGTTCATCGAGAAATGTGAACCGACCGTACGATCTTCTTCAAACTCTGCAGGAGTGCTCTCGATTGGCGACACGAGCATTCTCTACAAGTTTCATAAACTTCGTACGGCTGGAAGGGGAGTTAGACACAAATTGTCATCTACAACGCAGTATTGGATAGTTCTCGTTCAGAGACCAAGTCCCGTCGTAGCTGCAGGTAAGTTCATCGAGAAATGTGAACCGACCGTACGATCTTCTTCAAACTTGCAGGAGTGCTCTCGATTGCTGACACGAGCATGCTGTACAAGTTTCATAAACTTCGTACGGCTGGAAGCGGAGTTTGAAAATAAATGTCATCATCCGAATTTCCGCTCAGCGACCAAGTCCCTTCGTAGCTGCATGTAAGTTCATCGAGAAATCTGAACCGACCGTACGATCATCTTCAAACTTGCAGGAGTGCTCTCGATTGGCGACACGAGCATTCTGTACAAGTTTCATAAACTTCGTACGGCTGGAAGGGGAGTTAGACACAAATTGTCATCTACAACGCAGTGCTGGATAGTTCCCGTTCAGCGACTAAGTCCCGTCGTAGCTGCACGTAAGTTCATCGAGGAATGTGAACCGACCGTACGATCTTCTTCAAACTTGCAGGAGTGCTCTCGATTGACGACACGAGCATGCTGTACAAATTTCATAAACTTCGTACTGCGGGAAGCAGAGTTTGAAAAAAATTGTCATCATCCGAATTTCCGCTTAGCGACCAAGTCCCTTCGTAGCTGCATGTAAGTTCATCGAGAAATCTGAACCGACCGTACGATCATCTTCAAACGTGCAGGAGTGCTCTCGATTGGCGACACGAGCATTCTGTACAAGTTTCATAAACTTCGTACGGCTGGAAGGGGAGTTAGACACAAATTGTCATCTACAACGCAGTACTGGATAGTTCCCGGTCACCGACTAAGTCCCGTCGTAGGTGTATGCAAGTTCATCGAGAAATGTGAACCGACCGTACGATCTTCTTCAAACTTGCAGGAGTGCTCTCGATTGGCGACACGAGCATTCTCCACAAGTTTCATAAACTTCGTACGGCTGGAAGGGGAGTTAGACACAAATTGTTATCTACAACGCAGTTTCCGCTCAGCGACCAAGTCCCGTCGTAGCTGTATGTAAGTTCATCAAGAAATGTGAACCGACCGTACGATCTTCTTCAAACTTTAAGGAGTGCTCTCGATTGACGACACGAGCATTTTATACAAGTTTCATAAACTTCGTACGGCTGGAAGCGGAGTTTGAAAAAAATTGTCATCATCCGAATATCCGCTCAGCGACCAAGTCCCTTCATAGCTGCATGTAAGTTCATCGAGAAATCTGAACCGACCGTACGATCATCTTCAAACTTGCAGGAGTGCTCTCGATTGGCGACACGAGCATTCTGTACAAGCTTCATAAGCTTCGTACGGCTGGAAGGGGAGTTAGACACAAATTGTCATCTACAACGCAGTACTGGATAGTTCCCGTTCAGCGACTAGGTCCCGTCGTAGCTGCATGTAAGTTCATCGAGAAATGTGAACCGACCGTGTGATCTTCTTCAAACTTGTAGGAGTGCTCTCGAATGGCGACACGAGCATGCTGTACAAGTTTCATAAACTTCGTACGGCTGGAAGGGGAGTTAGACACAAATTGTCATGTACAACGCAGTACTGGATAGTTCCCGTTCAGCGACTAGGTGCCGTCGTAGGTGTATGTAAGTTCATCGAGAAATGTGAACCGACCGTACGATCTTCTTCAAACTCTGCAGGAGTGCTCTCGATTGGCGACACGAGCATTCTCTACAAGTTTCATAAACTTCGTACGGCTGGAAGGGGAGTTAGACACAAATTGTCATCTACAACGCAGTATTGGATAGTTCTCGTTCAGAGACCAAGTCCCGTCGTAGCTGCAGGTAAGTTCATCGAGATATGTGAACCGACCGTACGATCTTCTTCAAACTTGCAGGAGTGCTCTCGATTGCTGACACGAGCATGCTGTACAAGTTTCATAAACTTCGTACGGCTGGAAGCGGAGTTTGAAAATAATTGTCATCATCCGAATTTCCGCTCAGCGACCAAGTCCCTTCGTAGCTGCATGTAAGTTCATCGAGAAATCTGAACCGACCGTACGATCATCTTCAAACTTGCAGGAGTGCTCTTGATTGGCGACACGAGCATTCTCTACAAGTTTCATAAACTTCGTACGGCTGGAAGGGGAGTTAGACACAAATTGTCATCTACAACGCAGTACTGGATAGTTCCCGTTCAGCGACTAAGTCCCGTCGTAGCTGCATGTAAGTTCATCGAGAAATGTGAACCGACCGTACGATCTTCGTCAAACTTGCAGGAGTGCACTCGATTGGCGACACGAGCATTCTGTACAAGTTTCATAAACTTCGTACGCCTGGAAGGGGAGTTAGACACAAATTGTCATCTACAACGCAGTTTCCGCTCAGCGACCAAGTCCCTTCGTAGCTGCATGTAAGTTCATCGAGAAATCTGAACCGACCGTACGATCATCTTCAAACTTGCAGGAGTGCTCTCGATTGGCGACACGAGCATTCTCTACAAGTTTCATAAACTTCGTACGGCTGGAAGCGGAGTTAGACACAAATTGTCATCTACAACGCAGTACTGGATAGTTCCCGTTCAGCGACTAAGTCCCGTCGTAGCTGCATGTAAGTTCATCGAGAAATGTGAACCGACCGTGTGATCTTCTTCAAACTTGTAGGAGTGCTCTTGAATGGCGACACGAGCATTCTGTACAAGTTTCATAAACTTCGTACAGCTGGAAGGGGAGTTAGACACAAATTGTCATCTACAACGCAGTTTCCGCTCAGCGACCAAGTCCCGTCGTAGCTGTATGTAAGTTCATCGAGAAATGCGAACCGAACGTACGATCTTCCTCAAACTTCCAGGAGTGTTCTCGATTGGCGACACGAGCATTCTGTACAAGTTTCATAAACTTCGTACGGCTGGAAGGGGAGTTAGACACAAATTGTCATCTACAACGCAGTACTGGATAGTTCCCGTTCAGCGACTAGGTCCCGTCGTAGCTGCATGTAAGTTCATCGAGAAATGTGAACCGACCGTGTGATCTTCTTCAAACTTGTAGGAGTGCTCTCGAATGGCGACACGAGCATTCTGTACAAGTTTCATAAACTTCGTACAGCTGGAAGGGGTGTTAGACACAAATTGTCATCTACAACGCAGTACTGGATAGTTCCCGTTCAGCGACTAAGTCCCGTCGTAGCTGCATGTAAGTTCATCGAGAAATGTGAACCGACCGTGTGATCTTCTTCAAACTTGTAGGAGTGCTCTCGAATGGCGACACGAGCATTCTGTACAAGTTTCATAAACTTCGTACAGCTGGAAGGGGAGTTAGACACAAATTGTCATCTACAACGCAGTTTCCGCTCAGCGACCAAGTCCCGTCGTAGCTGTATGTAAGTTCATCGAGAAATGCGAACCGAACGTACGATCTTCCTCAAACTTCCAGGAGTGTTCTCGATTGGCGACACGAGCATTCTGTACAAGTTTCATAAACTTCGTACGGCTGGAAGGGGAGTTAGACACAAATTGTCATCTACAACGCAGTACTGGATAGTTCCCGTTCAGCGACTAGGTCCCGTCGTAGCTGCATGTAAGTTCATCGAGAAATGTGAACCGACCGTGTGATCTTCTTCAAACCTGTAGGAGTGCTCTCGAATGGCGACACGAGCATTCTGTACAAGTTTCATAAACTTCGTACAGCTGGAAGGGGAGTTAGACACAAATTGTCATCTACAACGCAGTTTCCGCTCAGCGACCAAGTCCCGTCGTAGCTGTATGTAAGTTCATCGAGAAATGCGAACCGAACGTACGATCTTCCTCAAACTTCCAGGAGTGCTCCCGATTGACGACACGAGCATGCTGTACAAGTTTCATAAACTTCGTACGGCTGGAAGGGGAGTTAGACACAAATTGTCATCTACAACGCAGTACTGGATAGTTCCCGTTCAGCGACTAGGTGCCGTCGTAGGTGTATGTAAGTTCATCGAGAAATGTGAACCGACCGTACGATCTTCTTCAAACTCTGCAGGAGTGCTCTCGATTGGCGACACGAGCATTCTCTACAAGTTTCATAAACTTCGTACGGCTGGAAGGGGAGTTAGACACAAATTGTCATCTACAACGCAGTATTGGATAGTTCTCGTTCAGAGACCAAGTCCCGTCGTAGCTGCAGGTAAGTTCATCGAGAAATGTGAACCGACCGTACGATCTTCTTCAAACTTGCAGGAGTGCTCTCGATTGCTGACACGAGCATGCTGTACAAGTTTCATAAACTTCGTACGGCTGGAAGCGGAGTTTGAAAATAAATGTCATCATCCGAATTTCCGCTCAGCGACCAAGTCCCTTCGTAGCTGCATGTAAGTTCATCGAGAAATCTGAACCGACCGTACGATCATCTTCAAACTTGCAGGAGTGCTCTCGATTGGCGACACGAGCATTCTGTACAAGTTTCATAAACTTCGTACGGCTGGAAGGGGAGTTAGACACAAATTGTCATCTACAACGCAGTGCTGGATAGTTCCCGTTCAGCGACTAAGTCCCGTCGTAGCTGCACGTAAGTTCATCGAGGAATGTGAACCGACCGTACGATCTTCTTCAAACTTGCAGGAGTGCTCTCGATTGACGACACGAGCATGCTGTACAAATTTCATAAACTTCGTACTGCGGGAAGCAGAGTTTGAAAAAAATTGTCATCATCCGAATTTCCGCTTAGCGACCAAGTCCCTTCGTAGCTGCATGTAAGTTCATCGAGAAATCTGAACCGACCGTACGATCATCTTCAAACGTGCAGGAGTGCTCTCGATTGGCGACACAAGCATTCTGTACAAGTTTCATAAACTTCGTACGGCTGGAAGGGGAGTTAGACACAAATTGTCATCTACAACGCAGTACTGGATAGTTCCCGGTCACCGACTAAGTCCCGTCGTAGGTGTATGCAAGTTCATCGAGAAATGTGAACCGACCGTACGATCTTCTTCAAACTTGCAGGAGTGCTCTCGATTGGCGACACGAGCATTCTCCACAAGTTTCATAAACTTCGTACGGCTGGAAGGGGAGTTAGACACAAATTGTTATCTACAACGCAGTTTCCGCTCAGCGACCAAGTCCCGTCGTAGCTGTATGTAAGTTCATCAAGAAATGTGAACCGACCGTACGATCTTCTTCAAACTTTAAGGAGTGCTCTCGATTGACGACACGAGCATTTTATACAAGTTTCATAAACTTCGTACGGCTGGAAGCGGAGTTTGAAAAAAATTGTCATCATCCGAATATCCGCTCAGCGACCAAGTCCCTTCATAGCTGCATGTAAGTTCATCGAGAAATCTGAACCGACCGTACGATCATCTTCAAACTTGCAGGAGTGCTCTCGATTGGCGACACGAGCATTCTGTACAAGCTTCATAAGCTTCGTACGGCTGGAAGGGGAGTTAGACACAAATTGTCATCTCCAACGCAGTACTGGATAGTTCCCGTTCGGCGACAAAGTCCCGTCGTAGCTGTATGTAAGTTCATGGAGAAATGCGAACCGACCCTACGATCTTCTTCAAACTTGCAGGAGTGCTCTCGATTGATGACACGAGCATGCTGTACAAGTTTGATAAACTTCGTACGGCTGGAAGCAGAGTTTGAAAAAAATTGTCATCATCCGAATTTCCGCTTAGCGACCAAGTCCCTTCGTAGCTGCATGTAAGTTCATTGAGAAATGTGAACCGACCGTACGATCATCTTCAAACTTGCTGGAGTGCTCTCGATTGGCGACACGAGCATTCTCTACAAGTTTCATAAACTTCGTACGGCTGGAAGCGGAGTTAGACACAAATTGTCATCTACAACGCAGTACTGGATAGTTCCCGTTCAGCGACAAAGTCCCGTCGTAGCTGTATGTAAGTTCATCGAGAAATGTGAACCGACCGTACGATCTTTTTCAAACTTGCAGGAGTGCTCTCGAATGGCGACACGAGCATTCTGTACAAGTTTCATAAACTTCGTACGGCTGGAAGGGGAGTTAGACACAAATTGTCCTGTACAACGCAGTTTCCGCTCAGCGACCAAGTCCTGTCGTAGCTGTATGTAAGTTTATCGAGAAATGCGAACCGATCGTACGATCTTCGTCAAACTTGCAGGAGTGCTCTCGATTGACGACACGAGCATGCTGTACAAGTTTCATAAACTTCGTACGGCTGGAAGCGGAGTTTGAAAAAAATGGTCATCATCCGAATTTCCGCTCAGCGACCAAGTCCCTTCGTAGCTGCATGTAAGTTCATCGAGAAATCTGAACCGACCGTACGATCATCTTCAAACTTGTAGGAGTGCTTTCGATTGGCGACACGAGCATTCTGTACAAGTTTCATAAACTTCGTACGGCTGCAAGGGGAGTTGGACACAAATTGTCATGTACAACGCAGTTTCCGCTCATCGACCAAGTCCCGTCGTAGCTGTAGGTGAGTTTATCGAGAAATGCGAACCGATCGTACGATCTTCGTCAAACTTGCAGGAGTGCTCTCGATTGACGACACGAGCATGCTGTACAAGTTTCATAAACTTTGTACGGCTGGAAGCGGTGTTTAAAAAAAATGGTCATCATTCGAATTTCCGCTCAGCGACCAAGTCCCTTCGTAGCTGCATGTAAGTTCATCGAGAAATCTGAACCGACCGTACGATCATCTTCAAACTTGCAGGTGTGCTCTCGATTGGCGGCACGAGCATTCTGTACAGGGTTCATAAACTTCGTACGGCTGGAAGGGGAGTTGGACACAAATTGTCATCTACAACGCAGTACTGGATAGTTCCCGGTCACCGAGTAAGTCCCGTCGTAGGTGTATGTAAGTTCATCGAGAAATGTGAACCGACCGTACGATCTTCTTCAAACTTGCAAGAGTGCTCTCGAATGGCGACACGAGCATTCTGTACAAGTTTCATAAACTTCGTACGGCTGGAAGGGGAGTTAGACACAAATTGTCATCTACAACACAGTTTCCGCTCAGCGACCAAGTCCGTCGTAGGTGTATGTAAGTTCATCGAGAAATGTGAACTGACCGTATGATCTTCTTCAAACTTGCAGGAGTGCTCTCGATTGGCGACACGAGCATTCTCTACAAGTTTCATAAACTTCGTACGGCTGGAAGGGGAGTTAGATACAAACTGTCATCTACAACGCAGTACTGGATAGTTCCCGTTTAGCGACAAAGTCCCGTCGTAGCTGTATGTAAGTTCATCGAGAAATGTGAACCGACCGTACGATCTTCTTCAAACTTGCAGGAGTGCTCTCGATTGGCGACACGAGCATTCTCTACAAGTTTCATAAACTTCGTACGGCTGGAAGGGGAGTTAGATACAAATTGTCATCTACAACGCAGTTTCCGCTCAGCGACCAAGTCCCGTCGTAGCTGTATGTAAGTTCATCGAGAAATGCGAACCGACAGTACGATCTTCTTCAAACTTGCAGGAGTGCTGTCGATTGACGACACGAGCATGCTGTAGAAGTTTCATAAACTTCGTACGGCTGGCAGCGGAGTTTGAAAATAATTGTCATCATCCGAATTTCCGCTCAGCGACCAAGTCCCTTCGTAGCTGCATGTAAGTTCATCGAGAAATCTGAACCGACCGTACGATCATCTTCAAACTTGCAGGAGTGCTCTCGATTGGCGACGCCAGCATTCTGTACAAGTTTCATAAACTTCGTACGTCTGGAATGGGAGTTAGACACGAATTGTCATCTACAACGCAGTTTCCGCTCAGCGACCAAGTCCCGTCGTAGCTGTATGTAAGTTCATCGAGAAATGCGAACCGACCGTACGATCTTCTTCAAACTTGCAGGAGTGCTCTCGATTGACGTCACGAGCATGCTGTACAAGTTTCATAAACTTCGTACGGCTGGAAACGGAGTTTGAAAAAAATGGTCATCATCCAAATTTCCGCTCAGCGGCCAAGTCCCTTCGTAGCTGCATGTAAGTTCATCGAGAAATCTGAACCGACCGTACAATCATCTTCAAACTTGCAGGAGTGCTCTCGATTGGCGACACGAGCATTCTGTACAAATTTCATAAACTGCGTACGGCTGGAAGGGGAGTTAGACACAAATTGTCATCTACAACGCAGTTTCCGCTCAGCGACCAAGTCCCGTCGTAGGTGTATGTAAGTTCATCGTGAAATGTGAACCGACCGTACGATCTTCTTCAAACTTGCAGGAGTGCTCTCGATTGGCGACACGAGCATTCTCTACACGTTTCATAAACTTCGTACGGCTGGAAGGGGAGTTAGATACAAATTGTCATCTACAACGCAGTACTGGATAGTTCCCGTTTAGCGACAAAGTCCCGTCGTAGCTGTATGTAAGTTCATCGAGAAATGTGAACCGACCGTACGATCTTCTTCAAACTTGCAAGAGTGCTCTCGTATGGCGACACGAGCATTCTGTACAAGTTTCATAAACTTCGTACGGCTGGAAGGGAGTTAGACACAAATTGTCATCTACAACGCAGTACTGGATAGTTCCCGTTCAGCGACTAAGTCCCGTCGTAGCTGCATGTAAGTTCATCGAGAAATGTGAACCGACCGTACGATCTTCTTCACACTTGCAGGAGTGCTCTCGATTGGCGACACGAGCATTCTCTACAAGTTTCATAAACTTCGTACGTCTGGAAGGGGAGTTAGACACAAATTGTCATCTACAACGCAGTTTCCGCTCAGCGACCAAGTCCCGTCGTAGGTGTATGTAAGTTCATCGAGAAATGTGAACCGACCGTACGATCTTCTTCAAACTTGCAGGAGTGCTCTCGATTGGCGACACGAGCATTCTCTACAAGTTTCGTAAACTTCGTACGGCTGGAAGGGGAGTTAGACACAAATTGTCATCTACAACGCAGTTTCCGCCCAGCGACCAAGTCCCGTCGTAGGTGTATGTAAGTTCATCGAGAAATGTGAACCGACCGTACGATCTTCTTCAAACTTGCAAGAGTGCTCTCGATTGGCGACACGAGCATTCTCTACAAGTTTCATAAACTTCGTACAGCTGGAAGGGGAGTTAGATACAAATTGTCATCTACAACGCAGTACTGGATAGTTCCCGTTTAGCGACAAAGTCCTGTCGTAGCTGTATGTAAGTTCATCGAGAAATGTGAACCGACCGTACGATCTTCTTCAAACTTGCAAGAGTGCTCTCGAATGGCGACACGAGCATTCTGTACAAGTTTCATAAACTTCGTACGGCTGAAAGGGGAGTTAGACACAAATTGTCATCTACAACGCAGTACAGGATAGTTCCCGTTCAGCGACTAAGTCCCGTCGTAGCTGCATGTAAGTTCAACGAGAAATGTGAACCGACCGTACGATCTTCTTCAAACTTGCAGGAGTGCAGTCGATTGACGACACGAGCATGCTGTAGAAGTTTCATAAACTTCGTACGGCTGGCAGCGGAGTTTGAAAATAATTGTCATCATCCGAATTACCGCTCAGCGACCAAGTCCCTTCGTAGCTGCATGTAAGTTCATCGAGAAATCTGAACCGACCGTACGATCATCTTCAAACTTGCAGGAGTGCTCTCGATTGGCGACACGAGCATTCTCTACAAGTTTCATAAACTTCGTACGGCTGGAAGGGTGTTAGACACAAATTGTCATCTACAACGTAGTACTGGATAGTTCCCGTTCAGCGACTAAGTCCCGTCGTAGGTGTATGTAAGTTCATCGAGAAATGTGAACCGACCGTACGATCTTCTTCAAACTTGCAGGAGTGCTCTCGATTGGCGACACGAGCATTCTCTACAAGTTTCATAAACTTCGTACGGCTGGAAGGGGAGTTAGACACAAATTGTCATCTACAACGCAGTTTCCGCTCAGCGACCAAGTCCCGTCGTAGGTGTATGTAAGTTCATCGAGAAATGTGAACCGACCGTACGATCTTCTTCAAACTTGCAGGAGTGCTCTCGAATGGCAACACGAGCATTCTCTACAAGTTTCATAAACTTCGTACGGCTGGAAGGGGAGTTAGACACAAATTGTCATCTACAACGCAGTACTGGATAGTTCCCGTTCAAGGACAAAGTCCCGTCGTAGGTGTATGTAAGTTCATCGAGAAATGTGAACCGAACGTACGATCTTCTTCAAACTTGCAGGAGTGCTCTCGATTGGTCACACGAGCATTCTCTACAAGTTTCATAAACTTCGTACGACTGGAAGGGGAGTTAGACACATATTGTCATCTACAACGCAGTTTCCGCTCAGCGACCAAGTCCCGTCGTAGGTGTATGTAAGTTCATCGAGAAATGCGAACCGACCGTACGATCTTCTTCAAACTTGCAGGAGTGCTCCCGATTGGCGACACGAGCATTCTCTACAAGTTTCGTAAACTTCGTACGGCTGGAAGGGGAGTTAGATACAAATTGTCATCTACAACGCAGTACTGGATAGTTCCCGTTCAAGGACAAAGTCCCGTCGTAGGTGTATGTAAGTTCATCGAGAAATGTGAACCGACCGTACGATCTTCTTCAAACTTGCAGGAGTGCTCTCGATTGGCGACACGAGCATTCTCTACAAGTTTCATAAACTTCGTACGGCTGGCAGCGGAGTTTGAAAATAATTGTCATCATCCGAATTACCGCTCAGCGACCAAGTCCCTTCGTAGCTGCATGTAAGTTCATCGAGAAATCTGAACCGACCGTACGATCATCTTCAAACTTGCAGGAGTGCTCTCGATTGGCGACACGAGCATTCTCTACAAGTTTCATAAACTTCGTACGGCTGGAAGGGTGTTAGACACAAATTGTCATCTACAACGTAGTACTGGATAGTTCCCGTTCAGCGACTAAGTCCCGTCGTAGGTGTATGTAAGCTCATCGAGAAATGTGAACCGACCGTACGATCTTCTTCAAACTTGCAGGAGTGCTCTCGATTGGCGACACGAGCATTCTCTACAAGTTTCATAAACTTCGTACGGCTGGAAGGGGAGTTAGACACAAATTGTCATCTACAACGCAGTTTCCGCTCAGCGACCAAGTCCCGTCGTAGGTGTATGTAAGTTCATCGAGAACTGTGAACCGACCGTACGATCTTCTTCAAACTTGCAGGAGTGCTCTCGAATGGCAACACGAGCATTCTCTACAAGTTTCATAAACTTCGTACGGCTGGAAGGGGAGTTAGACACAAATTGTCATCTACAACGCAGTACTGGATAGTTCCCGTTCAGCGACTAAGTCCCTTCGTAGGTGTATGTAAGTTCATCGAGAAATGTGAACCGACCGTACGATCTTCTTCAAACTTGCAAGAGTGCTCTCGATTGGCGACGCCAGCATTCTGTACAAGTTTCATAAACTTCGTACGTCTGGAATGGGAGTTAGACACGAACTGTCATCTACAACGCAGTTTCCGCTCAGCGACCAAGTCCCGTCGTAGCTGTATGTAAGTTCATCGAGAAATGCGAACCGACCGTACGATCTTCTTCAAACTTGCAGGAGTGCTCTCGATTGACGACACGAGCATGCTGTACAAGTTTCATAAACTTCGTACGGCTGGAAACGGAGTTTGAAAAAAATGGTCATCATCCAAATTTCCGCTCAGCGGCCAAGTCCCTTCGTAGCTGCATGTAAGTTCATCGAGAAATCTGAACCGACCGTACGATCATCTTCAAACTTGCAGGAGTGCTCTCGATTGGCGACACGAGCATTCTGTACAAATTTCATAAACTGCGTACGGCTGGAAGGGGAGTTAGACACAAATTGTCATCTACAACGCAGTTTCCGCTCAGCGACCAAGTCCCGTCGTAGGTGTATGTAAGTTCATCGTGAAATGTGAACCGACCGTACGATCTTCTTCAAACTTGCAGGAGTGCTCTCGATTGGCGACACGAGCATTCTCTACACGTTTCATAAACTTCGTACGGCTGGAAGGGGAGTTAGATACAAATTGTCATCTACAACGCAGTACTGGATAGTTCCCGTTTAGCGACAAAGTCCCGTCGTAGCTGTATGTAAGTTCATCGAGAAATGTGAACCGACCGTACGATCTTCTTCAAACTTGCAAGAGTGCTCTCGTATGGCGACACGAGCATTCTGTACAAGTTTCATAAACTTCGTACGGCTGGAAGGGAGTTAGACACAAATTGTCATCTACAACGCAGTACTGGATAGTTCCCGTTCAGCGACTAAGTCCCGTCGTAGCTGCATGTAAGTTCATCGAGAAATGTGAACCGACCGTACGATCTTCTTCAAACTTGCAGGAGTGCTCTCGATTGGCGACACGAGCATTCTCTACAAGTTTCATAAACTTCGTACGGCTGGAAGGGGAGTTAGACACAAATTGTCATCTACAACGCAGTTTCCGCTCAGCGACCAAGTCCCGTCGTAGCTGCATGTAAGTTCAACGAGAAATGTGAACCGACCGTACGATCATCTTCAAACTTGCAGGAGTGCTCTCGATTGGCGACACGAGCATTCTCTACAAGTTTCATAAACTTCGTACGGCTGGAAGGGTGTTAGACACAAATTGTCATCTACAACGTAGTACTGGATAGTTCCCGTTCAGCGACTAAGTCCCGTCGTAGGTGTATGTAAGCTCATCGAGAAATGTGAACCGACCGTACGATCTTTTTCAAACTTGCAGGAGTGCTCTCGATTGGCGACACGAGCATTCTCTACAAGTTTCATAAACTTCGTACGGCTGGAAGGGGAGTTAGACACAAATTGTCATCTACAACGCAGTTTCCGCTCAGCGACCAAGTCCCGTCGTAGGTGTATGTAAGTTCATCGAGAAATGTGAACCGACCGTACGATCTTCTTCAAACTTGCAGGAGTGCTCTCGAATGGCAACACGAGCATTCTCTACAAGTTTGATAAACTTCGTACGGCTGGAAGGGGAGTTAGACACAAATTGTCATCTACAACGCAGTACTGGATAGTTCCCGTTCAGCGACTAAGTCCCTTCGTAGGTGTATGTAAGTTCATCGAGAAATGTGAACCGACCGTACGATCTTCTTCAAACTTGTAAGAGTGCTCTCGATTGGCGACACGAGCATTCTCTACAAGTTTCATAAACTTCGTACGGCTGGAAGGGGAGTTAGACACAAATTGTCATCTACAACGCAGTTTCCGCTCAGCGACCAAGTCCCGTCGTAGCTGTATGTAAGTTCATCGAGAAATGCGAACCGACAGTACGATCTTCTTCAAACTTGCAGGAGTGCTGTCGATTGACGACACGAGCATGCTGTAGAAGTTTCATAAACTTCGTACGGCTGGCAGCGGAGTTTGAAAATAATTGTCATCATCCGAATTTCCGCTCAGCGACCAAGTCCCTTCGTAGCTGCATGTAAGTTCATCGAGAAATCTGAACCGACCGTACGATCATCTTCAAACTTGCAGGAGTGCTCTCGATTGGCGACACCAGCATTCTGTACAAGTTTCATAAACTTCGTACGTCTGGAATGGGAGTTAGACACGAACTGTCATCTACAACGCAGTTTCCGCTCAGCGACCAAGTCCCGTCGTAGCTGTATGTAAGTTCATCGAGAAATGCGAACCGACCGTACGATCTTCTTCAAACTTGCAGGAGTGCTCTCGATTGACGACACGAGCATGCTGTACAAGTTTCATAAACTTCGTACGGCTGGAAACGGAGTTTGAAAAAAATGGTCATCATCCAAATTTCCGCTCAGCGGCCAAGTCCCTTCGTAGCTGCATGTAAGTTCATCGAGAAATCTGAACCGACCGTACGATCATCTTCAAACTTGCAGGAGTGCTCTCGATTGGCGACACGAGCATTCTGTACAAATTTCATAAACTGCGTACGGCTGGAAGGGGAGTTAGACACAAATTGTCATCTACAACGCAGTTTCCGCTCAGCGACCAAGTCCCGTCGTAGGTGTATGTAAGTTCATCGTGAAATGTGAACCGACCGTACGATCTTCTTCAAACTTGCAGGAGTGCTCTCGATTGGCGACACGAGCATTCTCTACACGTTTCATAAACTTCGTACGGCTGGAAGGGGAGTTAGATACAAATTGTCATCTACAACGCAGTACTGGATAGTTCCCGTTTAGCGACAAAGTCCCGTCGTAGCTGTATGTAAGTTCATCGAGAAATGTGAACCGACCGTACGATCTTCTTCAAACTTGCAAGAGTGCTCTCGTATGGCGACACGAGCATTCTGTACAAGTTTCATAAACTTCGTACGGCTGGAAGGGAGTTAGACACAAATTGTCATCTACAACGCAGTACTGGATAGTTCCCGTTCAGCGACTAAGTCCCGTCGTAGCTGCATGTAAGTTCATCGAGAAATGTGAACCGACCGTACGATCTTCTTCAAACTTGCAGGAGTGCTCTCGATTGGCGACACGAGCATTCTCTACAAGTTTCATAAACTTCGTACGTCTGGAAGGAGAGTTAGACACAAATTGTCATCTACAACGCAGTTTCCGCTCAGCGACCAAGTCCCTTCGTAGCTGCATGTAAGTTCATCGAGAAATCTGAACCGACCGTACGATCTTCTTCAAACTTGCAAGAGTGCTCTCGAATGGCAACACGAGCAGTTTGCACAAGTTTCATAAACCTCGTACGGCTGGAAAGGGAGTTAGACACAAATTGTCATCTACAACGCAGTTTCCGCTCAGCGACCAAGTCCCGTCGTAGGTGTATGTAAGTTCATCGAGAAATGTGAACCGACCGTACGATCTTCTTCAAACTTGCAGGAGTGCTCTCGATTGGCGACACGAGCATTCTCTACAAGTTTCGTAAACTTCGTACGGCTGGAAGGGGAGTTAGACACAAATTGTCATCTACAACGCAGTTTCCGCCCAGCGACCAAGTCCCGTCGTAGGTGTATGTAAGTTCATCGAGAAATGTGAACCGACCGTACGATCTTCTTCAAACTTGCAAGAGTGCTCTCGATTGGCGACACGAGCATTCTCTACAAGTTTCATAAACTTCGTACAGCTGGAAGGGGAGTTAGATACAAATTGTCATCTACAACGCAGTACTGGATAGTTCCCGTTTAGCGACAAAGTCCTGTCGTAGCTGTATGTAAGTTCATCGAGAAATGTGAACCGACCGTACGATCTTCTTCAAACTTGCAAGAGTGCTCTCGAATGGCGACACGAGCATTCTGTACAAGTTTCATAAACTTCGTACGGCTGAAAGGGGAGTTAGACACAAATTGTCATCTACAACGCAGTACAGGATAGTTCCCGTTCAGCGACTAAGTCCCGTCGTAGCTGCATGTAAGTTCAACGAGAAATGTGAACCGACCGTACGATCTTCTTCAAACTTGCAGGAGTGCAGTCGATTGACGACACGAGCATGCTGTAGAAGTTTCATAAACTTCGTACGGCTGGCAGCGGAGTTTGAAAATAATTGTCATCATCCGAATTACCGCTCAGCGACCAAGTCCCTTCGTAGCTGCATGTAAGTTCATCGAGAAATCTGAACCGACCGTACGATCATCTTCAAACTTGCAGGAGTGCTCTCGATTGGCGACACGAGCATTCTCTACAAGTTTCATAAACTTCGTACGGCTGGAAGGGTGTTAGACACAAATTGTCATCTACAACGTAGTACTGGATAGTTCCCGTTCAGCGACTAAGTCCCGTCGTAGGTGTATGTAAGTTCATCGAGAAATGTGAACCGACCGTACGATCTTCTTCAAACTTGCAGGAGTGCTCTCGATTGGCGTCACGAGCATTCTCTACAAGTTTCATAAACTTCGTACGGCTGGAAGGGGAGTTAGACACAAATTGTCATCTACAACGCAGTTTCCGCTCAGCGACCAAGTCCCGTCGTAGGTGTATGTAAGTTCATCGAGAAATGTGAACCGACCGTACGATCTTCTTCAAACTTGCAGGAGTGCTCTCGAATGGCAACACGAGCATTCTCTACAAGTTTCATAAACTTCGTACGGCTGGAAGGGGAGTTAGACACAAATTGTCATCTACAACGCAGTACTGGATAGTTCCCGTTCAAGGACAAAGTCCCGTCGTAGGTGTATGTAAGTTCATCGAGAAATGTGAACCGAACGTACGATCTTCTTCAAACTTGCAGGAGTGCTCTCGATTGGTCACACGAGCATTCTCTACAAGTTTCATAAACTTCGTACGACTGGAAGGGGAGTTAGACACATATTGTCATCTACAACGCAGTTTCCGCTCAGCGACCAAGTCCCGTCGTAGGTGTATGTAAGTTCATCGAGAAATGCGAACCGACCGTACGATCTTCTTCAAACTTGCAGGAGTGCTCCCGATTGGCGACACGAGCATTCTCTACAAGTTTCGTAAACTTCGTACGGCTGGAAGGGGAGTTAGATACAAATTGTCATCTACAACGCAGTACTGGATAGTTCCCGTTCAAGGACAAAGTCCCGTCGTAGGTGTATGTAAGTTCATCGAGAAATGTGAACCGACCGTACGATCTTCTTCAAACTTGCAGGAGTGCTCTCGATTGGCGACACGAGCATTCTCTACAAGTTTCATAAACTTCGTACGGCTGGCAGCGGAGTTTGAAAATAATTGTCATCATCCGAATTACCGCTCAGCGACCAAGTCCCTTCGTAGCTGCATGTAAGTTCATCGAGAAATCTGAACCGACCGTACGATCATCTTCAAACTTGCAGGAGTGCTCTCGATTGGCGACACGAGCATTCTCTACAAGTTTCATAAACTTCGTACGGCTGGAAGGGTGTTAGACACAAATTGTCATCTACAACGTAGTACTGGATAGTTCCCGTTCAGCGACTAAGTCCCGTCGTAGGTGTATGTAAGTTCATCGAGAAATGTGAACCGACCGTACGATCTTCTTCAAACTTGCAGGAGTGCTCTCGATTGGCGACACGAGCATTCTCTACAAGTTTCATAAACTTCGTACGGCTGGAAGGGGAGTTAGACACAAATTGTCATCTACAACGCAGTTTCCGCTCAGCGACCAAGTCCCGTCGTAGGTGTATGTAAGTTCATCGAGAAATGTGAACCGACCGTACGATCTTCTTCAAACTTGCAGGAGTGCTCTCGATTGGCGACACGAGCATTCTCTACAAGTTTCATAAACTTCGTACAGCTGGAAGGGGAGTTAGATACAAATTGTCATCTACAACGCAGTACTGGATAGTTCCCGTTTAGCGACAAAGTCCTGTCGTAGCTGTATGTAAGTTCATCGAGAAATGTGAACCGACCATACGATCTTCTTCAAACTTGCAAGAGTGCTCTCGAATGGCGACACGAGCATTCTGTACAAGTTTCATAAACTTCGTACGGCTGGAAGGGGAGTTAGACACAAATTGTCATCTACAACGCAGTACCGGATAGTTCCCGTTCAGCGACTAAGTCCCGTCGTAGCTGCATGTAAGTTCAACGAGAAATGTGAACCGACCGTACGATCTTCTTCAAACTTGCAGGAGTGCAGTCGATTGACGACACGAGCATGCTGTAGAAGTTTCATAAACTTCGTACGGCTGGCAGCGGTGTTTGAAAATAATTGTCATCATCCGAATTACCGCTCAGCGACCAAGTCCCTTCGTAGCTGCATGTAAGTTCATCGAGAAATCTGAACCGACCGTACGATCATCTTCAAACTTGCAGGAGTGCTCTCGATTGGCGACACGAGCATTCTCTACAAGTTTCATAAACTTCGTACGGCTGGAAGGGTGTTAGACACAAATTGTCATCTACAACGTAGTACTGGATAGTTCCCGTTCAGCGACTAAGTCCCGTCGTAGGTGTATGTAAGCTCATCGAGAAATGTGAACCGACCGTACGATCTTCTTCAAACTTGCAGGAGTGCTCTCGATTGGCGACACGAGCATTCTCTACAAGTTTCATAAACTTTGTACGGCTGGAAGGGGAGTTAGACACAAATTGTCATCTACAACGCAGTTTCCGCTCAGCGACCAAGTCCCGTCGTAGGTGTATGTAAGTTCATCGAGAAATGTGAACCGACCGTACGATCTTCTTCAAACTTGCAGGAGTGCTCTCGATTGGCGACACGAGCATTCTCTACAAGTTTCATAAACTTCGTACAGCTGGAAGGGGAGTTAGATACAAATTGTCATCTACAACGCAGTACTGGATAGTTCCCCTTTAGCGACAAAGTCCTGTCGTAGCTGTATGTAAGTTCATCGAGAAATGTGAACCGACCATACGATCTTCTTCAAACTTGCAAGAGTGCTCTCGAATGGCGACACGAGCATTCTGTACAAGTTTCATAAACTTCGTACGGCTGGAAGGGGAGTTAGACACAAATTGTCATCTACAACGCAGTACCGGATAGTTCCCGTTCAGCGACTAAGTCCCGTCGTAGCTGCATGTAAGTTCAACGAGAAATGTGAACCGACCGTACGATCTTCTTCAAACTTGCAGGAGTGCAGTCGATTGACGACACGAGCATGCTGTAGAAGTTTCATAAACTTCGTACGGCTGGCAGCGGAGTTTGAAAATAATTGTCATCATCCGAATTACCGCTCAGCGACCAAGTCCCTTCGTAGCTGCATGTAAGTTCATCGAGAAATCTGAACCGACCGTACGATCATCTTCAAACTTGCAGGAGTGCTCTCGATTGGCGACACGAGCATTCTCTACAAGTTTCATAAACTTCGTACGGCTGGAAGGGTGTTAGACACAAATTGTCATCTACAACGTAGTACTGGATAGTTCCCGTTCAGCGACTAAGTCCCGTCGTAGGTGTATGTAAGCTCATCGAGAAATGTGAACCGACCGTACGATCTTCTTCAAACTTGCAGGAGTGCTCTCGATTGGCGACACGAGCATTCTCTACAAGTTTCATAAACTTCGTACGGCTGGAAGGGGAGTTAGACACAAATTGTCATCTACAACGCAGTTTCCGCTCAGCGACCAAGTCCCGTCGTAGGTGTATGTAAGTTCATCGAGAAATGTGAACCGACCGTACGATCTTCTTCAAACTTGCAGGAGTGCTCTCGAATGGCAACACGAGCATTCTCTACAAGTTTCATAAACTTCGTACGGCTGGAAGGGGAGTTAGACACAAATTGTCATCTACAACGCAGTACTGGATAGTTCCCGTTCAAGGACAAAGTCCCGTCGTAGGTGTATGTAAGTTCATCGAGAAATGTGAACCGAACGTACGATCTTCTTCAAACTTGCAGGAGTGCTCTCGATTGGTCACACGAGCATTCTCTACATGTTTCATAAACTTCGTACGACTGGAAGGGGAGTTAGACACATATTGTCATCTACAACGCAGTTTCCGCTCAGCGACCAAGTCCCGTCGTAGGTGTATGTAAGTTCATCGAGAAATGCGAACCGACCGTACGATCTTCTTCAAACTTGCAGGAGTGCTCCCGATTGGCGACACGAGCATTCTCTACAAGTTTCGTAAACTTCGTACGGCTGGAAGGGGAGTTAGATACAAATTGTCATCTACAACGCAGTACTGGATAGTTCCCGTTCAAGGACAAAGTCCCGTCGTAGGTGTATGTAAGTTCATCGAGAAATGTGAACCGACCGTACGATCTTCTTCAAACTTGCAGGAGTGCTCTCGATTGGCGACACGAGCATTCTCTACAAGTTTCATAAACTTCGTACGGCTGGCAGCGGAGTTTGAAAATAATTGTCATCATCCGAATTACCGCTCAGCGACCAAGTCCCTTCGTAGCTGCATGTAAGTTCATCGAGAAATCTGAACCGACCGTACGATCATCTTCAAACTTGCAGGAGTGCTCTCGATTGGCGACACGAGCATTCTCTACAAGTTTCATAAACTTCGTACGGCTGGAAGGGTGTTAGACACAAATTGTCATCTACAACGTAGTACTGGATAGTTCCCGTTCAGCGACTAAGTCCCGTCGTAGGTGTATGTAAGTTCATCGAGAAATGTGAACCGACCGTACGATCTTCTTCAAACTTGCAGGAGTGCTCTCGATTGGCGACACGAGCATTCTCTACAAGTTTCATAAACTTCGTACGGCTGGAAGGGGAGTTAGACACAAATTGTCATCTACAACGCAGTTTCCGCTCAGCGACCAAGTCCCGTCGTAGGTGTATGTAAGTTCATCGAGAAATGTGAACCGACCGTACGATCTTCTTCAAACTTGCAGGAGTGCTCTCGATTGGCGACACGAGCATTCTCTACAAGTTTCATAAACTTCGTACAGCTGGAAGGGGAGTTAGATACAAATTGTCATCTACAACGCAGTACTGGATAGTTCCCGTTTAGCGACAAAGTCCTGTCGTAGCTGTATGTAAGTTCATCGAGAAATGTGAACCGACCATACGATCTTCTTCAAACTTGCAAGAGTGCTCTCGAATGGCGACACGAGCATTCTGTACAAGTTTCATAAACTTCGTACGGCTGGAAGGGGAGTTAGACACAAATTGTCATCTACAACGCAGTACCGGATAGTTCCCGTTCAGCGACTAAGTCCCGTCGTAGCTGCATGTAAGTTCAACGAGAAATGTGAACCGACCGTACGATCTTCTTCAAACTTGCAGGAGTGCAGTCGATTGACGACACGAGCATGCTGTAGAAGTTTCATAAACTTCGTACGGCTGGCAGCGGTGTTTGAAAATAATTGTCATCATCCGAATTACCGCTCAGCGACCAAGTCCCTTCGTAGCTGCATGTAAGTTCATCGAGAAATCTGAACCGACCGTACGATCATCTTCAAACTTGCAGGAGTGCTCTCGATTGGCGACACGAGCATTCTCTACAAGTTTCATAAACTTCGTACGGCTGGAAGGGTGTTAGACACAAATTGTCATCTACAACGTAGTACTGGATAGTTCCCGTTCAGCGACTAAGTCCCGTCGTAGGTGTATGTAAGCTCATCGAGAAATGTGAACCGACCGTACGATCTTCTTCAAACTTGCAGGAGTGCTCTCGATTGGCGACACGAGCATTCTCTACAAGTTTCATAAACTTTGTACGGCTGGAAGGGGAGTTAGACACAAATTGTCATCTACAACGCAGTTTCCGCTCAGCGACCAAGTCCCGTCGTAGGTGTATGTAAGTTCATCGAGAAATGTGAACCGACCGTACGATCTTCTTCAAACTTGCAGGAGTGCTCTCGATTGGCGACACGAGCATTCTCTACAAGTTTCATAAACTTCGTACAGCTGGAAGGGGAGTTAGATACAAATTGTCATCTACAACGCAGTACTGGATAGTTCCCCTTTAGCGACAAAGTCCTGTCGTAGCTGTATGTAAGTTCATCGAGAAATGTGAACCGACCATACGATCTTCTTCAAACTTGCAAGAGTGCTCTCGAATGGCGACACGAGCATTCTGTACAAGTTTCATAAACTTCGTACGGCTGGAAGGGGAGTTAGACACAAATTGTCATCTACAACGCAGTACCGGATAGTTCCCGTTCAGCGACTAAGTCCCGTCGTAGCTGCATGTAAGTTCAACGAGAAATGTGAACCGACCGTACGATCTTCTTCAAACTTGCAGGAGTGCAGTCGATTGACGACACGAGCATGCTGTAGAAGTTTCATAAACTTCGTACGGCTGGCAGCGGAGTTTGAAAATAATTGTCATCATCCGAATTACCGCTCAGCGACCAAGTCCCTTCGTAGCTGCATGTAAGTTCATCGAGAAATCTGAACCGACCGTACGATCATCTTCAAACTTGCAGGAGTGCTCTCGATTGGCGACACGAGCATTCTCTACAAGTTTCATAAACTTCGTACGGCTGGAAGGGTGTTAGACACAAATTGTCATCTACAACGTAGTACTGGATAGTTCCCGTTCAGCGACTAAGTCCCGTCGTAGGTGTATGTAAGCTCATCGAGAAATGTGAACCGACCGTACGATCTTCTTCAAACTTGCAGGAGTGCTCTCGATTGGCGACACGAGCATTCTCTACAAGTTTCATAAACTTCGTACGGCTGGAAGGGGAGTTAGACACAAATTGTCATCTACAACGCAGTTTCCGCTCAGCGACCAAGTCCCGTCGTAGGTGTATGTAAGTTCATCGAGAAATGTGAACCGACCGTACGATCTTCTTCAAACTTGCAGGAGTGCTCTCGAATGGCAACACGAGCATTCTCTACAAGTTTCATAAACTTCGTACGGCTGGAAGGGGAGTTAGACACAAATTGTCATCTACAACGCAGTACTGGATAGTTCCCGTTCAGCGACTAAGTCCCGTCGTAGGTGTATGTAAGTTCATCGAGAAATGTGAACCGACCGTACGATCTTCTTCAAACTTGCAGGAGTGCTCTCAATTGGCGACACGAGCATTCTCTACAAGTTTCATAAACTTCGTACGGCTGGAAGGGGAGTTAGACACAAATTGTCATCTACAACGCAGTTTCCGCTCAGCGACCAAGTCCCGTCGTAGCTGTATGTAAGTTCATCGAGAAATGTGAACCGACCGTACGATCTTCTTCAAACTTGCAGGAGTGCTCTCGAATGGCAACACGAGCATTCTCTACAAGTTTCATAAACTTCGTACGGCTGGAAGGGGAGTTAGACACAAATTGTCATCTACAACGCAGTACTGGATAGTTCCCGTTCAAGGACAAAGTCCCGTCGTAGGTGTATGTAAGTTCATCGAGAAATGTGAACCGAACGTACGATCTTCTTCAAACTTGCAGGAGTGCTCTCGATTGGTCACACGAGCATTCTCTACAAGTTTCATAAACTTCGTACGACTGGAAGGGGAGTTAGACACATATTGTCATCTACAACGCAGTTTCCGCTCAGCGACCAAGTCCCGTCGTAGGTGTATGTAAGTTCATCGAGAAATGCGAACCGACCGTACGATCTTCTTCAAACTTGCAGGAGTGCTCCCGATTGGCGACACGAGCATTCTCTACAAGTTTCGTAAACTTCGTACGGCTGGAAGGGGAGTTAGATACAAATTGTCATCTTCAACGCAGTACTGGATAGTTCCCGTTCAAGGACAAAGTCCCGTCGTAGGTGTATGTAAGTTCATCGAGAAATGTGAACCGACCGTACGATCTTCTTCAAACTTGCAGGAGTGCTCTCGATTGGCGACACGAGCATTCTCTACAAGTTTCATAAACTTCGTACAGCTGGAAGGGGAGTTAGATACAAATTGTCATCTACAACGCAGTACTGGATAGTTCCCGTTTAGCGACAAAGTCCTGTCGTAGCTGTATGTAAGTTCATCGAGAAATGTGAACCGACCATACGATCTTCTTCAAACTTGCAAGAGTGCTCTCGAATGGCGACACGAGCATTCTGTACAAGTTTCATAAACTTCGTACGGCTGGAAGGGGAGTTAGACACAAATTGTCATCTACAACGCAGTACCGGATAGTTCCCGTTCAGCGACTAAGTCCCGTCGTAGCTGCATGTAAGTTCAACGAGAAATGTGAACCGACCGTACGATCTTCTTCAAACTTGCAGGAGTGCAGTCGATTGACGACACGAGCATGCTGTAGAAGTTTCATAAACTTCGTACGGCTGGCAGCGGAGTTTGAAAATAATTGTCATCATCCGAATTACCGCTCAGCGACCAAGTCCCTTCGTAGCTGCATGTAAGTTCATCGAGAAATCTGAACCGACCGTACGATCATCTTCAAACTTGCAGGAGTGCTCTCGATTGGCGACACGAGCATTCTCTACAAGTTTCATAAACTTCGTACGGCTGGAAGGGTGTTAGACACAAATTGTCATCTACAACGTAGTACTGGATAGTTCCCGTTCAGCGACTAAGTCCCGTCGTAGGTGTATGTAAGCTCATCGAGAAATGTGAACCGACCGTACGATCTTCTTCAAACTTGCAGGAGTGCTCTCGATTGGCGACACGAGCATTCTCTACAAGTTTCATAAACTTCGTACGGCTGGAAGGGGAGTTAGATACAAATTGTCATCTACAACGCAGTACTGGATAGTTCCCGTTCAAGGACAAAGTCCCGTCGTAGGTGTATGTAAGTTCATCGAGAAATGTGAACCGACCGTACGATCTTCTTCAAACTTGCAGGAGTGCTCTCGATTGGCGACACGAGCATTCTCTAAAAGTTTCATAAACTTCGTACGGCTGGCAGCGGAGTTTGAAAATAATTGTCATCATCCGAATTACCGCTCAGCGACCAAGTCCCTTCGTAGCTGTATGTAAGTTCATCGAGAAATGTGAACCGAACGTACGATCTTCTTCAAACTTGCAGGAGTGCTCTCGATTGGCGACACGAGCATTCTCTACAAGTTTCATAAACTTCGTACGACTGGAAGGGGAGTTAGACACAAATTGTCATCTACAACGCAGTTTCCGCTCAGCGACCAAGTCCCGTCGTAGGTGTATGTAAGTTCATCGAGAAATGCGAACCGACCGTACGATCTTCTTCAAACTTGCAGGAGTGCTCCCGATTGGCGACACGAGCATTCTCTACAAGTTTCGTAAACTTCGTACGGCTGGAAGGGGAGTTAGATACAAATTGTCATCTACAACGCAGTACTGGATAGTTCCCGTTCAAGGACAAAGTCCCGTCGTAGGTGTATGTAAGTTCATCGAGAAATGTGAACCGACCGTACGATCTTCTTCAAACTTGCAGGAGTGCTCTCGATTGGCGACACGAGCATTCTCTACAAGTTTCATAAACTTCGTACGGCTGGCAGCGGAGTTTGAGAATAATTGTCATCATCCGAATTACCGCTCAGCGACCAAGTCCCTTCGTAGCTGCATGTAAGTTCATCGAGAAATCTGAACCGACCGTACGATCATCTTCAAACTTGCAGGAGTGCTCTCGATTGGCGACACGAGCATTCTCTACAAGTTTCATAAACTTCGTACGGCTGGAAGGGTGTTAGACACAAATTGTCATCTACAACGTAGTACTGGATAGTTCCCGTTCAGCGACTAAGTCCCGTCGTCGGTGTATGTAAGTTCATCGAGAAATGTGAACCGACCGTACGATCTTCTTCAAACTTCCAGGAGTGCTCTCGATTGGCGACACGAGCATTCTCTACAAGTTTCATAAACTTCGTACGGCTGGAAGGGGAGTTAGACACAAATTGTCATCTACAACGCAGTTTCCGCTCAGCGACCAAGTCCCGTCGTAGGTGTATGTAAGTTCATCGAGAAATGTGAACCGACCGTACGATCTTCTTCAAACTTGCAAGAGTGCTCTCGAATGGCGACACGAGCATTCTGTACAAGTTTCATAAACTTCGTACGGCTGGAAGGGGAGTTAGACACAAATTGTCATCTACAACGCAGTACTGGATAGTTCCCGTTCAGCGACTAAGTCCCGTCGTAGCTGCATGTAAGTTCAACGAGAAATGTGAACCGACCGTACGATCTTCTTCAAACTTGCAGGAGTGCAGTCGATTGACGACACGAGCATGCTGTAGAAGTTTCATAAACTTCGTACGGCTGGCAGCGGAGTTTGAAAATAATTGTCATCATCCGAATTACCGCTCAGCGACCAAGTCCCTTCGTAGCTGCATGTAAGTTCATCGAGAAATCTGAACCGACCGTACGATCATCTTCAAACTTGCAGGAGTGCTCTCGATTGGCGACACGAGCATTCTCTACAAGTTTCATAAACTTCGTACGGCTGGAAGGGTGTTAGACACAAATTGTCATCTACAACGTAGTACTGGATAGTTCCCGTTCAGCGACTAAGTCCCGTCGTAGGTGTATGTAAGTTCATCGAGAAATGTGAACCGACCGTACGATCTTCTTCAAACTTGCAGGAGTGCTCTCGATTGGCGACACGAGCATTCTCTACAAGTTTCATAAACTTCGTACGGCTGGAAGGGACTTAGACACAAATTGTCATCTACAACGCAGTACTGGATAGTTCCCGTTCAGCGACTAAGTCCCGTCGTAGCTGCATGTAAGTTCATCGAGAAATGTGAACCGACCGTACGATCTTCTTCAAACTTGCAGGAGTGCTGTCGATTGACGACACGAGCATGCTGTAGAAGTTTCATAAACTTCGAACGGCTGGCAGCGGAGTTTGAAAATAATTGTCATCATCCGAATTGCCGCTCAGCGACCAAGTCCCTTCGTAGCTGCATGTAAGTTCATCGAGAAATCTGAACCGACCGTACGATCATCTTCAAACTTGCAGGAGTGCTCTCGATTGGCGACACGAGCATTCTCTACAAGTTTCATAAACTTCGTACGGCTGGAAGGGACTTAGACACAAATTGTCATCTACAACGCAGTACTGGATAGTTCCCGTTCAGCGACTAAGTCCCGTCGTAGCTGCATGTAAGTTCATCGAGAAATGTGAACCGACCGTACGATATTCTTCAAACTTGCAGGAGTGCTGTCGATTGACGACACGAGCATTCTCTACAAGTTTCATAAACTTTGTACGGCTGGAAGGGGAGTTAGACACAAATTGTCATCTACAACGCAGTTTCCGCTCAGCGACCAAGTCCCGTCGTAGGTGTATGTAAGTTCATCGAGAAATGTGAACCGACCGTACGATCTTCTTCAAACTTGCAGGAGTGCTCTCGATTGGCGACACGAGCATTCTCTACAAGTTTCATAAACTTCGTACAGCTGGAAGGGGAGTTAGATACAAATTGTCATCTACAACGCAGTACTGGATAGTTCCCCTTTAGCGACAAAGTCCTGTCGTAGCTGTATGTAAGTTCATCGAGAAATGTGAACCGACCATACGATCTTCTTCAAACTTGCAAGAGTGCTCTCGAATGGCGACACGAGCATTCTGTACAAGTTTCATAAACTTCGTACGGCTGGAAGGGGAGTTAGACACAAATTGTCATCTACAACGCAGTACCGGATAGTTCCCGTTCAGCGACTAAGTCCCGTCGTAGCTGCATGTAAGTTCAACGAGAAATGTGAACCGACCGTACGATCTTCTTCAAACTTGCAGGAGTGCAGTCGATTGACGACACGAGCATGCTGTAGAAGTTTCATAAACTTCGTACGGCTGGCAGCGGAGTTTGAAAATAATTGTCCTCATCCGAATTACCGCTCAGCGACCAAGTCCCTTCGTAGCTGCATGTAAGTTCATCGAGAAATCTGAACCGACCGTACGATCATCTTCAAACTTGCAGGAGTGCTCTCGATTGGCGACACGAGCATTCTCTACAAGTTTCATAAACTTCGTACGGCTGGAAGGGTGTTAGACACAAATTGTCATCTACAACGTAGTACTGGATAGTTCCCGTTCAGCGACTAAGTCCCGTCGTAGGTGTATGTAAGCTCATCGAGAAATGTGAACCGACCGTACGATCTTCTTCAAACTTGCAGGAGTGCTCTCGATTGGCGACACGAGCATTCTCTACAAGTTTCATAAACTTCGTACGGCTGGAAGGGGAGTTAGACACAAATTGTCATCTACAACGCAGTTTCCGCTCAGCGACCAAGTCCCGTCGTAGGTGTATGTAAGTTCATCGAGAAATGTGAACCGACCGTACGATCTTCTTCAAACTTGCAGGAGTGCTCTCGAATGGCAACACGAGCATTCTCTACAAGTTTCATAAACTTCGTACGGCTGGAAGGGGAGTTAGACACAAATTGTCATCTACAACGCAGTACTGGATAGTTCCCGTTCAGCGACTAAGTCCCGTCGTAGGTGTATGTAAGTTCATCGAGAAATGTGAACCGACCGTACGATCTTCTTCAAACTTGCAGGAGTGCTCTCGATTGGCGACACGAGCATTCTCTACAAGTTTCATAAACTTCGTACGGCTGGAAGGGGAGTTAGACACAAATTGTCATCTACAACGCAGTTTCCGCTCAGCGACCAAGTCCCGTCGTAGCTGTATGTAAGTTCATCGAGAAATGTGAACCGACCGTACGATCTTCTTCAAACTTGCAGGAGTGCTCTCGAATGGCAACACGAGCATTCTCTACAAGTTTCATAAACTTCGTACGGCTGGAAGGGGAGTTAGACACAAATTGTCATCTACAACGCAGTACTGGATAGTTCCCGTTCAAGGACAAAGTCCCGTCGTAGGTGTATGTAAGTTCATCGAGAAATGTGAACCGAACGTACGATCTTCTTCAAACTTGCAGGAGTGCTCTCGATTGGTCACACGAGCATTCTCTACAAGTTTCATAAACTTCGTACGACTGGAAGGGGAGTTAGACACATATTGTCATCTACAACGCAGTTTCCGCTCAGCGACCAAGTCCCGTCGTAGGTGTATGTAAGTTCATCGAGAAATGCGAACCGACCGTACGATCTTCTTCAAACTTGCAGGAGTGCTCCCGATTGGCGACACGAGCATTCTCTACAAGTTTCGTAAACTTCGTACGGCTGGAAGGGGAGTTAGATACAAATTGTCATCTTCAACGCAGTACTGGATAGTTCCCGTTCAAGGACAAAGTCCCGTCGTAGGTGTATGTAAGTTCATCGAGAAATGTGAACCGACCGTACGATCTTCTTCAAACTTGCAGGAGTGCTCTCGATTGGCGACACGAGCATTCTCTACAAGTTTCATAAACTTCGTACAGCTGGAAGGGGAGTTAGATACAAATTGTCATCTACAACGCAGTACTGGATAGTTCCCGTTTAGCGACAAAGTCCTGTCGTAGCTGTATGTAAGTTCATCGAGAAATGTGAACCGACCATACGATCTTCTTCAAACTTGCAAGAGTGCTCTCGAATGGCGACACGAGCATTCTGTACAAGTTTCATAAACTTCGTACGGCTGGAAGGGGAGTTAGACACAAATTGTCATCTACAACGCAGTACCGGATAGTTCCCGTTCAGCGACTAAGTCCCGTCGTAGCTGCATGTAAGTTCAACGAGAAATGTGAACCGACCGTACGATCTTCTTCAAACTTGCAGGAGTGCAGTCGATTGACGACACGAGCATGCTGTAGAAGTTTCATAAACTTCGTACGGCTGGCAGCGGAGTTTGAAAATAATTGTCATCATCCGAATTACCGCTCAGCGACCAAGTCCCTTCGTAGCTGCATGTAAGTTCATCGAGAAATCTGAACCGACCGTACGATCATCTTCAAACTTGCAGGAGTGCTCTCGATTGGCGACACGAGCATTCTCTACAAGTTTCATAAACTTCGTACGGCTGGAAGGGTGTTAGACACAAATTGTCATCTACAACGTAGTACTGGATAGTTCCCGTTCAGCGACTAAGTCCCGTCGTAGGTGTATGTAAGCTCATCGAGAAATGTGAACCGACCGTACGATCTTCTTCAAACTTGCAGGAGTGCTCTCGATTGGCGACACGAGCATTCTCTACAAGTTTCATAAACTTCGTACGGCTGGAAGGGGAGTTAGATACAAATTGTCATCTACAACGCAGTACTGGATAGTTCCCGTTCAAGGACAAAGTCCCGTCGTAGGTGTATGTAAGTTCATCGAGAAATGTGAACCGACCGTACGATCTTCTTCAAACTTGCAGGAGTGCTCTCGATTGGCGACACGAGCATTCTCTAAAAGTTTCATAAACTTCGTACGGCTGGCAGCGGAGTTTGAAAATAATTGTCATCATCCGAATTACCGCTCAGCGACCAAGTCCCTTCGTAGCTGTATGTAAGTTCATCGAGAAATGTGAACCGAACGTACGATCTTCTTCAAACTTGCAGGAGTGCTCTCGATTGGCGACACGAGCATTCTCTACAAGTTTCATAAACTTCGTACGACTGGAAGGGGAGTTAGACACAAATTGTCATCTACAACGCAGTTTCCGCTCAGCGACCAAGTCCCGTCGTAGGTGTATGTAAGTTCATCGAGAAATGCGAACCGACCGTACGATCTTCTTCAAACTTGCAGGAGTGCTCCCGATTGGCGACACGAGCATTCTCTACAAGTTTCGTAAACTTCGTACGGCTGGAAGGGGAGTTAGATACAAATTGTCATCTACAACGCAGTACTGGATAGTTCCCGTTCAAGGACAAAGTCCCGTCGTAGGTGTATGTAAGTTCATCGAGAAATGTGAACCGACCGTACGATCTTCTTCAAACTTGCAGGAGTGCTCTCGATTGGCGACACGAGCATTCTCTACAAGTTTCATAAACTTCGTACGGCTGGCAGCGGAGTTTGAGAATAATTGTCATCATCCGAATTACCGCTCAGCGACCAAGTCCCTTCGTAGCTGCATGTAAGTTCATCGAGAAATCTGAACCGACCGTACGATCATCTTCAAACTTGCAGGAGTGCTCTCGATTGGCGACACGAGCATTCTCTACAAGTTTCATAAACTTCGTACGGCTGGAAGGGTGTTAGACACAAATTGTCATCTACAACGTAGTACTGGATAGTTCCCGTTCAGCGACTAAGTCCCGTCGTCGGTGTATGTAAGTTCATCGAGAAATGTGAACCGACCGTACGATCTTCTTCAAACTTCCAGGAGTGCTCTCGATTGGCGACACGAGCATTCTCTACAAGTTTCATAAACTTCGTACGGCTGGAAGGGGAGTTAGACACAAATTGTCATCTACAACGCAGTTTCCGCTCAGCGACCAAGTCCCGTCGTAGGTGTATGTAAGTTCATCGAGAAATGTGAACCGACCGTACGATCTTCTTCAAACTTGCAAGAGTGCTCTCGAATGGCGACACGAGCATTCTGTACAAGTTTCATAAACTTCGTACGGCTGGAAGGGGAGTTAGACACAAATTGTCATCTACAACGCAGTACTGGATAGTTCCCGTTCAGCGACTAAGTCCCGTCGTAGCTGCATGTAAGTTCAACGAGAAATGTGAACCGACCGTACGATCTTCTTCAAACTTGCAGGAGTGCAGTCGATTGACGACACGAGCATGCTGTAGAAGTTTCATAAACTTCGTACGGCTGGCAGCGGAGTTTGAAAATAATTGTCATCATCCGAATTACCGCTCAGCGACCAAGTCCCTTCGTAGCTGCATGTAAGTTCATCGAGAAATCTGAACCGACCGTACGATCATCTTCAAACTTGCAGGAGTGCTCTCGATTGGCGACACGAGCATTCTCTACAAGTTTCATAAACTTCGTACGGCTGGAAGGGTGTTAGACACAAATTGTCATCTACAACGTAGTACTGGATAGTTCCCGTTCAGCGACTAAGTCCCGTCGTAGGTGTATGTAAGTTCATCGAGAAATGTGAACCGACCGTACGATCTTCTTCAAACTTGCAGGAGTGCTCTCGATTGGCGACACGAGCATTCTCTACAAGTTTCATAAACTTCGTACGGCTGGAAGGGACTTAGACACAAATTGTCATCTACAACGCAGTACTGGATAGTTCCCGTTCAGCGACTAAGTCCCGTCGTAGCTGCATGTAAGTTCATCGAGAAATGTGAACCGACCGTACGATCTTCTTCAAACTTGCAGGAGTGCTGTCGATTGACGACACGAGCATGCTGTAGAAGTTTCATAAACTTCGAACGGCTGGCAGCGGAGTTTGAAAATAATTGTCATCATCCGAATTGCCGCTCAGCGACCAAGTCCCTTCGTAGCTGCATGTAAGTTCATCGAGAAATCTGAACCGACCGTACGATCATCTTCAAACTTGCAGGAGTGCTCTCGATTGGCGGCACGAGCATTCTCTACAAGTTTCATAACCTTCGTACGGTTGGAAGGGTGTTAGACACAAATTGTCATGTACAACGCAGTACTGGATAGTTCTCGTTCAGCGACTAAGTCCCGTCGTAGCTGCATGTAAGTTCATCGAGAAATGTGAACCGACCGTACGATATTCTTCAAACTTGCAGGAGTGCTGTCGATTGACGACACGAGCATGCTGTAGAAGTTTCATAAACTTCGTACGGCTGGCAGCGGAGTTTGAAAATAATTGTCATCATCCGAATTTCCGCTCAGCGACCAAGTCCATTCGTAGCTGCATGTAAGTTCATCGAGAAATCTGAACCGAACGTACGATCTTCTTCAAACTTGCAGGAGTGTTCTCGATTGGCGACACGAGCATTCTGTACAAGTTTCATAAATTTCGTACGGCTGGAAGGGGAGTTAGACACAAATTGTCATCTACAACGCAGTACTGGATAGTTCCCGTTCAGCGACTAAGTCCCGTCGTAGCTGCATGTAAGTTCATCTTGAAATGTGAACCGACCGTGTGATCTTCTTCAAACTTGTAGGAGTGCTCTCGAATGGCGACACGAGCATTCTGTACAAGTTTCATAAACTTCGTACAGCTGGAAGGGGAGTTAGACACAAATTGTCATCTACAACGCAGTTTCCGCTCAGCGACCAAGTCCCGTCGTAGCTGTATGTAAGTTCATCGAGAAATGTGAACCGACCGTACGATCTTCTTCAAACTTGCAGGAGTGCTCTCGATTGGCGACACGAGCATTCTCTACAAGTTTCATAAACTTCGTACGGCTGGAAGGGGAGTTAGACACAAATTGTCATCTACAACGCAGTATTGGATAGTTCTCGTTCAGAGACCAAGTCCCGTCGTAGCTGCAGGTAAGTTCATCGAGAAATGTGAACCGACCGTACGATCTTCTTCAAACTTGCAGGAGTGCTCTCGATTGCTGACACGAGCATGCTGTACAAGTTTCATAAACTTCGTACGGCTGGAAGCGGAGTTTGAAAATAATTGTCATCATCCGAATTTCCGCTCAGCGACCAAGTCCCTTCGTAGCTGCATGTAAGTTCATCGAGAAATCTGAACCGACCGTACGATCATCTTCAAACTTGCAGGAGTGCTCTCGATTGGCGACACGAGCATTCTCTACAAGTTTCATAAACTTCGTACGGCTGGAAGGGGAGTTAGACACAAATTGTCATCTACAACGCAGTACTGGATAGTTCCCGTTCAGCGACTAAGTCCCGTCGTAGCTGCATGTAAGTTCATCGAGAAATGTGAACCGACCGTACGATCTTCGTCAAACTTGCAGGTGTGCTGTCGATTGACGACACGAGCATGCTGTAGAAGTTTCATAAACTTCGTACGGCTGGAAGGGGTGTTAGACACAAATTGTCATCTACAACGCAGTACTGGATAGTTCCCGTTCAGCGCCTAAGTCCTGTCGTAGTTGTATGTAAGTTCATCGAGAAATGTGAACCGACCGTACGATCTTCTTCAAACTTGCAGGAGTGCTCTCGATTGGCGACACGAGCATTCTCTACAAGTTTCATAAACTTCGTACGGCTGGAAGGGGAGTTAGACACAAATTGTCATCTACAACGCAGTTTCCGCTCAGCGACCAAGTCCCGTCGTAGGTGTATGTAAGTTCATCGAGAAATGTGAACCGTTCGTACAATCTTCTTCAAACTTGCAAGAGTGCTCTCGTATGGCGACACGAGCATTCTGTACAAGTTTCATAAACTTCGTACGGCTGGAAGGGAGTTAGACACAAATTGTCATCTACAACGCAGTACTGGATAGTTCCCGTTCAGCGACTAAGTCCCGTCGTAGCTGCATGTAAGTTCATCGAGAAATGTGAACCGACCGTACGATCTTCTTCAAACTTGCGGGAGTGCTGTCGATTGACGACACGAGCATGCTGTAGAAGTCTTATAAACTTCGTACGGCTGGCAGCGGAGTTTGACAATAATTGTCATCATCCGAATTTCCGCTCAGCGACCAAGACCCGTCGTAGGTGTATGTAAGTTCATCGAGAAATGTGAACCGACCGTACGATCTTCTTCAAACTTGCAGGAGTGCTCTCGATTGGCGACACGAGCATTCTCTACAAGTTTCATAAACTTCGTACGGCTGGAAGGGGAGTTAGATACAAATTGTCATCTACAACGCAGTACTGGATAGTTCCCGTTTAGCGACAAAGTCCCGTCGTAGCTGTATGTAAGTTCATCGAGAAATGTGAACCGACCGTACGATCTTCTTCAAACTTGCAAGAGTGCTCTCGTATGGCGACACGAGCATTCTCTACAAGTTTCATAAACTTCGTACGGCTGGAAGGGAGTTAGACACAAATTGTCATCTACAACGCAGTACTGGATAGTTCCCGTTCAGCGACTAAGTCCCGTCGTAGCTGCATGTAAGTTCATCGAGAAATGTGAACCGACCGTACGATCTTCTTCAAACTTGCAGGAGTGCTGTCGATTGACGACACGAGCATGCTGTAGAAGTTTCATAAACTTCGTACGGCTGGCAACGGAGTTTGAAAATAATTGTCATCATCCGAATTTCCGCTCAGCGACCAAGTCCCTTCGTAGCTGCATGTAAAATCATCGAGAAATCTGAACCGACCGTACGATCATCTTCAAACTTGCAGGAGTGCTCTCGATTGGCGACACGAGCATTCTGTGCAAGTTTCATAAACTTCGTACGGCTGGAAGGGGAGTTTGAAAAAAATTTTCATCATCCAAATTTCCGCTCAGCGACCAAGACCCTTCGTAGCTGTATGTAAGTTCATCGAGAAATGTGAACCGACCGTACGATCTTCTTCAAACTTGCAGGAGTGCTCTCGATTGGCGACACGAGCATTCTCTACAAGTTTCATAAACTTCGTACGTCTGGAAGGGGAGTTAGACACAAATTGTCATCTACAACGCAGTTTCCGCTCAGCGACCAAGTCCCGTCGTAGCTTTATGTAAGTTCATCGAGAAATGCGAACCGACCGTACGATCTTCTTCAAACTTGCAGGAGTGCTCTCGATTGGCGACACGAGCATTCTCTACAAGTTTCATAACCTTCGTACGGTTGGAAGGGTGTTAGACACAAATTGTCATGTACAACGCAGTACTGGATAGTTCTCGTTCAGCGACTAAGTCCCGTCGTAGCTGCATGTAAGTTCATCGAGAAATGTGAACCGACCGTACGATCTTCTTCAAACTTGCGGGAGTGCTGTCGATTGACGACACGAGCATGCTGTAGAAGTCTTATAAACTTCGTACGGCTGGCAGCGGAGTTTGAAAATAATTGTCATCATCCGAATTTCCGCTCAGCGACCAAGTCCCGTCGTAGGTGTATGTAAGTTCATCGAGAAATGTGAACCGACCGTACGATCTTCTTCAAACTTGCAGGAGTGCTCTCGATTGGCGACACGAGCATTCTCTACAAGTTTCATAAACTTCGTACGGCTGGAAGGGGAGTTAGATACAAATTGTCATCTACAACGCAGTACTGGATAGTTCCCGTTTAGCGACAAAGTCCCGTCGTAGCTGTATGTAAGTTCATCGAGAAATGTGAACCGACCGTACGATCTTCTTCAAACGTGCAAGAGTGCTCTCGTATGGCGACACGAGCATTCTCTACAAGTTTCATAAACTTCGTACGGCTGGAAGGGAGTTAGACACAAATTGTCATCTACAACGCAGTACTGGATAGTTCCCGTTCAGCGACTAAGTCCCGTCGTAGCTGCATGTAAGTTCATCGAGAAATGTGAACCGACCGTACGATCTTCTTCAAACTTGCAGGAGTGCTGTCGATTGACGACACGAGCATGCTGTAGAAGTTTGATAAACTTCGTACGGCTGGCAACGGAGTTTGAAAATAATTGTCATCATCCGAATTTCCGCTCAGCGACCAAGTCCCTTCGTAGCTGCATGTAAAATCATCGAGAAATCTGAACCGACCGTACGATCATCTTCAAACTTGCAGGAGTGCTCTCGATTGGCGACACGAGCATTCTGTGCAAGTTTCATAAACTTCGTACGGCTGGAAGGGGAGTTTGAAAAAAATTGTCATCATCCAAATTTCCGCTCAGCGACCAAGACCCTTCGTAGCTGTATGTAAGTTCATCGAGAAATGTGAACCGACCGTACGATCTTCTTCAAACTTGCAGGAGTGCTCTCGATTGGCGACACGAGCATTCTCTACAAGTTTCATAAACTTCGTACGTCTGGAAGGGGAGTTAGACACAAATTGTCATCTACAACGCAGTTTCCGCTCAGCGACCAAGTCCCGTCGTAGCTTTATGTAAGTTCATCGAGAAATGCGAACCGACCGTACGATCTTCTTCAAACTTGCAGGAGTGCTCTCGATTGGCGACACGAGCATTCTCTACAAGTTTCATAACCTTCGTACGGTTGGAAGGGTGTTAGACACAAATTGTCATGTACAACGCAGTACTGGATAGTTCTCGTTCAGCGACTAAGTCCCGTCGTAGCTGCATGTAAGTTCATCGAGAAATGCGAACCGATCGTACGATCTTCCTCAAACTTCCAGGAGTGCTCCCGATTGACGACACGAGCATGCTGTACAAGTTTCATAAACTTCGTACGGCTGGAAGGGGAGTTAGACACAAATTGTCATCTACAACGCAGTACTGGATAGTTCCCGTTCAGCGACTAGGTGCCGTCGTAGGTGTATGTAAGTTCATCGAGAAATGTGAACCGACCGTACGATCTTCTTCAAACTTGCAGGAGTGCTCTCGATTGGCGACACGAGCATTCTCTACAAGTTTCATAAACTTCGTACGGCTGGAAGGGGAGTTAGACACAAATTGTCATCTACAACGCAGTATTGGATAGTTCTCGTTCAGAGACCAAGTCCCGTCGTAGCTGCAGGTAAGTTCATCGAGAAATGTGAGCCGACCGTACGATCTTCTTCAAACTTGCAGGAGTGCTCTCGATTGCTGACACGAGCATGCTGTACAAGTTTCATAAACTTCGTACGGCTGGAAGCGGAGTTTGAAAATAATTGTCATCATCCGAATTTCCGCTCAGCGACCAAGTCCCTTCGTAGCTGCATGTAAGTTCATCGAGAAATCTGAACCGACCGTACGATCATCTTCAAACTTGCAGGAGTGCTCTCGATTGGCGACACGAGCATTCTCTACAAGTTTCATAAACTTCGTACGGCTGGAAGGGGAGTTAGACACAAATTGTCATCTACAACGCAGTACTGGATAGTTCCCGTTCAGCGACTAAGTCCCGTCGTAGCTGCATGTAAGTTCATCGAGAAATGTGAACCGACCGTACGATATTCTTCAAACTTGCAGGAGTGCTGTCGATTGACGACACGAGCATGCTGTAGAAGTTTCATAAACTTCGTACGGCTGGCAGCGGAGTTTGAAAATAATTGTCATCATCCGAATTTCCGCTCAGCGACCAAGTCCATTCGTAGCTGCATGTAAGTTCATCGAGAAATCTGAACCGAACGTACGATCTTCTTCAAACTTGCAGGAGTGTTCTCGATTGGCGACACGAGCATTCTGTACAAGTTTCATAAACTTCGTACGGCTGGAAGGGGAGTTAGACACAAATTGTCATCTACAACGCAGTACTGGATAGTTCCCGTTCAGCGACTAAGTCCCGTCGTAGCTGCATGTAAGTTCATCGAGAAATGTGAACCGACCGTGTGATCTTCTTCAAACTTGTAGGAGTGCTCTCGAATGGCGACACGAGCATTCTGTACAAGTTTCATAAACTTCGTTCAGCTGGAAGGGGAGTTAGACACAAATTGTCATCTACAACGCAGTTTCCGCTCAGCGACCAAGTCCCGTCGTAGCTGTATGTAAGTTCATCGAGAAATGCGAACCGATCGTACGATCTTCCTCAAACTTCCAGGAGTGCTCCCGATTGACGACACGAGCATGCTGTACAAGTTTCATAAACTTCGTACGGCTGGAAGGGGAGTTAGACACAAATTGTCATCTACAACGCAGTACTGGATAGTTCCCGTTCAGCGACTAGGTGCCGTCGTAGGTGTATGTAAGTTCATCGAGAAATGTGAACCGACCGTACGATCTTCTTCAAACTTGCAGGAGTGCTCTCGATTGGCGACACGAGCATTCTCTACAAGTTTCATAAACTTCGTACGGCTGGAAGGGGAGTTAGACACAAATTGTCATCTACAACGCAGTATTGGATAGTTCTCGTTCAGAGACCAAGTCCCGTCGTAGCTGCAGGTAAGTTCATCGAGAAATGTGAACCGACCGTACGATCTTCTTCAAACTTGCAGGAGTGCTCTCGATTGCTGACACGAGCATGCTGTACAAGTTTCATAAACTTCGTATGGCTGGAAGCGGAGTTTGAAAATAATTGTCATCATCCGAATTTCCGCTCAGCGACCAAGTCCCTTCGTAGCTGCATGTAAGTTCATCGAGAAATCTGAACCGACCGTACGATCATCTTCAAACTTGCAGGAGTGCTCTCGATTGGCGACACGAGCATTCTCTACAAGTTTCATAAACTTCGTACGGCTGGAAGGGGAGTTAGACACAAATTGTCATCTACAACGCAGTACTGGATAGTTCCCGTTCAGCGACTAAGTCCCGTCGTAGCTGCATGTAAGTTCATCGAGAAATGTGAACCGACCGTACGATCTTCGTCAAACTTGCAGGTGTGCTGTCGATTGACGACACGAGCATGCTGTAGAAGTTTCATAAACTTCGTACGGCTGGAAGGGGAGTTAGACACAAATTGTCATCTACAACGCAGTATTGGATAGTTCTCGTTCAGAGACCAAGTCCCGTCGTAGTTGTATGTAAGTTCATCGAGAAATGTGAACCGACCGTACGATCTTCTTCAAACTTGCAGGAGTGCTCTCGATTGGCGACACGAGCATTCTCTACAAGTTTCATAAACTTCGTACGGCTGGAAGGGGAGTTAGACACAAATTGTCATCTACAACGCAGTTTCCGCTCAGCGACCAAGTCCCGTCGTAGGTGTATGTAAGTTCATCGAGAAATGTGAACCGACCGTACGATCTTCTTCAAACTTGCAGGAGTGCTCTCGATTGGCGACACGAGCATTCTCTACAAGTTTCATAAACTTCGTACGGCTGGAAGGGGAGTTAGACACAAATTGTCATCTACAACGCAGCTTCCGCTCAGCGACCAAGTCCCGTCGTAGGTGTATGTAAGTTCATCGAGAAATCTGAACCGACCGTACGATCTTCTTCAAACTTGCAGGAGTGTTCTCGATTGGCGACACGAGCATTCTGTACAAGTTTCATAAACTTCGTACGGCTGGAAGGGGAGTTAGACACAAATTGTCATCTACAACGCAGTACTGGATAGTTCCCGTTCAGCGACTAAGTCCCGTCGTAGCTGCATGTAAGTTCATCGAGAAATGTGAACCGACCGTGTGATCTTCTTCAAACTTGTAGGAGTGCTCTCGAATGGCGACACGAGCATTCTCTACAAGTTTCATAAACTTCGTACGTCTGGAAGGGGAGTTAGACACAAATTGTCATCTACAACGCAGTTTCCGCTCAGCGACCAAGTCCCGTCGTAGCTTTATGTAAGTTCATCGAGAAATGCGAACCGACCGTACGATCTTCTTCAAACTTGCAGGAGTGCTCTCGATTGGCGACACGAGCATTCTCTACAAGTTTCATAACCTTCGTACGGTTGGAAGGGTGTTAGACACAAATTGTCATCTACAACGCAGTACTGGATAGTTCTCGTTCAGCGACTAAGTCCCGTCGTAGCTGCATGTAAGTTCATCGAGAAATGTGAACCGACCGTACGATATTCTTCAAACTTGCAGGAGTGCTGTCGATTGACGACACGAGCATGCTGTAGAAGTTTCATAAACTTCGTACGGCTGGCAGCGGAGTTTGAAAATAATTGTCATCATCCGAATTTCCGCTCAGCGACCAAGTCCATTCGTAGCTGCATGTAAGTTCATCGAGAAATCTGAACCGAACGTACGATCTTCTTCAAACTTGCAGGAGTGTTCTCGATTGGCGACACGAGCATTCTGTACAAGTTTCATAAACTTCGTACGGCTGGAAGGGGAGTTAGACACAAATTGTCATCTACAACGCAGTACTGGATAGTTCCCGTTCAGCGACTAAGTCCCGTCGTAGCTGCATGTAAGTTCATCGAGAAATGTGAACCGACCGTGTGATCTTCTTCAAACTTGTAGGAGTGCTCTCGAATGGCGACACGAGCATTCTGTACAAGTTTCATAAACTTCGTTCAGCTGGAAGGGGAGTTAGACACAAATTGTCATCTACAACGCAGTTTCCGCTCAGCGACCAAGTCCCGTCGTAGCTGTATGTAAGTTCATCGAGAAATGCGAACCGATCGTACGATCTTCCTCAAACTTCCAGGAGTGCTCCCGATTGACGACACGAGCATGCTGTACAAGTTTCATAAACTTCGTACGGCTGGAAGGGGAGTTAGACACAAATTGTCATCTACAACGCAGTACTGGATAGTTCCCGTTCAGCGACTAGGTGCCGTCGTAGGTGTATGTAAGTTCATCGAGAAATGTGAACCGACCGTACGATCTTCTTCAAACTTGCAGGAGTGCTCTCGATTGGCGACACGAGCATTCTCTACAAGTTTCATAAACTTCGTACGGCTGGAAGGGGAGTTAGACACAAATTGTCATCTACAACGCAGTATTGGATAGTTCTCGTTCAGAGACCAAGTCCCGTCGTAGCTGCAGGTAAGTTCATCGAGAAATGTGAACCGACCGTACGATCTTCTTCAAACTTGCAGGAGTGCTCTCGATTGCTGACACGAGCATGCTGTACAAGTTTCATAAACTTCGTATGGCTGGAAGCGGAGTTTGAAAATAATTGTCATCATCCGAATTTCCGCTCAGCGACCAAGTCCCTTCGTAGCTGCATGTAAGTTCATCGAGAAATCTGAACCGACCGTACGATCATCTTCAAACTTGCAGGAGTGCTCTCGATTGGCGACACGAGCATTCTCTACAAGTTTCATAAACTTCGTACGGCTGGAAGGGGAGTTAGACACAAATTGTCATCTACAACGCAGTACTGGATAGTTCCCGTTCAGCGACTAAGTCCCGTCGTAGCTGCATGTAAGTTCATCGAGAAATGTGAACCGACCGTACGATCTTCGTCAAACTTGCAGGTGTGCTGTCGATTGACGACACGAGCATGCTGTAGAAGTTTCATAAACTTCGTACGGCTGGAAGGGGAGTTAGACACAAATTGTCATCTACAACGCAGTATTGGATAGTTCTCGTTCAGAGACCAAGTCCCGTCGTAGTTGTATGTAAGTTCATCGAGAAATGTGAACCGACCGTACGATCTTCTTCAAACTTGCAGGAGTGCTCTCGATTGGCGACACGAGCATTCTCTACAAGTTTCATAAACTTCGTACGGCTGGAAGGGGAGTTAGACACAAATTGTCATCTACAACGCAGTTTCCGCTCAGCGACCAAGTCCCGTCGTAGGTGTATGTAAGTTCATCGAGAAATGTGAACCGACCGTACGATCTTCTTCAAACTTGCAGGAGTGCTCTCGATTGGCGACACGAGCATTCTCTACAAGTTTCATAAACTTCGTACGGCTGGAAGGGGAGTTAGACACAAATTGTCATCTACAACGCAGCTTCCGCTCAGCGACCAAGTCCCGTCGTAGGTGTATGTAAGTTCATCGAGAAATCTGAACCGACCGTACGATCTTCTTCAAACTTGCAGGAGTGTTCTCGATTGGCGACACGAGCATTCTGTACAAGTTTCATAAACTTCGTACGGCTGGAAGGGGAGTTAGACACAAATTGTCATCTACAACGCAGTACTGGATAGTTCCCGTTCAGCGACTAAGTCCCGTCGTAGCTGCATGTAAGTTCATCGAGAAATGTGAACCGACCGTGTGATCTTCTTCAAACTTGTAGGAGTGCTCTCGAATGGCGACACGAGCATTCTCTACAAGTTTCATAAACTTCGTACGTCTGGAAGGGGAGTTAGACACAAATTGTCATCTACAACGCAGTTTCCGCTCAGCGACCAAGTCCCGTCGTAGCTTTATGTAAGTTCATCGAGAAATGCGAACCGACCGTACGATCTTCTTCAAACTTGCAGGAGTGCTCTCGATTGGCGACACGAGCATTCTCTACAAGTTTCATAACCTTCGTACGGTTGGAAGGGTGTTAGACACAAATTGTCATCTACAACGCAGTACTGGATAGTTCTCGTTCAGCGACTAAGTCCCGTCGTAGCTGCATGTAAGTTCATCGAGAAATGTGAACCGACCGTACGATATTCTTCAAACTTGCAGGAGTGCTGTCGATTGACGACACGAGCATGCTGTAGAAGTTTCATAAACTTCGTACGGCTGGCAGCGGAGTTTGAAAATAATTGTCATCATCCGAATTTCCGCTCAGCGACCAAGTCCATTCGTAGCTGCATGTAAGTTCATCGAGAAATCTGAACCGAACGTACGATCTTCTTCAAACTTGCAGGAGTGTTCTCGATTGGCGACACGAGCATTCTGTACAAGTTTCATAAACTTCGTACGGCTGGAAGGGGAGTTAGACACAAATTGTCATCTACAACGCAGTACTGGATAGTTCCCGTTCAGCGACTAAGTCCCGTCGTAGCTGCATGTAAGTTCATCGAGAAATGTGAACCGACCGTGTGATCTTCTTCAAACTTGTAGGAGTGCTCTCGAATGGCGACACGAGCATTCTGTACAAGTTTCATAAACTTCGTTCAGCTGGAAGGGGAGTTAGACACAAATTGTCATCTACAACGCAGTTTCCGCTCAGCGACCAAGTCCCGTCGTAGCTGTATGTAAGTTCATCGAGAAATGCGAACCGATCGTACGATCTTCCTCAAACTTCCAGGAGTGCTCCCGATTGACGACACGAGCATGCTGTACAAGTTTCATAAACTTCGTACGGCTGGAAGGGGAGTTAGACACAAATTGTCATCTACAACGCAGTACTGGATAGTTCCCGTTCAGCGACTAGGTGCCGTCGTAGGTGTATGTAAGTTCATCGAGAAATGTGAACCGACCGTACGATCTTCTTCAAACTTGCAGGAGTGCTCTCGATTGGCGACACGAGCATTCTCTACAAGTTTCATAAACTTCGTACGGCTGGAAGGGGAGTTAGACACAAATTGTCATCTACAACGCAGTATTGGATAGTTCTCGTTCAGAGACCAAGTCCCGTCGTAGCTGCAGGTAAGTTCATCGAGAAATGTGAACCGACCGTACGATCTTCTTCAAACTTGCAGGAGTGCTCTCGATTGCTGACACGAGCATGCTGTACAAGTTTCATAAACTTCGTATGGCTGGAAGCGGAGTTTGAAAATAATTGTCATCATCCGAATTTCCGCTCAGCGACCAAGTCCCTTCGTAGCTGCATGTAAGTTCATCGAGAAATCTGAACCGACCGTACGATCATCTTCAAACTTGCAGGAGTGCTCTCGATTGGCGACACGAGCATTCTCTACAAGTTTCATAAACTTCGTACGGCTGGAAGGGGAGTTAGACACAAATTGTCATCTACAACGCAGTACTGGATAGTTCCCGTTCAGCGACTAAGTCCCGTCGTAGCTGCATGTAAGTTCATCGAGAAATGTGAACCGACCGTACGATCTTCGTCAAACTTGCAGGTGTGCTGTCGATTGACGACACGAGCATGCTGTAGAAGTTTCATAAACTTCGTACGGCTGGAAGGGGAGTTAGACACAAATTGTCATCTACAACGCAGTATTGGATAGTTCTCGTTCAGAGACCAAGTCCCGTCGTAGTTGTATGTAAGTTCATCGAGAAATGTGAACCGACCGTACGATCTTCTTCAAACTTGCAGGAGTGCTCTCGATTGGCGACACGAGCATTCTCTACAAGTTTCATAAACTTCGTACGGCTGGAAGGGGAGTTAGTCACAAATTGTCATCTACAACGCAGTTTCCGCTCAGCGACCAAGTCCCGTCGTAGGTGTATGTAAGTTCATCGAGAAATGTGAACCGACCGTACGATCTTCTTCAAACTTGCAGGAGTGCTCTCGATTGGCGACACGAGCATTCTCTACAAGTTTCATAAACTTCGTACGGCTGGAAGGGGAGTTAGACACAAATTGTCATCTACAACGCAGCTTCCGCTCAGCGACCAAGTCCCGTCGTAGGTGTATGTAAGTTCATCGAGAAATCTGAACCGACCGTACGATCTTCTTCAAACTTGCAGGAGTGTTCTCGATTGGCGACACGAGCATTCTGTACAAGTTTCATAAACTTCGTACGGCTGGAAGGGGAGTTAGACACAAATTGTCATCTACAACGCAGTACTGGATAGTTCCCGTTCAGCGACTAAGTCCCGTCGTAGCTGCATGTAAGTTCATCGAGAAATGTGAACCGACCGTGTGATATTCTTCAAACTTGTAGGAGTGCTCTCGAATGGCGACACGAGCATTCTCTACAAGTTTCATAAACTTCGTACGTCTGGAAGGGGAGTTAGACACAAATTGTCATCTACAACGCAGTTTCCGCTCAGCGACCAAGTCCCGTCGTAGCTTTATGTAAGTTCATCGAGAAATGCGAACCGACCGTACGATCTTCTTCAAACTTGCAGGAGTGCTCTCGATTGGCGACACGAGCATTCTCTACAAGTTTCATAACCTTCGTACGGTTGGAAGGGTGTTAGACACAAATTGTCATCTACAACGCAGTACTGGATAGTTCTCGTTCAGCGACTAAGTCCCGTCGTAGCTGCATGTAAGTTCATCGAGAAATGTGAACCGACCGTACGATATTCTTCAAACTTGCAGGAGTGCTGTCGATTGACGACACGAGCATGCTGTAGAAGTTTCATAAACTTCGTACGGCTGGCAGCGGAGTTTGAAAATAATTGTCATCATCCGAATTTCCGCTCAGCGACCAAGTCCATTCGTAGCTGCATGTAAGTTCATCGAGAAATCTGAACCGACCGTACGATCTTCTTCAAACTTGCAGGAGTGCTCTCGATTGGCGACACGAGCATTCTCTACAAGTTTCATAAACTTCGTACGGCTGGAAGGGGAGTTAGACACAAATTGTCATCTACAACGCAGTACTGGATAGTTCCCGTTCAGCGACTAAGTCCCGTCGTAGCTGCATGTAAGTTCATCGAGAAATGTGAACCGACCGTACGATCTTCGTCAAACTTGCAGGTGTGCTGTCGATTGACGACACGAGCATGCTGTAGAAGTTTCATAAACTTCGTACGGCTGGAAGGGGTGTTAGACACAAATTGTCATCTACAACGCAGTACTGGATAGTTCCCGTTCAGCGCCTAAGTCCTGTCGTAGTTGTATGTAAGTTCATCGAGAAATGTGAACCGACCGTACGATCTTCTTCAAACTTGCAGGAGTGCTCTCGATTGGCGACACGAGCATTCTCTACAAGTTTCATAAACTTCGTACGGCTGGAAGGGGAGTTAGACACAAATTGTCATCTACAACGCAGTTTCCGCTCAGCGACCAAGTCCCGTCGTAGGTGTATGTAAGTTCATCGAGAAATGCGAACCGACCGTACGATCTTCTTCAAACTTGCAGGAGTGCTCTCGATTGGCGACACGAGCATTCTCTACAAGTTTCATAACCTTCGTACGGTTGGAAGGGTGTTAGACACAAATTGTCATCTACAACGCAGTACTGGATAGTTCTCGTTCAGCGACTAAGTCCCGTCGTAGCTGCATGTAAGTTCATCGAGAAATGTGAACCGACCGTACGATATTCTTCAAACTTGCAGGAGTGCTGTCGATTGACGACACGAGCATGCTGTAGAAGTTTCATAAACTTCGTACGGCTGGCAGCGGAGTTTGAAAATAATTGTCATCATCCGAATTTCCGCTCAGCGACCAAGTCCATTCGTAGCTGCATGTAAGTTCATCGAGAAATCTGAACCGACCGTACGATCTTCTTCAAACTTGCAGCAGTGTTCTCGATTGGCGACACGAGCATTCTGTACAAGTTTCATAAACTTCGTACGGCTGGAAGGGGAGTTAGACACAAATTGTCATCTACAACGCAGTACTGGATAGTTCCCGCTCAGCGACCAAGTCCCTTCGTAGCTGCATGTAAGTTCATCGAGAAATGTGAACCGACCGTACGATCTTCTTCAAACTTGCAGGAGTGCTCTCGATTGGCGACACGAGCATTCTCTACAAGTTTCATAAACTTCGTACGGCTGGAAGGGGAGTTAGACACAAATTGTCATCTACAACGCAGTTTCCGCTCAGCGACCAAGTCCCGTCGTAGCTGCATGTAAGTTCATCGAGAAATGCGAACCGACCGTACGATCTTCTTCAAACTTGCAGGAGTGCTCTCGATTGGCGACACGAGCATTCTCTACAAGTTTCATAAACTTCGTACGGCTGGAAGGGGAGTTAGACACAAATTGTCATCTACAACGCAGTTTCCGCTCAGCGACCAAGTCCCTTCGTAGCTGCATGTAAGTTCATCGAGAAATCTGAACCGACCGTACGATCATCTTTAAACTTGCAGGAGTGCTCTCGATTGGCGACACGAGCATTTTGTACAAGTTTCATAAACTTCGTACGGCTGGAAGTGGTGTTAGACACAAATTGTCATCTACAACGCAGTACTGGATAGTTCCCGTTCAGCGCCTAAGTCCCGTCGTAGTTGCTTGTAAGTTCATCGAGAAATGTGAACCGACCGTACGATCTTCTTCAAACTTGCAGGAGTGCTCTCGATTGGCGACACGAGCATTCTCTACAAGCTTCATAAACTTCGTACGGCTGGAAGGGGAGTTAGACACAAATTGTCATCTACAACGCAGTTTCCGCTCAGCGACCAAGTCCCGTCGTAGGTGTATGTAAGTTCATCGAGAAATGTGAACCGACCGTACGATCTTCTTCAAACTTGCAGGAGTGCTCTCGATTGGCGACACGAGCATTCTCTACAAGTTTCATAAAATTCGTACGGCTGGCAGCGGAGTTTGAAAATAATTGTCATCATCCGAATTTCCGCTCTGCGACCAAGTCCCTTCGTAGCTGTATGTAAGTTCATCGAGAAATGTGAACCGACCGTACGATCTTCTTCAAACTTGCAAGAGTGCTCTCGAATGGCAACACGAGCATTTTGCACAAGTTTCATAAACTTCGTACGGCTGGAAGGGGAGTTAGACACAAATTGTCATCTACAACGCAGTTTCCCCTCAGCGACCAAGTCCCGTCGTTGCTGTATGTAAGTTCATCGAGAAATGTGAACCGACCGTACGATCTTCTTCAAACTTGCAGGAGTGCTCTCGATTGGCGACACGAGCATTCTCTACAAGTTTCATAAAATTCGTACGGCTGGAAGCGGAGTTTGAAAAAAATTGTCATCATCCGAATTTCCGCTCAGCGACCAAGTCCCGTCGTAGGTGTATGTAAGTTCATCGAGAAATGTGAACCGACCGTACGATCGTCAGCGACTAAGTCCCGTCGTAGCTGCATGTAAGTTCATCGAGAAATGTGAACCGACCGTACGATCTTCTTCAAACTTGCAGGAGTGCTGTCGATTGACGACACGAGCATGCTGTAGAAGTTTCATAAACTTCGTACGGCTGGCAGCGGAGTTTGAAAATAATTGTCATCATTCGAATTACCGCTCAGCGACCAAGTCCCTTCGTAGCTGTATGTAAGTTCATCGAGAAATGTGAACCAACCGTACGATCTTCTTCAAACTCGCAAGAGTGCTCTCGAATGGCAACACGAGCATTTTGCACAAGTTTCATAAACTTCGTACGGCTGGAAGGGGAGTTAGACACAAATTGTCATCTACAACGCAGTTTCCCCTCAGCGACCAAGTCCCGTCGTTGCTGTACGTAAGTTCATCGAGAAATGTGAACCGACCGTACGATCTTCTTCAAACTTGCAGGAGTGCTCTCGATTGGCGACACGAGCATTCTCTACAAGTTTCATAAACTTCGTACGGCTGGAAGGGGAGTTAGACACAAATTGTCATCTACAACGCAGTTTCCGCTCAGCGACCAAGTCCCGTCGTAGGTGTATGTAAGTTCATCGAGAAATGTGATCCGACCGTACGATCTTCTTCAAACTTGCAGGAGTGCTCTCGATTGGCAACACGATCATTCTCTGCAAGTTTCATAAACTTCGTACGGCTGGAAGGGGAGTTAGACACAAATTGTCATCTACAACGCAGTACTGGATAGTTCCCGCTCAGCGACCAAGTCCCTTCGTAGCTGCATGTAAGTTCATCGAGAAATCTGAACCGACCGTACGATCATCTTCAAACTTGCAGGAGTGCTCTCGATTGGCGACACGAGCATTCTGTACAAGTTTCATAAACTTCGTACGGCTGGAAGGGAGTTAGACACAAATTGTCATCTACAACGCAGTACTGGATAGTTCCCGTTCAGCGACTAAGTCCCGTCGTAGCTGCATGTAAGTTCATCGAGAAATGTGAACCGACCGTACGATCTTCTTCAAACTTGCAGGAGTGCTGTCGATTGACGACACGAGCATGCTGTAGAAGTTTCATAAACTTCGTACGGCTGGCAGCGGAGTTTTAAAATAATTGTCATCATCCGAATTTCCGCTCAGCGACCATGTCCCTTCGTAGCTGCATGTAAGTTCATCGAGAAATCTGAACCGACCGTACGATCTTCGTCAAACTTGCAGGTGTGCTGTCGATTAACGACACGAGCATGCTGTAGAAGTTTCATAAACTTCGTACGGCTGGAAGGGGTGTTAGACACAAATTGTCATCTACAACGCAGTACTGGATAGTTCCCGTTCAGTGCCTAAGTCCCGTCGTAGTTGCTTGTAAGTTCATCGAGAAATGTGAACCGACCGTACGATCTTCTTCAAACTTGCAGGAGTGCTCTCGATGGGCGACACGAGCATTCTCTACAAGCTTCATAAACTTCGTACGGCTGGAAGGGGAGTTAGACACAAATTGTCATCTACAACGCAGTTTCCGCTCAGCGACCAAGTCCCGTCGTAGGAGTATGTTAGTTCATCGAGAAATGTGAACCGACCGTACGATCTTCTTCAATCTTGCAGGAGTGCTCTCGATTGGCGACACGAGCATTCTCTACAAGTTTCATAAAATTCGTACGGCTGGCAGCGGAGTTTGAAAATAATTGTCATCATCCGAATTTCCGCTCTGCGACCAAGTCCCTTCGTAGCTGTATGTAAGTTCATCGAGAAATGTGAACCGACCGTACGATCTTTTTCAAACTTGCAAGAGTGCTCTCGAATGGCAACACGAGCATTTTGCACAAGTTTCATAAACTTCGTACGGCTGGAAGGGGAGTTAGACACAAATTGTCATCTACAACGCAGTTTCCCCTCAGCGACCAAGTCCCGTCGTTGCTGTACGTAAGTTCATCGAGAAATGTGAACCGACCGTACGATCTTCTTCAAACTTGCAGGAGTGCTCTCGATTGGCGACACGAGCATTCTCTACAAGTTTCATAAAATTCGTACGGCTGGAAGCGGAGTTTGAAAATAATTGTCATCATCCGAATTTCCGCTCAGCGACCAAGTCCCGTCGTAGGTGTATGTAAGTTCATCGAGAAATGTGAACCGACCGTACGATCGTCAGCGACTAAGTCCCGTCGTAGCTGCATGTAAGTTCATCGAGAAATGTGAACCGACCGTACGATCTTCTTCAAACTTGCAGGAGTGCTGTCGATTGACGACACGAGCATGCTGTAGAAGTTTCATAAACTTCGTACGGCTGGCAGCGGAGTTTGAAAATAATTGTCATCATTCGAATTACCGCTCAGCGACCAAGTCGCTTCGTAGCTGTATGTAAGTTCATCGAGAAATGTGAACCAACCGTACGATCTTCTTCAAACTTGCAAGAGTGCTCTCGAATGGCAACACGAGCATTTTGCACAAGTTTCATAAACTTCGTACGGCTGGAAGGGGAGTTAGACACAAATTGTCATCTACAACGCAGTTTCCCCTCAGCGACCAAGTCCCGTCGTTGCTGTACGTAAGTTCATCGAGAAATGTGAACCGACCGTACGATCTTCTTCAAACTTGCAGGAGTGCTCTCGATTGGCGACACGAGCATTCTCTACAAGTTTCATAAACTTCGTACGGCTGGAAGGGGAGTTAGACACAAATTGTCATCTACAACGCAGTTTCCGCTCAGCGACCAAGTCCCGTCGTAGGTGTATGTAAGTTCATCGAGAAATGTGATCCGACCGTACGATCTTCTTCAAACTTGCAGGAGTGCTCTCGATTGGCAACACGAGCATTCTGTACAAGTTTCATAAACTTCGTACGGCTGGAAGGGAGTTAGACACAAATTGTCATCTACAACGCAGTACTGGATAGTTCCCGTTCAGCGACTAAGTCCCGTCGTAGCTGCATGTAAGTTCATCGAGAAATGTGAACCGACCGTACGATCTTCTTCAAACTTGCAGGAGTGCTGTCGATTGACGACACGAGCATGCTGTAGAAGTTTCATAAACTTCGTACGGCTGGCAGCGGAGTTTTAAAATAATTGTCATCATCCGAATTTCCGCTCAGCGACCAAGTCCCTTCGTAGCTGCATGTAAGTTCATCGAGAAATCTGAACCGACCGTACGATCTTCGTCAAACTTGCAGGTGTGCTGTCGATTAACGACACGAGCATGCTGTAGAAGTTTCATAAACTTCGTACGGCTGGAAGGGGTGTTAGACACAAATTGTCATCTACAACGCAGTACTGGATAGTTCCCGTTCAGCGCCTAAGTCCTGTCGTAGTTGTATGCAAGTTCATCGAGAAATGTGAACCGACCGTACGATCTTCTTCAAACTTGCAGGAGCGCTCTCGATTGGCGACACGAGCATTCTCTACAAGTTTCATAAACTTCGTACGGCTGGAAGGGGAGTTAGACACAAATTGTCATCTACAACGCAGTTTCCGCTCAGCGACCAAGTCCCGTCGTAGGTGTATGTAAGTTCATCGAGAAATGTGATCCGACCGTACGATCTTCTTCAAACTTGCAGGAGTGCTCTCGATTGGCGACACGAGCATTCTCTACAAGTTTCATAAACTTCGTACGGCTGGAAGGGAGTTAGACACAAATTGTCATCTACAACGCAGTACTGGATAGTTCCCGTTCAGCGACTAAGTCCCGTCGTAGCTGCATGTAAGTTCATCGAGAAATGTGAACCGACCGTACGATCTTCTTCAAACTTGCAGGAGTGCTCTCGATTGACGACACGAGCATGCTGTACAAGTTTCATAAACTTCGTACGGCTGGAAGCGGATTTTGAAAAAAATTGTCATCATCCAAATTTCCGCTCAGCGACCAAGTCCCTTCGTAGCTGCATGTAAGTTCATCGAGAAATCTGAACCGACCGTACGATCATCTTCAAACTTGCAGGAGTGCTCTCGATTGGCGACACGAGCATTTTGTACAAGTTTCATAAACTTCGTACGGCTGGAAGTGGTGTTAGACACAAATTGTCATCTACAACGCAGTACTGGATAGTTCCCGTTCAGTGCCTAAGTCCCGTCGTAGTTGCTTGTAAGTTCATCGAGAAATGTGAACCGACCGTACGATCTTCTTCAAACTTGCAGGAGTGCTCTCGATGGGCGACACGAGCATTCTCTACAAGCTTCATAAACTTCGTACGGCTGGAAGGGGAGTTAGACACAAATTGTCATCTACAACGCAGTTTCCGCTCAGCGACCAAGTCCCGTCGTAGGAGTATGTAAGTTCATCGAGAAATGTGAACCGACCGTACGATCTTCTTCAAACTTGCAGGAGTGCTCTCGATTGGCGACACGAGCATTCTCTACAAGTTTCATAAAATTCGTACGGCTGGCAGCGGAGTTTGAAAATAATTGTCATCATCCGAATTTCCGCTCTGCGACCAAGTCCCTTCGTAGCTGTATGTAAGTTCATCGAGAAATGTGAACCGACCGTACGATCTTTTTCAAACTTGCAAGAGTGCTCTCGAATGGCAACACGAGCATTTTGCACAAGTTTCATAAACTTCGTACGGCTGGAAGGGGAGTTAGACACAAATTTTCATCTACAACGCAGTTTCCCCTCAGCGACCAAGTCCCGTCGTTGCTGTACGTAAGTTCATCGAGAAATGTGAACCGACCGTACGATCTTCTTCAAACTTGCAGGAGTGCTCTCGATTGGCGACACGAGCATTCTCTACAAGTTTCATAAAATTCGTACGGCTGGAAGCGGAGTTTGAAAATAATTGTCATCATCCGAATTTCCGCTCAGCGACCAAGTCCCGTCGTAGGTGTATGTAAGTTCATCGAGAAATGTGAACCGACCGTACGATCGTCAGCGACTAAGTCCCGTCGTAGCTGCATGTAAGTTCATCGAGAAATGTGAACCGACCGTACGATCTTCTTCAAACTTGCAGGAGTGCTGTCGATTGACGACACGAGCATGCTGTAGAAGTTTCATAAACTTCGTACGGCTGGCAGCGGAGTTTGAAAATAATTGTCATCATTCGAATTACCGCTCAGCGACCAAGTCCCTTCGTAGCTGTATGTAAGTTCATCGAGAAATGTGAACCAACCGTACGATCTTCTTCAAACTTGCAAGAGTGCTCTCGAATGGCAACACGAGCATTTTGCACAAGTTTCATAAACTTCGTACGGCTGGAAGGGGAGTTAGACACAAATTGTCATCTACAACGCAGTTTCCCCTCAGCGACCAAGTCCCGTCGTTGCTGTACGTAAGTTCATCGAGAAATGTGAACCGACCGTACGATCTTCTTCAAACTTGCAGGAGTGCTCTCGATTGGCGACACGAGCATTCTCTACAAGTTTCATAAACTTCGTACGGCTGGAAGGGGAGTTAGACACAAATTGTCATCTACAACGCAGTTTCCGCTCAGCGACCAAGTCCCGTCGTAGGTGTATGTAAGTTCATCGAGAAATGTGATCCGACCGTACGATCTTCTTCAAACTTGCAGGAGTGCTCTCGATTGGCAACACGAGCATTCTGTACAAGTTTCATAAACTTCGTACGGCTGGAAGGGAGTTAGACACAAATTGTCATCTACAACGCAGTACTGGATAGTTCCCGTTCAGCGACTAAGTCCCGTCGTAGCTGCATGTAAGTTCATCGAGAAATGTGAACCGACCGTACGATCTTCTTCAAACTTGCAGGAGTGCTGTCGATTGACGACACGAGCATGCTGTAGAAGTTTCATAAACTTCGTACGGCTGGCAGCGGAGTTTGAAAATAATTGTCATCATCCGAATTTCCGCTCAGCGACCAAGTCCATTCGTAGCTGCATGTAAGTTCATCGAGAAATCTGAACCGAACGTACGATCTTCTTCAAACTTGCAGGAGTGTTCTCGATTGGCGACACGAGCATTCTGTACAAGTTTCATAAACTTCGTACGGCTGGAAGGGGAGTTAGACACAAATTGTCATCTACAACGCAGTACTGGATAGTTCCCGTTCAGCGACTAAGTCCCGTCGTAGCTGCATGTAAGTTCATCGAGAAATGTGAACCGACCGTGTGATCTTCTTCAAACTTGTAGGAGTGCTCTCGAATGGCGACACGAGCATTCTGTACAAGTTTCATAAACTTCGTTCAGCTGGAAGGGGAGTTAGACACAAATTGTCATCTACAACGCAGTTTCCGCTCAGCGACCAAGTCCCGTCGTAGCTGTATGTAAGTTCATCGAGAAATGCGAACCGATCGTACGATCTTCCTCAAACTTCCAGGAGTGCTCCCGATTGACGACACGAGCATGCTGTACAAGTTTCATAAACTTCGTACGGCTGGAAGGGGAGTTAGACACAAATTGTCATCTACAACGCAGTACTGGATAGTTCCCGTTCAGCGACTAGGTGCCGTCGTAGGTGTATGTAAGTTCATCGAGAAATGTGAACCGACCGTACGATCTTCTTCAAACTTGCAGGAGTGCTCTCGATTGGCGACACGAGCATTCTCTACAAGTTTCATAAACTTCGTACGGCTGGAAGGGGAGTTAGACACAAATTGTCATCTACAACGCAGTATTGGATAGTTCTCGTTCAGAGACCAAGTCCCGTCGTAGCTGCAGGTAAGTTCATCGAGAAATGTGAACCGACCGTACGATCTTCTTCAAACTTGCAGGAGTGCTCTCGATTGCTGACACGAGCATGCTGTACAAGTTTCATAAACTTCGTACGGCTGGAAGCGGAGTTTGAAAATAATTGTCATCATCCGAATTTCCGCTCAGCGACCAAGTCCCTTCGTAGCTGCATGTAAGTTCATCGAGAAATCTGAACCGACCGTACGATCATCTTCAAACTTGCAGGAGTGCTCTCGATTGGCGACACGAGCATTCTCTACAAGTTTCATAAACTTCGTACGGCTGGAAGGGGAGTTAGACACAAATTGTCATCTACAACGCAGTACTGGATAGTTCCCGTTCAGCGACTAAGTCCCGTCGTAGCTGCATGTAAGTTCATCGAGAAATGTGAACCGACCGTACGATCTTCGTCAAACTTGCAGGTGTGCTGTCGATTGACGACACGAGCATGCTGTAGAAGTTTCATAAACTTCGTACGGCTGGAAGGGGAGTTAGACACAAATTGTCATCTACAACGCAGTATTGGATAGTTCTCGTTCAGAGACCAAGTCCCGTCGTAGTTGTATGTAAGTTCATCGAGAAATGTGAACCGACCGTACGATCTTCTTCAAACTTGCAGGAGTGCTCTCGATTGGCGACACGAGCATTCTCTACAAGTTTCATAAACTTCGTACGGCTGGAAGGGGAGTTAGACACAAATTGTCATCTACAACGCAGTTTCCGCTCAGCGACCAAGTCCCGTCGTAGGTGTATGTAAGTTCATCGAGAAATGTGAACCGACCGTACGATCTTCTTCAAACTTGCAGGAGTGCTCTCGATTGGCGACACGAGCATTCTCTACAAGTTTCATAAACTTCGTACGGCTGGAAGGGGAGTTAGACACAAATTGTCATCTACAACGCAGCTTCCGCTCAGCGACCAAGTCCCGTCGTAGGTGTATGTAAGTTCATCGAGAAATCTGAACCGACCGTACGATCTTCTTCAAACTTGCAGGAGTGTTCTCGATTGGCGACACGAGCATTCTGTACAAGTTTCATAAACTTCGTACGGCTGGAAGGGGAGTTAGACACAAATTGTCATCTACAACGCAGTACTGGATAGTTCCCGTTCAGCGACTAAGTCCCGTCGTAGCTGCATGTAAGTTCATCGAGAAATGTGAACCGACCGTGTGATCTTCTTCAAACTTGTAGGAGTGCTCTCGAATGGCGACACGAGCATTCTCTACAAGTTTCATAAACTTCGTACGTCTGGAAGGGGAGTTAGACACAAATTGTCATCTACAACGCAGTTTCCGCTCAGCGACCAAGTCCCGTCGTAGCTTTATGTAAGTTCATCGAGAAATGCGAACCGACCGTACGATCTTCTTCAAACTTGCAGGAGTGCTCTCGATTGGCGACACGAGCATTCTCTACAAGTTTCATAACCTTCGTACGGTTGGAAGGGTGTTAGACACAAATTGTCATCTACAACGCAGTACTGGATAGTTCTCGTTCAGCGACTAAGTCCCGTCGTAGCTGCATGTAAGTTCATCGAGAAATGTGAACCGACCGTACGATATTCTTCAAACTTGCAGGAGTGCTGTCGATTGACGACACGAGCATGCTGTAGAAGTTTCATAAACTTCGTACGGCTGGCAGCGGAGTTTGAAAATAATTGTCATCATCCGAATTTCCGCTCAGCGACCAAGTCCATTCGTAGCTGCATGTAAGTTCATCGAGAAATCTGAACCGACCGTACGATCTTCTTCAAACTTGCAGGAGTGCTCTCGATTGGCGACACGAGCATTCTCTACAAGTTTCATAAACTTCGTACGGCTGGAAGGGGAGTTAGACACAAATTGTCATCTACAACGCAGTACTGGATAGTTCCCGTTCAGCGACTAAGTCCCGTCGTAGCTGCATGTAAGTTCATCGAGAAATGTGAACCGACCGTACGATCTTCGTCAAACTTGCAGGTGTGCTGTCGATTGACGACACGAGCATGCTGTAGAAGTTTCATAAACTTCGTACGGCTGGAAGGGGTGTTAGACACAAATTGTCATCTACAACGCAGTACTGGATAGTTCCCGTTCAGCGCCTAAGTCCTGTCGTAGTTGTATGTAAGTTCATCGAGAAATGTGAACCGACCGTACGATCTTCTTCAAACTTGCAGGAGTGCTCTCGATTGGCGACACGAGCATTCTCTACAAGTTTCATAAACTTCGTACGGCTGGAAGGGGAGTTAGACACAAATTGTCATCTACAACGCAGTTTCCGCTCAGCGACCAAGTCCCGTCGTAGGTGTATGTAAGTTCATCGAGAAATGCGAACCGACCGTACGATCTTCTTCAAACTTGCAGGAGTGCTCTCGATTGGCGACACGAGCATTCTCTACAAGTTTCATAACCTTCGTACGGTTGGAAGGGTGTTAGACACAAATTGTCATCTACAACGCAGTACTGGATAGTTCTCGTTCAGCGACTAAGTCCCGTCGTAGCTGCATGTAAGTTCATCGAGAAATGTGAACCGACCGTACGATATTCTTCAAACTTGCAGGAGTGCTGTCGATTGACGACACGAGCATGCTGTAGAAGTTTCATAAACTTCGTACGGCTGGCAGCGGAGTTTGAAAATAATTGTCATCATCCGAATTTCCGCTCAGCGACCAAGTCCATTCGTAGCTGCATGTAAGTTCATCGAGAAATCTGAACCGACCGTACGATCTTCTTCAAACTTGCAGCAGTGTTCTCGATTGGCGACACGAGCATTCTGTACAAGTTTCATAAACTTCGTACGGCTGGAAGGGGAGTTAGACACAAATTGTCATCTACAACGCAGTACTGGATAGTTCCCGCTCAGCGACCAAGTCCCTTCGTAGCTGCATGTAAGTTCATCGAGAAATGTGAACCGACCGTACGATCTTCTTCAAACTTGCAGGAGTGCTCTCGATTGGCGACACGAGCATTCTCTACAAGTTTCATAAACTTCGTACGGCTGGAAGGGGAGTTAGACACAAATTGTCATCTACAACGCAGTTTCCGCTCAGCGACCAAGTCCCGTCGTAGCTGTATGTAAGTTCATCGAGAAATGCGAACCGACCGTACGATCTTCTTCAAACTTGCAGGAGTGCTCTCGATTGGCGACACGAGCATTCTCTACAAGTTTCATAACCTTCGTACGGTTGGAAGGGTGTTAGACACAAATTGTCATCTACAACGCAGTACTGGATAGTTCTCGTTCAGCGACTAAGTCCCGTCGTAGCTGCATGTAAGTTCATCGAGAAATGTGAACCGACCGCACGATCTTCTTCAAACTTGCAGGAGTGCTCTCGATTGGCGACACGAGCATTCTCTACATGTTTCATAAACTTCGTACGGCTGGAAGGGGAGTTAGACACAAATTGTCATCTACAACGCAGTTTCCGCTCAGCGACCAAGTCCCTTCGTAGCTGCATGTAAGTTCATCGAGAAATCTGAACCGACCGTACGATCATCTTTAAACTTGCAGGAGTGCTCTCGATTGGCGACACGAGCATTTTGTACAAGTTTCATAAACTTCGTACGGCTGGAAGTGGTGTTAGACACAAATTGTCATCTACAACGCAGTACTGGATAGTTCCCGTTCAGCGCCTAAGTCCCGTCGTAGTTGCTTGTAAGTTCATCGAGAAATGTGAACCGACCGTACGATCTTCTTCAAACTTGCAGGAGTGCTCTCGATTGGCGACACGAGCATTCTCTACAAGCTTCATAAACTTCGTACGGCTGGAAGGGGAGTTAGACACAAATTGTCATCTACAACGCAGTTTCCGCTCAGCGACCAAGTCCCGTCGTAGGTGTATGTAAGTTCATCGAGAAATGTGAACCGACCGTACGATCTTCTTCAAACTTGCAGGAGTGCTCTCGATTGGCGACACGAGCATTCTCTACAAGTTTCATAAAATTCGTACGGCTGGCAGCGGAGTTTGAAAATAATTGTCATCATCCGAATTTCCGCTCTGCGACCAAGTCCCTTCGTAGCTGTATGTAAGTTCATCGAGAAATGTGAACCGACCGTACGATCTTCTTCAAACTTGCAAGAGTGCTCTCGAATGGCAACACGAGCATTTTGCACAAGTTTCATAAACTTCGTACGGCTGGAAGGGGAGTTAGACACAAATTGTCATCTACAACGCAGTTTCCCCTCAGCGACCAAGTCCCGTCGTTGCTGTACGTAAGTTCATCGAGAAATGTGAACCGACCGTACGATCTTCTTCAAACTTGCAGGAGTGCTCTCGATTGGCGACACGAGCATTCTCTACAAGTTTCATAAAATTCGTACGGCTGGAAGCGGAGTTTGAAAAAAATTGTCATCATCCGAATTTCCGCTCAGCGACCAAGTCCCGTCGTAGGTGTATGTAAGTTCATCGAGAAATTTGAACCGACCGTACGATCGTCAGCGACTAAGTCCCGTCGTAGCTGCATGTAAGTTCATCGAGAAATGTGAACCGACCGTACGATCTTCTTCAAACTTGCAGGAGTGCTGTCGATTGACGACACGAGCATGCTGTAGAAGTTTCATAAACTTCGTACGGCTGGCAGCGGAGTTTGAAAATAATTGTCATCATTCGAATTACCGCTCAGCGACCAAGTCCCTTCGTAGCTGTATGTAAGTTCATCGAGAAATGTGAACCAACCGTACGATCTTCTTCAAACTCGCAAGAGTGCTCTCGAATGGCAACACGAGCATTTTGCACAAGTTTCATAAACTTCGTACGGCTGGAAGGGGAGTTAGACACAAATTGTCATCTACAACGCAGTTTCCCCTCAGCGACCAAGTCCCGTCGTTGCTGTACGTAAGTTCATCGAGAAATGTGGACCGACCGTACGATCTTCTTCAAACTTGCAGGAGTGCTCTCGATTGGCGACACGAGCATTCTCTACAAGTTTCATAAACTTCGTACGGCTGGAAGGGGAGTTAGACACAAATTGTCATCTACAACGCAGTTTCCGCTCAGCGACCAAGTCCCGTCGTAGGTGTATGTAAGTTCATCGAGAAATGTGATCCGACCGTACGATCTTCTTCAAACTTGCAGGAGTGCTCTCGATTGGCAACACGATCATTCTCTGCAAGTTTCATAAACTTCGTACGGCTGGAAGGGGAGTTAGACACAAATTGTCATCTACAACGCAGTACTGGATAGTTCCCGCTCAGCGACTCAGTCCCGTCGTAGCTGCATGTAAGTTCATCGAGAAATGTGAACCGACCGTACGATCTTCTTCAAACTTGCAGGAGTGCTGTCGATTGACGACACGAGCATGCTGTAGAAGTTTCATAAACTTCGTACGGCTGGCAGCGGAGTTTTAAAATAATTGTCATCATCCGAATTTCCGCTCAGCGACCAAGTCCCTTCGTAGCTGCATGTAAGTTCATCGAGAAATCTGAACCGACCGTACGATCTTCGTCAAACTTGCAGGTGTGCTGTCGATTAACGACACGAGCATGCTGTAGAAGTTTCATAAACTTCGTACGGCTGGAAGGGGTGTTAGACACAAATTGTCATCTACAACGCAGTACTGGATAGTTCCCGTTCAGCGCCTAAGTCCTGTCGTAGTTGTATGCAAGTTCATCGAGAAATGTGAACCGACCGTACGATCTTCTTCAAACTTGCAGGAGTGCTCTCGATTGGCGACACGAGCATTCTCTACAAGTTTCATAAACTTCGTACGGCTGGAAGGGGAGTTAGACACAAATTGTCATCTACAACGCAGTTTCCGCTCAGCGACCAAGTCCCGTCGTAGGTGTATGTAAGTTCATCGAGAAATGTGATCCGACCGTACGATCTTCTTCAAACTTGCAGGAGTGCTCTCGATTGGCAACACGAGCATTCTCTGCAAGTTTCATAAACTTCGTACGGCTGGAAGGGGAGTTAGACACAAATTGTCATCTACAACGCAGTACTGGATAGTTCCCGCTCAGCGACCAAGTCCCGTCGTAGCTGCATGTAAGTTCATCGAGAAATGTGAACCGACCGTACGATCTTCTTCAAACTTGCAGGAGTGCTGTCGATTGACGACACGAGCATGCTGTAGAAGTTACATAAACTTCGTACGGCTGGCAGCGGAGTTTGAGAATAATTGTCATCATCCGAATTTCCGCTCAGCGACCATGTCCCTTCGTAGCTGCATGTAAGTTCATCGAGAAATCTGAACCGACCGAACGATCATCTTCAAACTTGCAGGAGTGCTCTCGATTGGCGACACGAGCATTCTCTACAAGTTTCATAAACTTCGTACGGCTGGAAGGGAGTTAGACACAAATTGTCATCTACAACGCAGTACTGGATAGTTCCCGTTCAGCGACTAAGTCCCGTCGTAGCTGCATGTAAGTTCATCGAGAAATGTGAACCGACCGTACGATCTTCTTCAAACTTGCAGGAGTGCTCTCGATTGACGACACGAGCATGCTGTACAAGTTTCATAAACTTCGTACGGCTGGAAGCGGATTTTGAAAAAAATTGTCATCATCCAAATTTCCGCTCAGCGACCAAGTCCCTTCGTAGCTGCATGTAAGTTCATCGAGAAATCTGAACCGACCGTACGATCATCTTCAAACTTGCAGGAGTGCTCTCGATTGGCGACACGAGCATTTTGTACAAGTTTCATAAACTTCGTACGGCTGGAAGTGGTGTTAGACACAAATTGTCATCTACAACGCAGTACTGGATAGTTCCCGTTCAGTGCCTAAGTCCCGTCGTAGTTGCTTGTAAGTTCATCGAGAAATGTGAACCGACCGTACGATCTTCTTCAAACTTGCAGGAGTGCTCTCGATGGGCGACACGAGCATTCTCTACAAGCTTCATAAACTTCGTACGGCTGGAAGGGGAGTTAGACACAAATTGTCATCTACAACGCAGTTTCCGCTCAGCGACCAAGTCCCGTCGTAGGAGTATGTTAGTTCATCGAGAAATGTGAACCGACCGTACGATCTTCTTCAAACTTGCAGGAGTGCTCTCGATTGGCGACACGAGCATTCTCTACAAGTTTCATAAAATTCGTACGGCTGGCAGCGGAGTTTGAAAATAATTGTCATCATCCGAATTTCCGCTCTGCGACCAAGTCCCTTCGTAGCTGTATGTAAGTTCATCGAGAAATGTGAACCGACCGTACGATCTTTTTCAAACTTGCAAGAGTGCTCTCGAATGGCAACACGAGCATTTTGCACAAGTTTCATAAACTTCGTACGGCTGGAAGGGGAGTTAGACACAAATTGTCATCTACAACGCAGTTTCCCCTCAGCGACCAAGTCCCGTCGTTGCTGTACGTAAGTTCATCGAGAAATGTGAACCGACCGTACGATCTTCTTCAAACTTGCAGGAGTGCTCTCGATTGGCGACACGAGCATTCTCTACAAGTTTCATAAAATTCGTACGGCTGGAAGCGGAGTTTGAAAATAATTGTCATCATCCGAATTTCCGCTCAGCGACCAAGTCCCGTCGTAGGTGTATGTAAGTTCATCGAGAAATGTGAACCGACCGTACGATCGTCAGCGACTAAGTCCCGTCGTAGCTGCATGTAAGTTCATCGAGAAATGTGAACCGACCGTACGATCTTCTTCAAACTTGCAGGAGTGCTGTCGATTGACGACACGAGCATGCTGTAGAAGTTTCATAAACTTCGTACGGCTGGCAGCGGAGTTTGAAAATAATTGTCATCATTCGAATTACCGCTCAGCGACCAAGTCCCTTCGTAGCTGTATGTAAGTTCATCGAGAAATGTGAACCAACCGTACGATCTTCTTCAAACTTGCAAGAGTGCTCTCGAATGGCAACACGAGCATTTTGCACAAGTTTCATAAACTTCGTACGGCTGGAAGGGGAGTTAGACACAAATTGTCATCTACAACGCAGTTTCCCCTCAGCGACCAAGTCCCGTCGTTGCTGTACGTAAGTTCATCGAGAAATGTGAACCGACCGTACGATCTTCTTCAAACTTGCAGGAGTGCTCTCGATTGGCGACACGAGCATTCTCTACAAGTTTCATAAACTTCGTACGGCTGGAAGGGGAGTTAGACACAAATTGTCATCTACAACGCAGTTTCCGCTCAGCGACCAAGTCCCGTCGTAGGTGTATGTAAGTTCATCGAGAAATGTGATCCGACCGTACGATCTTCTTCAAACTTGCAGGAGTGCTCTCGATTGGCAACACGAGCATTCTGTACAAGTTTCATAAACTTCGTACGGCTGGAAGGGAGTTAGACACAAATTGTCATCTACAACGCAGTACTGGATAGTTCCCGTTCAGCGACTAAGTCCCGTCGTAGCTGCATGTAAGTTCATCGAGAAATGTGAACCGACCGTACGATCTTCTTCAAACTTGCAGGAGTGCTGTCGATTGACGACACGAGCATGCTGTAGAAGTTTCATAAACTTCGTACGGCTGGCAGCGGAGTTTTAAAATAATTGTCATCATCCGAATTTCCGCTCAGCGACCAAGTCCCTTCGTAGCTGCATGTAAGTTCATCGAGAAATCTGAACCGACCGTACGATCTTCGTCAAACTTGCAGGTGTGCTGTCGATTAACGACACGAGCATGCTGTAGAAGTTTCATAAACTTCGTACGGCTGGAAGGGGTGTTAGACACAAATTGTCATCTACAACGCAGTACTGGATAGTTCCCGTTCAGCGCCTAAGTCCTGTCGTAGTTGTATGCAAGTTCATCGAGAAATGTGAACCGACCGTACGATCTTCTTCAAACTTGCAGGAGCGCTCTCGATTGGCGACACGAGCATTCTCTACAAGTTTCATAAACTTCGTACGGCTGGAAGGGGAGTTAGACACAAATTGTCATCTACAACGCAGTTTCCGCTCAGCGACCAAGTCCCGTCGTAGGTGTATGTAAGTTCATCGAGAAATGTGATCCGACCGTACGATCTTCTTCAAACTTGCAGGAGTGCTCTCGATTGGCAACACGAGCATTCTCTGCAAGTTTCATAAACTTCGTACGGCTGGAAGGGGAGTTAGACACAAATTGTCATCTACAACGCAGTACTGGATAGTTCCCGCTCAGCGACCAAGTCCCGTCGTAGCTGCATGTAAGTTCATCGAGAAATGTGAACCGACCGTACGATCTTCTTCAAACTTGCAGGAGTGCTGTCGATTGACGACACGAGCATGCTGTAGAAGTTACATAAACTTCGTACGGCTGGCAGCGGAGTTTGAAAATAATTGTCATCATCCGAATTTCCGCTCAGCGACCATGTCCCTTCGTAGCTGCATGTAAGTTCATCGAGAAATCTGAACCGACCGAACGATCATCTTCAAACTTGCAGGAGTGCTCTCGATTGGCGACACGAGCATTCTCTACAAGTTTCATAAACTTCGTACGGCTGGAAGGGAGTTAGACACAAATTGTCATCTACAACGCAGTACTGGATAGTTCCCGTTCAGCGACTAAGTCCCGTCGTAGCTGCATGTAAGTTCATCGAGAAATGTGAACCGACCGTACGATCTTCTTCAAACTTGCAGGAGTGCTCTCGATTGACGACACGAGCATGCTGTACAAGTTTCATAAACTTCGTACGGCTGGAAGCGGATTTTGAAAAAAATTGTCATCATCCAAATTTCCGCTCAGCGACCAAGTCCCTTCGTAGCTGCATGTAAGTTCATCGAGAAATCTGAACCGACCGTACGATCATCTTCAAACTTGCAGGAGTGCTCTCGATTGGCGACACGAGCATTTTGTACAAGTTTCATAAACTTCGTACGGCTGGAAGTGGTGTTAGACACAAATTGTCATCTACAACGCAGTGCTGGATAGTTCCCGTTCAGTGCCTAAGTCCCGTCGTAGTTGCTTGTAAGTTCATCGAGAAATGTGAACCGACCGTACGATCTTCTTCAAACTTGCAGGAGTGCTCTCGATGGGCGACACGAGCATTCTCTACAAGCTTCATAAACTTCGTACGGCTGGAAGGGGAGTTAGACACAAATTGTCATCTACAACGCAGTTTCCGCTCAGCGACCAAGTCCCGTCGTAGGAGTATGTAAGTTCATCGAGAAATGTGAACCGACCGTACGATCTTCTTCAAACTTGCAGGAGTGCTCTCGATTGGCGACACGAGCATTCTCTACAAGTTTCATAAAATTCGCACGGCTGGCAGCGGAGTTTGAAAATAATTGTCATCATCCGAATTTCCGCTCTGCGACCAAGTCCCTTCGTAGCTGTATGTAAGTTCATCGAGAAATGTGAACCGACCGTACGATCTTTTTCAAACTTGCAAGAGTGCTCTCGAATGGCAACACGAGCATTTTGCACAAGTTTCATAAACTTCGTACGGCTGGAAGGGGAGTTAGACACAAATTTTCATCTACAACGCAGTTTCCCCTCAGCGACCAAGTCCCGTCGTTGCTGTACGTAAGTTCATCGAGAAATGTGAACCGACCGTACGATCTTCTTCAAACTTGCAGGAGTGCTCTCGATTGGCGACACGAGCATTCTCTACAAGTTTCATAAAATTCGTACGGCTGGAAGCGGAGTTTGAAAATAATTGTCATCATCCGAATTTCCGCTCAGCGACCAAGTCCCGTCGTAGGTGTATGTAAGTTCATCGAGAAATGTGAACCGACCGTACGATCGTCAGCGACTAAGTCCCGTCGTAGCTGCATGTAAGTTCATCGAGAAATGTGAACCGACCGTACGATCTTCTTCAAACTTGCAGGAGTGCTGTCGATTGACGACACGAGCATGCTGTAGAAGTTTCATAAACTTCGTACGGCTGGCAGCGGAGTTTGAAAATAATTGTCATCATTCGAATTACCGCTCAGCGACCAAGTCCCTTCGTAGCTGTATGTAAGTTCATCGAGAAATGTGAACCAACCGTACGATCTTCTTCAAACTTGCAAGAGTGCTCTCGAATGGCAACACGAGCATTTTGCACAAGTTTCATAAACTTCGTACGGCTGGAAGGGGAGTTAGACACAAATTGTCATCTACAACGCAGTTTCCCCTCAGCGACCAAGTCCCGTCGTTGCTGTACGTAAGTTCATCGAGAAATGTGAACCGACCGTACGATCTTCTTCAAACTTGCAGGAGTGCTCTCGATTGGCGACACGAGCATTCTCTACAAGTTTCATAAACTTCGTACGGCTGGAAGGGGAGTTAGACACAAATTGTCATCTACAACGCAGTTTCCGCTCAGCGACCAAGTCCCGTCGTAGGTGTATGTAAGTTCATCGAGAAATGTGATCCGACCGTACGATCTTCTTCAAACTTGCAGGAGTGCTCTCGATTGGCAACACGAGCATTCTGTACAAGTTTCATAAACTTCGTACGGCTGGAAGGGAGTTAGACACAAATTGTCATCTACAACGCAGTACTGGATAGTTCCCGTTCAGCGACTAAGTCCCGTCGTAGCTGCATGTAAGTTCATCGAGAAATGTGAACCGACCGTACGATCTTCTTCAAACTTGCAGGAGTGCTGTCGATTGACGACACGAGCATGCTGTAGAAGTTTCATAAACTTCGTACGGCTGGCAGCGGAGTTTTAAAATAATTGTCATCATCCGAATTTCCGCTCAGCGACCAAGTCCCTTCGTAGCTGCATGTAAGTTCATCGAGAAATCTGAACCGACCGTACGATCTTCGTCAAACTTGCAGGTGTGCTGTCGATTAACGACACGAGCATGCTGTAGAAGTTTCATAAACTTCGTACGGCTGGAAGGGGTGTTAGACACAAATTGTCATTTACAACGCAGTACTGGATAGTTCCCGTTCAGCGCCTAAGTCCTGTCGTAGTTGTATGCAAGTTCATCGAGAAATGTGAACCGACCGTACGATCTTCTTCAAACTTGCAGGAGTGCTCTCGATTGGCGACACGAGCATTCTCTACAAGTTTCATAAACTTCGTACGGCTGGAAGGGGAGTTAGACACAAATTGTCATCTACAACGCAGTTTCCGCTCAGCGACCAAGTCCCGTCGTAGGTGTATGTAAGTTCATCGAGAAATGTGATCCGACCGTACGATCTTCTTCAAACTTGCAGGAGTGCTCTCGATTGGCAACACGAGCATTCTCTGCAAGTTTCATAAACTTCGTACGGCTGGAAGGGGAGTTAGACACAAATTGTCATCTACAACGCAGTACTGGATAGTTCCCGCTCAGCGACCAAGTCCCGTCGTAGCTGCATGTAAGTTCATCGAGAAATGTGAACCGACCGTACGATCTTCTTCAAACTTGCAGGAGTGCTGTCGATTGACGACACGAGCATGCTGTAGAAGTTACATAAACTTCGTACGGCTGGCAGCGGAGTTTGAAAATAATTGTCATCATCCGAATTTCCGCTCAGCGACCATGTCCCTTCGTAGCTGCATGTAAGTTCATCGAGAAATCTGAACCGACCGAACGATCATCTTCAAACTTGCAGGAGTGCTCTCGATTGGCGACACGAGCATTCTCTACAAGTTTCATAAACTTCGTACGGCTGGAAGGGAGTTAGACACAAATTGTCATCTACAACGCAGTACTGGATAGTTCCCGTTCAGCGACTAAGTCCCGTCGTAGCTGCATGTAAGTTCATCGAGAAATGTGAACCGACCGTACGATCTTCTTCAAACTTGCAAGAGTGCTCTCGTATGGCGACACGAGCATTCTGTACAAGTTTCATAACCTTCGTACGGCTGGAAGGGAGTTAGACACAAATTGTCATCTACAACGCAGTACTGGATAGTTCCCGTTCAGCGACTAAGTCCCGTCGTAGCTGCATGTAAGTTCATCGAGAAATCTGAACCGACCGTACGATCATCTTCAAACTTGCAGGAGTGCTCTCGATTGGCGACACGAGCATTCTCTACAAGTTTCATAAACTTCGTACGGCTGGAAGGGGAGTTAGACACAAATTGTCATCTACAACGCAGTACTGGATAGTTCCCGTTCAGCGACTAAGTCCCGTCGTAGCTTCATGTAAGTTCATCGAGAAATGTGAACCGACCGTATGATCTTCTTCAAACTTGCAGGAGTGCTCTCGATTGACGACACGAGCATGCTGTACAAGTTTCATAAACTTCGTACGGCTGGAAGCGGATTTTGAAAAAAATTGTCATCATCCAAATTTCCGCTCAGCGACCAAGTCCCTTCGTAGCTGCATGTAAGTTCATCGAGAAATCTGAACCGACCGTACGATCATCTTCAAACTTGCAGGAGTGCTCTCGATTGGCGACACGAGCATTTTGTACAAGTTTCATAAACTTCGTACGGCTGGAAGTGGTGTTAGACACAAATTGTCATCTACAACGCAGTACTGGATAGTTCCCGTTCAGTGCCTAAGTCCCGTCGTAGTTGCTTGTAAGTTCATCGAGAAATGTGAACCGACCGTACGATCTTCTTCAAACTTGCAGGAGTGCTCTCGATGGGCGACACGAGCATTCTCTACAAGCTTCATAAACTTCGTACGGCTGGAAGGGGAGTTAGACACAAATTGTCATCTACAACGCAGTTTCCGCTCAGCGACCAAGTCCCGTCGTAGGAGTATGTAAGTTCATCGAGAAATGTGAACCGACCGTACGATCTTCTTCAAACTTGCAGGAGTGCTCTCGATTGACGACACGAGCATGCTGTACAAGTTTCATAAACTTCGTACGGCTGGAAGCGGATTTTGAAAAAAATTGTCATCATCCAAATTTCCGCTCAGCGACCAAGTCCCTTCGTAGCTGCATGTAAGTTCATCGAGAAATCTGAACCGACCGTACGATCATCTTCAAACTTGCAGGAGTGCTCTCGATTGGCGACACGAGCATTTTGTACAAGTTTCATAAACTTCGTACGGCTGGAAGTGGTGTTAGACACAAATTGTCATCTACAACGCAGTACTGGATAGTTCCCGTTCAGTGCCTAAGTCCCGTCGTAGTTGCTTGTAAGTTCATCGAGAAATGTGAACCGACCGTACGATCTTCTTCAAACTTGCAGGAGTGCTCTCGATGGGCGACACGAGCATTCTCTACAAGCTTCATAAACTTCGTACGGCTGGAAGGGGAGTTAGACACAAATTGTCATCTACAACGCAGTTTCCGCTCAGCGACCAAGTCCCGTCGTAGGAGTATGTAAGTTCATCGAGAAATGTGAACCGACCGTACGATCTTCTTCAAACTTGCAGGAGTGCTCTCGATTGGCGACACGAGCATTCTCTACAAGTTTCATAAAATTCGTACGGCTGGCAGCGGAGTTTGAAAATAATTGTCATCATCCGAATTTCCGCTCTGCGACCAAGTCCCTTCGTAGCTGTATGTAAGTTCATCGAGAAATGTGAACCGACCGTACGATCTTTTTCAAACTTGCAAGAGTGCTCTCGAATGGCAACACGAGCATTTTGCACAAGTTTCATAAACTTCGTACGGCTGGAAGGGGAGTTAGACACAAATTTTCATCTACAACGCAGTTTCCCCTCAGCGACCAAGTCCCGTCGTTGCTGTACGTAAGTTCATCGAGAAATGTGAACCGACCGTACGATCTTCTTCAAACTTGCAGGAGTGCTCTCGATTGGCGACACGAGCATTCTCTACAAGTTTCATAAAATTCGTACGGCTGGAAGCGGAGTTTGAAAATAATTGTCATCATCCGAATTTCCGCTCAGCGACCAAGTCCCGTCGTAGGTGTATGTAAGTTCATCGAGAAATGTGAACCGACCGTACGATCGTCAGCGACTAAGTCCCGTCGTAGCTGCATGTAAGTTCATCGAGAAATGTGAACCGACCGTACGATCTTCTTCAAACTTGCAGGAGTGCTGTCGATTGACGACACGAGCATGCTGTAGAAGTTTCATAAACTTCGTACGGCTGGCAGCGGAGTTTGAAAATAATTGTCATCATTCGAATTACCGCTCAGCGACCAAGTCCCTTCGTAGCTGTATGTAAGTTCATCGAGAAATGTGAACCAACCGTACGATCTTCTTCAAACTTGCAAGAGTGCTCTCGAATGGCAACACGAGCATTTTGCACAAGTTTCATAAACTTCGTACGGCTGGAAGGGGAGTTAGACACAAATTGTCATCTACAACGCAGTTTCCCCTCAGCGACCAAGTCCCGTCGTTGCTGTACGTAAGTTCATCGAGAAATGTGAACCGACCGTACGATCTTCTTCAAACTTGCAGGAGTGCTCTCGATTGGCGACACGAGCATTCTCTACAAGTTTCATAAACTTCGTACGGCTGGAAGGGGAGTTAGACACAAATTGTCATCTACAACGCAGTTTCCGCTCAGCGACCAAGTCCCGTCGTAGGTGTATGTAAGTTCATCGAGAAATGTGATCCGACCGTACGATCTTCTTCAAACTTGCAGGAGTGCTCTCGATTGGCAACACGAGCATTCTGTACAAGTTTCATAAACTTCGTACGGCTGGAAGGGAGTTAGACACAAATTGCCATCTACAACGCAGTACTGGATAGTTCCCGTTCAGCGACTAAGTCCCGTCGTAGCTGCATGTAAGTTCATCGAGAAATGTGAACCGACCGTACGATCTTCTTCAAACTTGCAGGAGTGCTGTCGATTGACGACACGAGCATGCTGTAGAAGTTTCATAAACTTCGTACGGCTGGCAGCGGAGTTTTAAAATAATTGTCATCATCCGAATTTCCGCTCAGCGACCAAGTCCCTTCGTAGCTGCATGTAAGTTCATCGAGAAATCTGAACCGACCGTACGATCTTCGTCAAACTTGCAGGTGTGCTGTCGATTAACGACACGAGCATGCTGTAGAAGTTTCATAAACTTCGTACGGCTGGAAGGGGTGTTAGACACAAATTGTCATTTACAACGCAGTACTGGATAGTTCCCGTTCAGCGCCTAAGTCCTGTCGTAGTTGTATGCAAGTTCATCGAGAAATGTGAACCGACCGTACGATCTTCTTCAAACTTGCAGGAGTGCTCTCGATTGGCGACACGAGCATTCTCTACAAGTTTCATAAACTTCGTACGGCTGGAAGGGGAGTTAGACACAAATTGTCATCTACAACGCAGTTTCCGCTCAGCGACCAAGTCCCGTCGTAGGTGTATGTAAGTTCATCGAGAAATGTGATCCGACCGTACGATCTTCTTCAAACTTGCAGGAGTGCTCTCGATTGGCAACACGAGCATTCTCTGCAAGCTTCATAAACTTCGTACGGCTGGAAGGGGAGTTAGACACAAATTGTCATCTACAACGCAGTACTGGATAGTTCCCGCTCAGCGACCAAGTCCCGTCGTAGCTGCATGTAAGTTCATCGAGAAATGTGAACCGACCGTACGATCTTCTTCAAACTTGCAGGAGTGCTGTCGATTGACGACACGAGCATGCTGTAGAAGTTACATAAACTTCGTACGGCTGGCAGCGGAGTTTGAAAATAATTGTCATCATCCGAATTTCCGCTCAGCGACCATGTCCCTTCGTAGCTGCATGTAAGTTCATCGAGAAATCTGAACCGACCGAACGATCATCTTCAAACTTGCAGGAGTGCTCTCGATTGGCGACACGAGCATTCTCTACAAGTTTCATAAACTTCGTACGGCTGGAAGGGAGTTAGACACAAATTGTCATCTACAACGCAGTACTGGATAGTTCCCGTTCAGCGACTAAGTCCCGTCGTAGCTGCATGTAAGTTCATCGAGAAATGTGAACCGACCGTACGATCTTCTTCAAACTTGCAAGAGTGCTCTCGTATGGCGACACGAGCATTCTGTACAAGTTTCATAACCTTCGTACGGCTGGAAGGGAGTTAGACACAAATTGTCATCTACAACGCAGTACTGGATAGTTCCCGTTCAGCGACTAAGTCCCGTCGTAGCTGCATGTAAGTTCATCGAGAAATCTGAACCGACCGTACGATCATCTTCAAACTTGCAGGAGTGCTCTCGATTGGCGACACGAGCATTCTCTACAAGTTTCATAAACTTCGTACGGCTGGAAGGGGAGTTAGACACAAATTGTCATCTACAACGCAGTACTGGATAGTTCCCGTTCAGCGACTAAGTCCCGTCGTAGCTTCATGTAAGTTCATCGAGAAATGTGAACCGACCGTACGATCTTCGTCAAACTTGCAGGTGTGCTGTCGATTGACGACACGAGCATGCTGTAGAAGTTTCATAAACTTCGTACGGCTGGAAGGGGTGTTAGACACAAATTGTCATCTACAACGCAGTACTGGATAGTTCCCGCTCAGCGACCAAGTCCCTTCGTAGCTGCATGTAAGTTCATCGAGAAATGTGAACCGACCGTACGATCTTCTTCAAACTTGCAGGAGTGCTGTCGATTGACGACACGAGCATGCTGTAGAAGTTACATAAACTTCGTACGGCTGGCAGCGGAATTTGAAAATAATTGTCATCATCCGAATTTCCGCTCAGCGACCAAGTCCCTTCGTAGCTGCATGTAAGTTCATCGAGAAATCTGAACCGACCGTACGATCATCTTCAAACTTGCAGGAGTGCTCTCGATTGGCGACACGAGCATTCTGTACAAGTTTCATAAACTTCGTACGGCTGGAAGGGGTGTTAGACACAAATTGTCATCTACAACGCAGTACTGGATAGTTCCCGTTCAGCGCCTAAGTCCTGTCGTAGTTGTATGTAAGTTCATCGAGAAAGGTGAACCGACCGTACGATCTTCTTCAAACTTGCAGGAGTGCTCTCGATTGACGACACGAGCATGCTGTACAAGTTTCATAAACTTCGTACGGCTGGAAGCGGAGTTTGAAAAAAATTGTCATCATCCAAATTTCCGCTCAGCGACCAAGTCCCTTCGTAGCTGCATGTAAGTTCATCGAGAAATCTGAACCGACCGTACGATCATCCTCAAACTTGCAGGAGTGCTCTCGATTGGCGACACGAGCATTCTGTACAAGTTTCATAAACTTCGTACGGCTGGAAGGGGAGTTAGACACAAATTGTCATCTACAACGCAGTACTGGATAGTTCCCGTTCAGCGCCTAAGTCCTGTCGTAGTTGTATGTAAGTTCATCGAGAAATGTGAACCAACCGTACGATCTTCTTCAAACTTGCAGGAGTGCTCTCGATTGGCGACACGAGCATTCTCTACAAGTTTCATAAACTTCGTACGGCTGGAAGGGGAGTTAGACACAAATTGTCATCTACAACGCAGTTTCCGCTCAGCGACCAAGTCCCGTCGTAGGTGTATGTAAGTTCATCGAGAAATGTGATCCGACCGTACGATCTTCTTCAAACTTGCAGGAGTGCTCTCGATTGGCAACACGAGCATTCTCTGCAAGTTTCATAAACTTCGTACGGCTGGAAGGGGAGTTAGACACAAATTGTCATCTACAACGCAGTACTGGATAGTTCCCGCTCAGCGACCAAGTCCCTTCGTAGCTGCATGTAAGTTCATCGAGAAATGTGAACCGACCGTACGATCTTCTTCAAACTTGCAGGAGTGCTGTCGATTGACGACACGAGCATGCTGTAGAAGTTACATAAACTTCGTACGGCTGGCAGCGGAATTTGAAAATAATTGTCATCATCCGAATTTCCGCTCAGCGACCAAGTCCCTTCGTAGCTGCATGTAAGTTCATCGAGAAATCTGAACCGACCGTACGATCATCTTCAAACTTGCAGGAGTGCTCTCGATTGGCGACACGAGCATTCTGTACAAGTTTCATAAACTTCGTACGGCTGGAAGGGGTGTTAGACACAAATTGTCATCTACAACGCAGTACTGGATAGTTCCCGTTCAGCGCCTAAGTCCTGTCGTAGTTGTATGTAAGTTCATCGAGAAATGTGAACCGACCGTACGATCTTCTTCAAACTTGCAGGAGTGCTCTCGATTGACGACACGAGCATGCTGTACAAGTTTCATAAACTTCGTACGGCTGGAAGCGGAGTTTGAAAAAAATTGTAATCATCCAAATTTCCGCTCAGCGACCAAGTCCCTTCGTAGCTGCATGTAAGTTCATCGAGAAATCTGAACCGACCGTACGATCATCCTCAAACTTGCAGGAGTGCTCTCGATTGGCGACACGAGCATTCTGTACAAGTTTCATAAACTTCGTACGGCTGGAAGGGGAGTTAGACACAAATTGTCATCTACAACTCAGTTTCCGCTCAGCGACCAAGTCCCGTCGTAGCTGTATGTAAGTTCATCGAGAAATGTGAACCGACCGTACGATCTTCTTCAAACTTGCAAGAGTGCTCTCGTATGGCGACACGAGCATTCAGTACAAGTTTCATAACCTTCGTACGGCTGGAAGGGAGTTAGACACAAATTGTCATCTACAACGCAGTACTGGATAGTTCCCGTTCAGCGACTAAGTCCCGTCGTAGCTGCATGTAAGTTCATCGAGAAATGTGAACCGACCGTACGATCTTCTTCAAACTTGCAGGAGTGCTGTCGATTGACGACACGAGCATGCTGTAGAAGTTTCATAAACTTCGTACGGCTGGCAGCGGAGTTTGAAAATAATTGTCATCATCCGAATTTCCGCTCAGCGACCAAGTCCCTTCGTAGCTGCATGTAAGTTCATCGAGAAATCTGAACCGACCGTACGATCATCTTCAAACTTGCAGGAGTGCTCTCGATTGGCGACACGAGCATTCTGTACAAGTTTCATAAACTTCGTACGGCTGGAAGGGGTGTTAGACACAAATTGTCATCTACAACGCAGTACTGGATAGTTCCCGTTCAGCGCCTAAGTCCTGTCGTAGTTGTATGTAAGTTCATCGAGAAAGGTGAACCGACCGTACGATCTTCTTCAAACTTGCAGGAGTGCTCTCGATTGACGACACGAGCATGCTGTACAAGTTTCATAAACTTCGTACGGCTGGAAGCGGAGTTTGAAAAAAATTGTCATCATCCAAATTTCCGCTCAGCGACCAAGTCCCTTCGTAGCTGCATGTAAGTTCATCGAGAAATCTGAACCGACCGTACGATCATCCTCAAACTTGCAGGAGTGCTCTCGATTGGCGACACGAGCATTCTGTACAAGTTTCATAAACTTCGTACGGCTGGAAGGGGAGTTAGACACAAATTGTCATCTACAACGCAGTACTGGATAGTTCCCGTTCAGCGCCTAAGTCCTGTCGTAGTTGTATGTAAGTTCATCGAGAAATGTGAACCGACCGTACGATCTTCTTCAAACTTGCAGGAGTGCTCTCGATTGGCGACACGAGCATTCTCTACAAGTTTCATAAACTTCGTACGGCTGGAAGGGGAGTTAGACACAAATTGTCATCTACAACGCAGTTTCCGCTCAGCGACCAAGTCCCGTCGTAGGTGTATGTAAGTTCATCGAGAAATGTGATCCGACCGTACGATCTTCTTCAAACTTGCAGGAGTGCTCTCGATTGGCAACACGAGCATTCTCTGCAAGTTTCATAAACTTCGTACGGCTGGAAGGGGAGTTAGACACAAATTGTCATCTACAACGCAGTACTGGATAGTTCCCGCTCAGCGACCAAGTCCCTTCGTAGCTGCATGTAAGTTCATCGAGAAATGTGAACCGACCGTACGATCTTCTTCAAACTTGCAGGAGTGCTGTCGATTGACGACACGAGCATGCTGTAGAAGTTACATAAACTTCGTACGGCTGGCAGCGGAATTTGAAAATAATTGTCATCATCCGAATTTCCGCTCAGCGACCAAGTCCCTTCGTAGCTGCATGTAAGTTCATCGAGAAATCTGAACCGACCGTACGATCATCTTCAAACTTGCAGGAGTGCTCTCGATTGGCGACACGAGCATTCTGTACAAGTTTCATAAACTTCGTACGGCTGGAAGGGGTGTTAGACACAAATTGTCATCTACAACGCAGTACTGGATAGTTCCCGTTCAGCGCCTAAGTCCTGTCGTAGTTGTATGTAAGTTCATCGAGAAATGTGAACCGACCGTACGATCTTCTTCAAACTTGCAGGAGTGCTCTCGATTGACGACACGAGCATGCTGTACAAGTTTCATAAACTTCGTACGGCTGGAAGCGGAGTTTGAAAAAAATTGTCATCATCCAAATTTCCGCTCAGCGACCAAGTCCCTTCGTAGCTGCATGTAAGTTCATCGAGAAATCTGAACCGACCGTACGATCATCCTCAAACTTGCAGGAGTGCTCTCGATTGGCGACACGAGCATTCTGTACAAGTTTCATAAACTTCGTACGGCTGGAAGGGGAGTTAGACACAAATTGTCATCTACAACTCAGTTTCCGCTCAGCGACCAAGTCCCGTCGTAGCTGTATGTAAGTTCATCGAGAAATGTGAACCGACCGTACGATCTTCTTCAAACTTGCAAGAGTGCTCTCGTATGGCGACACGAGCATTCAGTACAAGTTTCATAACCTTCGTACGGCTGGAAGGGAGTTAGACACAAATTGTCATCTACAACGCAGTACTGGATAGTTCCCGTTCAGCGACTAAGTCCCGTCGTAGCTGCATGTAAGTTCATCGAGAAATGTGAACCGACCGTACGATCTTCTTCAAACTTGCAGGAGTGCTGTCGATTGACGACACGAGCATGCTGTAGAAGTTTCATAAACTTCGTACGGCTGGCAGCGGAGTTTGAAAATAATTGTCATCATCCGAATTTCCGCTCAGCGACCAAGTCCCTTCGTAGCTGCATGTAAGTTCATCGAGAAATCTGAACCGACCGTACGATCATCTTCAAACTTGCAGGAGTGCTCTCGATTGGCGACACGAGCATTCTGTACAAGTTTCATAAACTTCGTACGGCTGGAAGGGGTGTTAGACACAAATTGTCATCTACAACGCAGTACTGGATAGTTCCCGTTCAGCGCCTAAGTCCTGTCGTAGTTGTATGTAAGTTCATCGAGAAATGTGAACCGACCGTACGATCTTCTTCAAACTTGCAGGAGTGCTCTCGATTGACGACACGAGCATGCTGTACAAGTTTCATAAACTTCGTACGGCTGGAAGCGGAGTTTGAAAAAAATTGTCATCATCCAAATTTCCGCTCAGCGACCAAGTCCCTTCGTAGCTGCATGTAAGTTCATCGAGAAATCTGAACCGACCGTACGATCATCCTCAAACTTGCAGGAGTGCTCTCGATTGGCGACACGAGCATTCTGTACAAGTTTCATAAACTTCGTACGGCTGGAAGGGGAGTTAGACACAAATTGTCATCTACAACTCAGTTTCCGCTCAGCGACCAAGTCCCGTCGTAGCTGTATGTAAGTTCATCGAGAAATGTGAACCGACCGTACGATCTTCTTCAAACTTGCAAGAGTGCTCTCGTATGGCGACACGAGCATTCAGTACAAGTTTCATAACCTTCGCACGGCTGGAAGGGAGTTAGACACAAATTGTCATCTACAACGCAGTACTGGATAGTTCCCGTTCAGCGACTAAGTCCCGTCGTAGCTGCATGTAAGTTCATCGAGAAATGTGAACCGACCGTACGATCTTCTTCAAACCTGCAGGAGTGCTGTCGATTGACGACACGAGCATGCTGTAGAAGTTTCATAAACTTCGTACGGCTGGCAGCGGAGTTTGAAAATAATTGTCATCATCCGAATTTCCGCTCAGCGACCAAGTCCCTTCGTAGCTGCATGTAAGTTCATCGAGAAATCTGAACCGACCGTACGATCATCTTCAAACTTGCAGGAGTGCTCTCGATTGGCGACACCAGCATTCTGTACAAGTTTCATAAACTTCGTACGGCTGGAAGGGAGTTAGACACAAATTGTCATCTACAACGCAGTACTGGATAGTTCCCGTTCAGCGACTAAGTCCCGTCGTAGCTGCATGTAAGTTCATCGAGAAATGTGAACCGACCGTACGATCTTCTTCAAACTTGCAGGAGTGCTCTCGATTGACGACACGAGCATGCTGTACAAGTTTCATAAACTTCGTACGGCTGGAAGCGGATTTTGAAAAAAATTGTCATCATCCAAATTTCCGCTCAGCGACCAAGTCCCTTCGTAGCTGCATGTAAGTTCATCGAGAAATCTGAACCGACCGTACGATCATCTTCAAACTTGCAGGAGTGCTCTCGATTGGCGACACGAGCATTTTGTACAAGTTTCATAAACTTCGTACGGCTGGAAGTGGTGTTAGACACAAATTGTCATCTACAACGCAGTACTGGATAGTTCCCGTTCAGCGCCTAAGTCCCGTCGTAGTTGCTTGTAAGTTCATCGAGAAATGTGAACCGACCGTACGATCTTCTTCAAACTTGCAGGAGTGCTCTCGATTGGCGACACGAGCATTCTCTACAAGTTTCATAACATTCGTACGGCTGGAAGGGAGTTAGACACAAATTGTCATCTACAACGCAGTACTGGATAGTTCCCGTTCAGCGACTAAGTCCCGTCGTAGCTGCATGTAAGTTCATCGAGAAATCTGAACCGACCGTACGATCATCTTCAAACTTGCAGGAGTGCTCTCGATTGGCGACACGAGCATTCTCTACAAGTTTCATAAACTTCGTACGGCTGGAAGGGGAGTTAGACACAAATTGTCATCTACAACGCAGTACTGGATAGTTCCCGTTCAGCGACTAAGTCCCGTCGTAGCTTCATGTAAGTTCATCGAGAAATGTGAACCGACCGTACGATCTTCGTCAAACTTGCAGGTGTGCTGTCGATTGACGACACGAGCATGCTGTAGAAGTTTCATAAACTTCGTACGGCTGGAAGGGGTGTTAGACACAAATTGTCATCTACAACGCAGTACTGGATAGTTCCCGTTCAGCGCCTAAGTCCTGTCGTAGTTGTATGTAAGTTCATCGAGAAATGTGAACCGACCGTACGATCTTCTTCAAACTTGCAGGAGTGCTCTCGATTGGCGACACGAGCATTCTCTACAAGTTTCATAAACTTCGTACGGCTGGAAGGGGAGTTAGACACAAATTGTCATCTACAACGCAGTTTCCGCTCAGCGACCAAGTCCCGTCGTAGGTGTATGTAAGTTCATCGAGAAATGTGATCCGACCGTACGATCTTCTTCAAACTTGCAGGAGTGCTCTCGATTGGCAACAAGAGCATTCTCTGCAAGTTTCATAAACTTCGTACGGCTGGAAGGGGAGTTAGACACAAATTGTCATCTACAACGCAGTACTGGATAGTTCCCGCTCAGCGACCAAGTCCCTTCGTAGCTGCATGTAAGTTCATCGAGAAATGTGAACCGACCGTACGATCTTCTTCAAACTTGCAGGAGTGCTGTCGATTGACGACACGAGCATGCTGTAGAAGTTACATAAACTTCGTACGGCTGGCAGCGGAATTTGAAAATAATTGTCATCATCCGAATTTCCGCTCAGCGACCAAGTCCCTTCGTAGCTGCATGTAAGTTCATCGAGAAATGTGATCCGACCGTACGATCTTCTTCAAACTTGCAGGAGTGCTCTCGATTGGCAACAAGAGCATTCTCTGCAAGTTTCATAAACTTCGTACGGCTGGAAGGGGAGTTAGACACAAATTGTCATCTACAACGCAGTACTGGATAGTTCCCGCTCAGCGACCAAGTCCCTTCGTAGCTGCATGTAAGTTCATCGAGAAATGTGAACCGACCGTACGATCTTCTTCAAACTTGCAGGAGTGCTGTCGATTGACGACACGAGCATGCTGTAGAAGTTACATAAACTTCGTACGGCTGGCAGCGGAATTTGAAAATAATTGTCATCATCCGAATTTCCGCTCAGCGACCAAGTCCCTTCGTAGCTGCATGTAAGTTCATCGAGAAATCTGAACCGACCGTACGATCATCTTCAAACTTGCAGGAGTGCTCTCGATTGGCGACACGAGCATTCTGTACAAGTTTCATAAACTTCGTACGGCTGGAAGGGGTGTTAGACACAAATTGTCATCTACAACGCAGTACTGGATAGTTCCCGTTCAGCGCCTAAGTCCTGTCGTAGTTGTATGTAAGTTCATCGAGAAATGTGAACCGACCGTACGATCTTCTTCAAACTTGCAGGAGTGCTCTCGATTGACGACACGAGCATGCTGTACAAGTTTCATAAACTTCGTACGGCTGGAAGCGGAGTTTGAAAAAAATTGTCATCATCCAAATTTCCGCTCAGCGACCAAGTCCCTTCGTAGCTGCATGTAAGTTCATCGAGAAATCTGAACCGACCGTACGATCATCCTCAAACTTGCAGGAGTGCTCTCGATTGGCGACACGAGCATTCTCTACAAGTTTCATAAACTTCGTACGGCTGGAAGGGGAGTTAGACACAAATTGTCATCTACAACTCAGTTTCCGCTCAGCGACCAAGTCCCGTCGTAGCTGTATGTAAGTTCATCGAGAAATGTGAACCGACCGTACGATCTTCTTCAAACTTGCAAGAGTGCTCTCGTATGGCGACACGAGCATTCAGTACAAGTTTCATAACCTTCGTACGGCTGGAAGGGGAGTTAGACACAAATTGTCATCTACAACGCAGTACTGGATAGTTCCCGTTCAGCGACTAAGTCCCGTCGTAGCTGCATGTAAGTTCATCGAGAAATGTGAACCGACCGTACGATCTTCTTCAAACCTGCAGGAGTGCTGTCGATTGACGACACGAGCATGCTGTAGAAGTTTCATAAACTTCGTACGGCTGGCAGCGGAATTTGAAAATAATTGTCATCATCCGAATTTCCGCTCAGCGACCAAGTCCCTTCGTAGCTGCATGTAAGTTCATCGAGAAATCTGAACCGACCGTACGATCATCTTCAAACTTGCAGGAGTGCTCTCGATTGGCGACACGAGCATTCTGTACAAGTTTCATAAACTTCGTACGGCTGGAAGGGGTGTTAGACACAAATTGTCATCTACAACGCAGTACTGGATAGTTCCCGTTCAGCGCCTAAGTCCTGTCGTAGTTGTATGTAAGTTCATCGAGAAATGTGAACCGACCGTACGATCTTCTTCAAACTTGCAGGAGTGCTCTCGATTGACGACACGAGCATGCTGTACAAGTTTCATAAACTTCGTACGGCTGGAAGCGGAGTTTGAAAAAAATTGTCATCATCCAAATTTCCGCTCAGCGACCAAGTCCCTTCGTAGCTGCATGTAAGTTCATCGAGAAATCTGAACCGACCGTACGATCATCCTCAAACTTGCAGGAGTGCTCTCGATTGGCGACACGAGCATTCTGTACAAGTTTCATAAACTTCGTACGGCTGGAAGGGGAGTTAGACACAAATTGTCATCTACAACTCAGTTTCCGCTCAGCGACCAAGTCCCGTCGTAGCTGTATGTAAGTTCATCGAGAAATGTGAACCGACCGTACGATCTTCTTCAAACTTGCAAGAGTGCTCTCGTATGGCGACACGAGCATTCAGTACAAGTTTCATAACCTTCGTACGGCTGGAAGGGAGTTAGACACAAATTGTCATCTACAACGCAGTACTGGATAGTTCCCGTTCAGCGACTAAGTCCCGTCGTAGCTGCATGTAAGTTCATCGAGAAATGTGAACCGACCGTACGATCTTCTTCAAACTTGCAGGAGTGCTGTCGATTGACGACACGAGCATGCTGTAGAAGTTTCATAAACTTCGTACGGCTGGCAGCGGAGTTTGAAAATAATTGTCATCATCCGAATTTCCGCTCAGCGACCAAGTCCCTTCGTAGCTGCATGTAAGTTCATCGAGAAATCTGAACCGACCGTACGATCATCTTCAAACTTGCAGGAGTGCTCTCGATTGGCGACACGAGCATTCTGTACAAGTTTCATAAACTTCGTACGGCTGGAAGGGGTGTTAGACACAAATTGTCATCTACAACGCAGTACTGGATAGTTCCCGTTCAGCGCCTAAGTCCTGTCGTAGTTGTATGTAAGTTCATCGAGAAATGTGAACCGACCGTACGATCTTCTTCAAACTTGCAGGAGTGCTCTCGATTGACGACACGAGCATGCTGTACAAGTTTCATAAACTTCGTACGGCTGGAAGCGGAGTTTGAAAAAAATTGTCATCATCCAAATTTCCGCTCAGCGACCAAGTCCCTTCGTAGCTGCATGTAAGTTCATCGAGAAATCTGAACCGACCGTACGATCATCCTCAAACTTGCAGGAGTGCTCTCGATTGGCGACACGAGCATTCTGTACAAGTTTCATAAACTTCGTACGGCTGGAAGGGGAGTTAGACACAAATTGTCATCTACAACTCAGTTTCCGCTCAGCGACCAAGTCCCGTCGTAGCTGTATGTAAGTTCATCGAGAAATGTGAACCGACCGTACGATCTTCTTCAAACTTGCAAGAGTGCTCTCGTATGGCGACACGAGCATTCAGTACAAGTTTCATAACCTTCGCACGGCTGGAAGGGAGTTAGACACAAATTGTCATCTACAACGCAGTACTGGATAGTTCCCGTTCAGCGACTAAGTCCCGTCGTAGCTGCATGTAAGTTCATCGAGAAATGTGAACCGACCGTACGATCTTCTTCAAACCTGCAGGAGTGCTGTCGATTGACGACACGAGCATGCTGTAGAAGTTTCATAAACTTCGTACGGCTGGCAGCGGAGTTTGAAAATAATTGTCATCATCCGAATTTCCGCTCAGCGACCAAGTCCCTTCGTAGCTGCATGTAAGTTCATCGAGAAATCTGAACCGACCGTACGATCATCTTCAAACTTGCAGGAGTGCTCTCGATTGGCGACACCAGCATTCTGTACAAGTTTCATAAACTTCGTACGGCTGGAAGGGAGTTAGACACAAATTGTCATCTACAACGCAGTACTGGATAGTTCCCGTTCAGCGACTAAGTCCCGTCGTAGCTGCATGTAAGTTCATCGAGAAATGTGAACCGACCGTACGATCTTCTTCAAACTTGCAGGAGTGCTCTCGATTGACGACACGAGCATGCTGTACAAGTTTCATAAACTTCGTACGGCTGGAAGCGGATTTTGAAAAAAATTGTCATCATCCAAATTTCCGCTCAGCGACCAAGTCCCTTCGTAGCTGCATGTAAGTTCATCGAGAAATCTGAACCGACCGTACGATCATCTTCAAACTTGCAGGAGTGCTCTCGATTGGCGACACGAGCATTTTGTACAAGTTTCATAAACTTCGTACGGCTGGAAGTGGTGTTAGACACAAATTGTCATCTACAACGCAGTACTGGATAGTTCCCGTTCAGCGCCTAAGTCCCGTCGTAGTTGCTTGTAAGTTCATCGAGAAATGTGAACCGACCGTACGATCTTCTTCAAACTTGCAGGAGTGCTCTCGATTGGCGACACGAGCATTCTCTACAAGTTTCATAACATTCGTACGGCTGGAAGGGAGTTAGACACAAATTGTCATCTACAACGCAGTACTGGATAGTTCCCGTTCAGCGACTAAGTCCCGTCGTAGCTGCATGTAAGTTCATCGAGAAATCTGAACCGACCGTACGATCATCTTCAAACTTGCAGGAGTGCTCTCGATTGGCGACACGAGCATTCTCTACAAGTTTCATAAACTTCGTACGGCTGGAAGGGGAGTTAGACACAAATTGTCATCTACAACGCAGTACTGGATAGTTCCCGTTCAGCGACTAAGTCCCGTCGTAGCTTCATGTAAGTTCATCGAGAAATGTGAACCGACCGTACGATCTTCGTCAAACTTGCAGGTGTGCTGTCGATTGACGACACGAGCATGCTGTAGAAGTTTCATAAACTTCGTACGGCTGGAAGGGGTGTTAGACACAAATTGTCATCTACAACGCAGTACTGGATAGTTCCCGTTCAGCGCCTAAGTCCTGTCGTAGTTGTATGTAAGTTCATCGAGAAATGTGAACCGACCGTACGATCTTCTTCAAACTTGCAGGAGTGCTCTCGATTGGCGACACGAGCATTCTCTACAAGTTTCATAAACTTCGTACGGCTGGAAGGGGAGTTAGACACAAATTGTCATCTACAACGCAGTTTCCGCTCAGCGACCAAGTCCCGTCGTAGGTGTATGTAAGTTCATCGAGAAATGTGATCCGACCGTACGATCTTCTTCAAACTTGCAGGAGTGCTCTCGATTGGCAACAAGAGCATTCTCTGCAAGTTTCATAAACTTCGTACGGCTGGAAGGGGAGTTAGACACAAATTGTCATCTACAACGCAGTACTGGATAGTTCCCGCTCAGCGACCAAGTCCCTTCGTAGCTGCATGTAAGTTCATCGAGAAATGTGAACCGACCGTACGATCTTCTTCAAACTTGCAGGAGTGCTGTCGATTGACGACACGAGCATGCTGTAGAAGTTACATAAACTTCGTACGGCTGGCAGCGGAATTTGAAAATAATTGTCATCATCCGAATTTCCGCTCAGCGACCAAGTCCCTTCGTAGCTGCATGTAAGTTCATCGAGAAATGTGATCCGACCGTACGATCTTCTTCAAACTTGCAGGAGTGCTCTCGATTGGCAACAAGAGCATTCTCTGCAAGTTTCATAAACTTCGTACGGCTGGAAGGGGAGTTAGACACAAATTGTCATCTACAACGCAGTACTGGATAGTTCCCGCTCAGCGACCAAGTCCCTTCGTAGCTGCATGTAAGTTCATCGAGAAATGTGAACCGACCGTACGATCTTCTTCAAACTTGCAGGAGTGCTGTCGATTGACGACACGAGCATGCTGTAGAAGTTACATAAACTTCGTACGGCTGGCAGCGGAATTTGAAAATAATTGTCATCATCCGAATTTCCGCTCAGCGACCAAGTCCCTTCGTAGCTGCATGTAAGTTCATCGAGAAATCTGAACCGACCGTACGATCATCTTCAAACTTGCAGGAGTGCTCTCGATTGGCGACACGAGCATTCTGTACAAGTTTCATAAACTTCGTACGGCTGGAAGGGGTGTTAGACACAAATTGTCATCTACAACGCAGTACTGGATAGTTCCCGTTCAGCGCCTAAGTCCTGTCGTAGTTGTATGTAAGTTCATCGAGAAATGTGAACCGACCGTACGATCTTCTTCAAACTTGCAGGAGTGCTCTCGATTGACGACACGAGCATGCTGTACAAGTTTCATAAACTTCGTACGGCTGGAAGCGGAGTTTGAAAAAAATTGTCATCATCCAAATTTCCGCTCAGCGACCAAGTCCCTTCGTAGCTGCATGTAAGTTCATCGAGAAATCTGAACCGACCGTACGATCATCCTCAAACTTGCAGGAGTGCTCTCGATTGGCGACACGAGCATTCTGTACAAGTTTCATAAACTTCGTACGGCTGGAAGGGGAGTTAGACACAAATTGTCATCTACAACTCAGTTTCCGCTCAGCGACCAAGTCCCGTCGTAGCTGTATGTAAGTTCATCGAGAAATGTGAACCGACCGTACGATCTTCTTCAAACTTGCAAGAGTGCTCTCGTATGGCGACACGAGCATTCAGTACAAGTTTCATAACCTTCGTACGGCTGGAAGGGAGTTAGACACAAATTGTCATCTACAACGCAGTACTGGATAGTTCCCGTTCAGCGACTAAGTCCCGTCGTAGCTGCATGTAAGTTCATCGAGAAATGTGAACCGACCGTACGATCTTCTTCAAACCTGCAGGAGTGCTGTCGATTGACGACACGAGCATGCTGTAGAAGTTTCATAAACTTCGTACGGCTGGCAGCGGAGTTTGAAAATAATTGTCATCATCCGAATTTCCGCTCAGCGACCAAGTCCCTTCGTAGCTGCATGTAAGTTCATCGAGAAATCTGAACCGACCGTACGATCATCTTCAAACTTGCAGGAGTGCTCTCGATTGGCGACACGAGCATTCTGTACAAGTTTCATAAACTTCGTACGGCTGGAAGGGGTGTTAGACACAAATTGTCATCTACAACGCAGTACTGGATAGTTCCCGTTCAGCGCCTAAGTCCTGTCGTAGTTGTATGTAAGTTCATCCAGAAATGTGAACCGACCGTACGATCTTCTTCAAACTTGCAGGAGTGCTCTCGATTGACGACACGAGCATGCTGTACAAGTTTCATAAACTTCGTACGGCTGGAAGCGGAGTTTGAAAAAAATTGTCATCATCCAAATTTCCGCTCAGCGACCAAGTCCCTTCGTAGCTGCATGTAAGTTCATCGAGAAATCTGAACCGACCGTACGATCATCCTCAAACTTGCAGGAGTGCTCTCGATTGGCGACACGAGCATTCTGTACAAGTTTCATAAACTTCGTACGGCTGGAAGGGGAGTTAGACACAAATTGTCATCTACAACTCAGTTTCCGCTCAGCGACCAAGTCCCGTCGTAGCTGTATGTAAGTTCATCGAGAAATGTGAACCGACCGTACGATCTTCTTCAAACTTGCAAGAGTGCTCTCGTATGGCGACACGAGCATTCAGTACAAGTTTCATAACCTTCGTACGGCTGGAAGGGAGTTAGACACAAATTGTCATCTACAACGCAGTACTGGATAGTTCCCGTTCAGGGACTAAGTCCCGTCGTAGCTGCATGTAAGTTCATCGAGAAATGTGAACCGACCGTACGATCTTCTTCAAACCTGCAGGAGTGCTGTCGATTGGCGACACGAGCATTCTCTACAAGTTTCATAAACTTCGTAAGGCTGGAAGCGGAGTTTGAAAAAAATTGTCATCATCCGAATTGCCGCTCTGCGACCAAGTCCCGCCGTAGGTGTATGTAAGTTCATCGAGAAATGTTAACCGACCGTACGATCGTCAGCGACTAAGTCCCGTCGTAGCTGCATGTAAGTTCATCGAGAAATGTGAACCGACCGTACGATTTTCTTCAAACTTGCAGGAGTGCTGTCGATTGACGACACGAGCATGCTGTAGAAGTTTCATAAACTTCGTACGGCTGGAAGCGGAGTTAGATACAAATTGTCATCTACAACGCAGTACTGGATAGTTCCCGTTTAGCGACAAAGTCCCGTCGTAGCTGTATGTAAGTTCATCGAGAAATGTGAACCGACCGTACGATCTTCTTCAAACTTGCAAGAGTGCTCTCGAATGGCAACACGAGCATTCTGCAGAAGTTTCATAAACTTCGTACGGCTGGAAGGGGAGTTAGACACAAATTGTCATCTACAACCCAGTTTCCGCTCAGCGACCAAGTCCCGTCGTAGGTGTATGTAAGTTCATCGAGAAATGTGAACCGACCGTACGATCTTCTTCAAACTTGCAGGAGTGCTCTCGATTGGCGACACGAGCATTCTCTACAAGTTTCATAAACTTCGTACGGCTGGAAGGGGAGTTAGATACAAATTGTCATCTACAACGCAGTACTGGATAGTTCCCGTTTAGCGACAAAGTCCCGTCGTAGCTGTATGTAAGTTCATCGAGAATTGTGAACCGACCGTACGATCTTCTTCAAACTTGCAAGAGTGCTCTCGAATGGCGACACGAGCATTCTGTACAAGTTTCATAAACTTCGTACGGCTGGAAGGGGAGTTAGACACAAATTGTCATCTACAACGCAGTACTGGATAGTTCCCTTTCAGCGACTAAGTCCCGTCGTAGCTGCATGTAAGTTCATCGAGAAATGTGAACCGACCGTACGATCTTCTTCAAACTTGCAGGAGTGCTGTCGATTGACGACACGAGCATGCTGTAGAAGTTTCATAAACTTCGTACGGCTGGCAGCGGAGTTTGAAAATAATTGTCATCATTCGAATTTCCGCTCAGCGACCAAGTCCCTTCGTAGCTGTATGTAAGTTCATTGAGAAATGTGAACCAACCGTACGATCTTCTTCAAACTTGCAAGAGTGCTCTCGAATGGCAACACGAGCATTTTGCACAAGTTTCATAAACTTCGTACGGCTGAAAGGGGAGTTAGACACAAATTGTCATCTACAACGCAGTTTCCCCTCAGCGACCAAGTCCCGTCGTTGCTGTACGTAAGTTCATCGAGAAATGTGAACCGACCGTACGATCTTCTTCAAACTTGCAGGAGTGCTCTCGATTGGCGACACGAGCATTCTCTACAAGTTTCATAAACTTCGTAAGGCTGGAAGCGGAGTGTGAAAAAAATTGTCATCATCCGAATTGCCGCTCTGCGACCAAGTCCCGTCGTAGGTGTATGTAAGTTCATCGAGAAATGTGAACCGACCGTACGATCGTCAGCGACTAAGTCCCGTCGTAGCTGCATGTAAGTTCATCGAGAAATGTGAACCGACCGTACGATCTTCTTCAAACTTGCAGGAGTGCTGTCGATTGACGACACGAGCATGCTGTAGAAGTTTCATAAACTTCGTACGGCTGGAAGCGGAGTTAGATACAAATTGTCATCTACAACGCAGTACTGGATAGTTCCCGTTTAGCGACAAAGTCCCGTCGTAGCTGTATGTAAGTTCATCGAGAAATGTGAACCGACCGTACGATCTTTTTCAAACTTGCAAGAGTGCTCTCGAATGGCAACACGAGCATTCTGCACAAGTTTCATAAACTTCGTACGGCTGGAAGGGGAGTTAGACACAAATTGTCATCTACAACGCAGTTTCCCCTCAGCGGCCAAGTCCCGGCGTTGCTGTACGTAAGTTCATCGAGAAATGTGAACCGACCGTACGATCTTCTTCAAACTTGCAGGAGTGCTCTCGATTGGCGACACGAGCATTCTCTACAAGTTTCATAAACTTCGTAAGGCTGGAAGCGGAGTTTGAAAAAAATTGTCATCATCCGAATTGCCGCTCTGCGACCAAGTCCCGTCGTAGGTTTATGTAAGTTCATCGAGAAATGTGAACCGACCGTACGATCGTCAGCGACTAAGTCCCGTCGTAGCTGCATGTAACTTCATCGAGAAATGTGAACCGACCGTACGATCTTCTTCAAACTTGCAGGAGTGCTGTCGATTGACGACACGAGCATGCTGTAGAAGTTTCATAAACTTCGTACGGCTGGAAGGGGAGTTAGATACAAATTGTCATCTACAACGCAGTACTGGATAGTTCCCGTTTAGCGACAAAGTCCCGTCGTAGCTGTATGTAAGTTCATCGAGAATTGTGAACCGACTGTACGATCTTCTTCAAACTTGCAAGAGTGCTCTCGAATGGCGACACGAGCATTCTGTACAAGTTTCATAAACTTCGTACGACTGGAAGGGGAGTTAGACACAAATTGTCATCTACAACGCAGTACTGGATAGTTCCCTTTCAGCGACTAAGTCCCGTCGTAGCTGTATGTAAGTTCATCGAGAAATGTGAACCAACCGTACGATCTTCTTCAAACTTGCAAGAGTGCTCTCGAATGGCAACACGAGCATTTTGCACAAGTTTCATAAACTTCGTACGGCTGGAAGGGGAGTTAGACACAAATTGTCATCTACAACGCAGTTTCCCCTCAGCGACCAAGTCCCGTCGTTGCTGTACGTAAGTTCATCGAGAAATGTGAACCGACCGTACGATCTTCTTCAAACTTGCAGGAGTGCTCTCGATTGGCGACACGAGCATTCTCTACAAGTTTCATAAACTTCGTAAGGCTGGAAGCGGAGTTTGAAAAAAATTGTCATCATCCGAATTGCCGCTCTGCGACCAAGTCCCGTCGTAGGTGTATGTAAGTTCATCGAGAAATGTGAACCGACCGTACGATCGTCAGCGACTAAGTCCCGTCGTAGCTGCATGTAAGTTCATCGAGAAATGTGAACCGACCGTACGATCTTCTTCAAACTTGCAGGAGTGCTGTCGATTGACGACACGAGCATGCTGTAGAAGTTTCATAAACTTCGTACGGCTGGCAGCGGAGTTTGAAAATAATTGTCATCATTCGAATTTCCGCTCAGCGACCAAGTCCCTTCGTAGCTGTATGTAGGTTCATCGAGAAATGTGAACCAACCGTACGATCTTCTTCAAACTTGCAAGAGTGCTCTCGAATGGCAACACGAGCATTTTGCACAAGTTTCATAAACTTCGTACGGCTGGAAGGGAAGTTAGACACAAATTGTCATCTACAACGCAGTTTCCCCTCAGCGACCAAGTCCCGTCGTTGCTGTACGTAAGTTCATCGAGAAATGTGAACCGACCGTACGATCTTCTTCAAACTTGCAGGAGTGCTGTCGATTGACGACACGAGCATGCTGTAGAAGTTTCATAAACTTCGTACGGCTGGAAGCGGAGTTAGATACAAATTGTCATCTACAACGCAGTACTGGATAGTTCCCGTTTAGCGACAAAGTCCCGTCGTAGCTGTATGTAAGTTCATCGAGAAATGTGAACCGACCGTACGATCTTCTTCAAACTTGCAAGAGTGCTCTCGAATGGCAACACGAGCATTCTGCACATGTTTCATAAACTTCGTACGGCTGGAAGGGGAGTTAGACACAAATTGTCATCTACAACGCAGTTTCCCCTCAGCGACCAAGTCCCGGCGTTGCTGTACGTAAGTTCATCGAGAAATGTGAACCGACCGTACGATCTTCTTCAAACTTGCAGGAGTGCTCTCGATTGGCGACACGAGCATTCTCTACAAGTTTCATAAACTTCGTACGGCTGGAAGCGGAGTTTGAAAATAATTGTCATCATCCGAATTTCCGCTCAGCGACCAAGTCCCTTCGTAGCTGCATGTAAGTTCATCCAGAAATCTGAACCGACCGTACAATCATCTTCAAACTTGCAGGAGTGCTCTCGATTGGCGACACGAGAATTCTGTACAAGTTTCATAAACTTCGTACTGCTGGAAGGGGTGTTAGACACAAATTGTCATCTACAACGCAGTCTCCGCTCAGCGACCAAGTCCCGTCGTAGGTGTATGTAAGTTCATCGAGAAATGTGAACCGACCGTACGATCGTCAGCGACTAAATCCCGTCGTAGCTGCATGTAAGTTCATCGAGAAATGTGAACCGACCGTACGATCTTCTTCAAACTTGCAGGAGTGCTGTCGATTGACGACACGAGCATGCTGTAGAAGTTTCATAAACTTCGTACGGCTGGAAGCGGAGTTTGAAAATAATTGTCATCATCCGAATTTCCGCTCAGCGACCAAGTCCCTTCGTAGCTGCATGTAAGTTCATCGAGAAATCTGAACCGACCGTACGATCTTCTTCAAACTTGCAGGAGTGCTGTCGATTGACGACACGAGCATGCTGTAGAAGTTTCATAAACTTCGTATGGCTGGCAGCGGAGTTTGAAAATAATTGTCATCATCCGAATTTCCGCTCAGCGACCAAGTCCCTTCGTAGCTGCATGTAAGTTCATCGAGAAATCTGAACCGACCGTACGATCTTCTTCAAACTTGCAGGAGTGCTCTCGATTGGCGACACGAGCATTCTCTACAAGTTTCATAAACTTCGTACGGCTGGAAGGGGAGTTAGACACAAATTGTCATCTACAACGCAGTTTCCCCTCAGCGACCAAGTCCCGTCGTTGCTGTACGTAAGTTCATCGAGAAATGTGAACCGACCGTACGATCTTCTTCAAACTTGCAGGAGTGCTCTCTATTGGCGACACGAGCATTCTCTACAAGTTTCATAAACTTCGTACGGCTGGAAGCGGAGTTTGAAAATAATTGTCATCATCCGAATTTCCGCTCAGCGACCAAGTCCCTTCGTAGCTGCATGTAAGTTCATCGAGAAATCTGAACCGACCGTACGATCTTCTTCAAACTTGCAGGAGTGCTCTCGATTGGCGACACGAGCAATCTGTACAAGTTTCATAAACTTCATACGGCTGGAAGGGGAGTTAGACACAAATTGTCATCTACAACTCAGTTTCCGCTCAGCGACCAAGTCCCGTCGTAGCTGTATGTAAGTTCATCGAGAAATGCGAACCGACCGTACGATCTTCTTCAAACTTGCAGGAGTGCTCTCGATTGACGACACGAGCATGCTGTACAAGTTTCATAAACTTCGTACGGCTGGAAGCGGAGTTAGATACAAATTGTCATCTACAACGCAGTACTGGATAGTTCCCGTTTAGCGACAAAGTCCCGTCGTAGCTGTATGTAAGTTCATCGAGAAATGTGAACCGACCGTACGATCTTCTTCAAACTTGCAGGAGTGCTGTCGATTGACGACACGAGCATGCTGTAGAAGTTTCATAAACTTCGTACGGCTGGAAGCGGAGTTTGAAAATAATTGTCATCATCCGAATTTCCGCTCAGCGACCAAGTCGCTTCGTAGCTGCATGTAAGTTCATCGAGAAATCTGAACCGACCGTACGATCTTCTTCAAACTTGCAGGAGTGATCTCGATTGGCGACACGAGCATTCTCTACAAGTTTCATTAACTTCGTACGGCTGGAAGGGGAGTTAGACACAAATTGTCATCTACAACGCAGTTTCCCCTCAGCGACCAAGTCCCGTCGTTGCTGTACGTAAGTTCATCGAGAAATGTGAACCGACCGTACGATCTTCTTCAAACTTGCAGGAGTGCTCTCGATTGGCGACACGAGCATTCTCTACAAGTTTCATAAACTTCGGATTCGCACGAATTCGTTGAGAAATGGCCGGGATACGCCGTGTTACACTTCCGGACGATGAAATCTTGCTAGTTCTCACGTTTTGCAAGCGACACGCACGATGCACCGCGTTTCGTTTATTCGTTCAAGAACTCTCGTATCTCGGACTTCCGCGAGTGTTTCGCGTCGAAAACGTGGTCCCCGTGCGTTTTAGACGCTAAAAACGCGTATGACACATGATTCACACGAATCCGTTGCGAAATGGCCGAGATATGCCCTGTTACACTTCCGGACGATGAAATCTTGCTAGTTCTCAAGTTTTGCAAGCGAAACGCACGATGCACCGCGTTTCGTTCAATTCGTTCAAGAACTCTCGTATCTCGGACATCCGCCAGTGTTTCGCGTCGAAAACGTGGTCCCCGTCTGTTTTAGACGCTAAAAACGCGTATGACACTTGATTCGCACGAATCCGTTGAGAAATGGCCGAGATACGTCGTGTTACACTTCCGGACGATGAAATCTTGCTAGTTCTCACGTTTTGCGAGCGAAACGCACGATGCACCGCGTTTCGTTCAATTCGTTCAAGAACTCTCGGTTCTCGGACATCCGCGAGTGTTTCGCGTCGAAAATGTGGTCCCCGACTGTTTTAGACGCTAAAAACGCGTATGACACTTGATTCGCACGAATCCGTTGAGAAATGACCGAGATACGCCGTGTTACACTTCCGGACGATGAATTCGTTCAATTCGTTCAACAACTCTCGTATCTCGGACATCCGCGAGTATTTGGCGTCGAAAACGTGTTCCCCGACTGTTTTTGAACTTAAAAACGCGTATAACACTTGATTCGCACGAATCCGTTGAGAAATGGCCGAGATACGCCGTGTTACACTTCCGGACGATGAATTCGTTCAATTCGTTCAAGAACTCTCGTATCTGGGACATCCGCGAGTGTTTCGCGTCGAAAACGTGGTCCCCGACTCTTTTAGACGCTTAAAACTCGTATAATTCTTGATTCGCACGAATCCGATGAGAAATGGCCGAGATACACCGTGTTACACTTCCGGACGATGAATTCGTTCAATTCGTTCACGAACTCTCGTATCTCGGACATCCGCGAGTGTTTCGCGTCGAAAACGTGGTCCCCGTCTGTTTTAGACGCTAAAAACGCGTATGACACTTGATTCGCACGAATCCGTTGAGAAATGGCCGAGATACGCCGTGTTACACTTCCGGACGATGAAATCTTGCTAGTTCTCACGTTTTGCAAGCGACACGCACGATGCACCGCGTTTCGTTCAATTCGTTCAAGAACTCTCGTATCTCGGACATCCGCGAGTGTTTCGCGGCCAAAACGTGGTCCCCGTCTGTTTTAGACGCTGAAAACGCGTATGACACTTGATTCGCACGAATCCGTTGAGCAATGGCCGAGATACGCCGTGTTACACTTCCGGACGATGAATTCGTTCAATTCGTTCAAGAACTCTCGTATCCCGGACATCCGCGAGTGTTTGGCGTCGAAAACGTGGTCCCCGACTCTTTTAGACGCTTAAAACGCGTATAATTCTTGATTCGCACGAATCCGATGAGAAATGGCCGAGATACGCCGTGTTACACTTCCGGACGATGAAATCTTGCTAGTTCTCACGTTTTGCAAGCGACACGCACGATGCACCGCGTTTCGTTCAATTCGTTCAAGAACTCTCGTATCTCGGACATCCGCGAGTGTTTCGCGGCCAAAACGTGGTCCCCGTCTGTTTTAGACGCTAAAAACGCGTATGACACTTGATTCGCACGAATCCGTTGAGCAATGGCCGAGATACGCCGTGTTACACTTCCGGACGATGAATTCGTTCAATTCGTTCAAGAACTCTCGTATCCCGGACATCCGCGAGTGTTTGGCGTCGAAAACGTGGTCCCCGACTCTTTTAGACGCTTAAAACGCGTATAATTCTTGATTCGCACGAATCCGATGAGAAATGGCCGAGATACGCCGTGTTACACTTCCGGACGATGAATTCGTTCAATTCGTTCACGAACTCTCGTATCTCGGACATCCGCGAGTGTTTCGCGTCGAAAACGTGGCCCCCGTCTGTTTTAGACGCTAAAAACGCGTATGACACTTGATTCGCACGAATCCGTTGAGAAATGGCCGAGATACGCCGTGTTACACTTCCGGACGATGAATTCGTTCAATTCGTTCAAGAACTCTCGTATCTTGGACATCCGCGAGTGTTTGGCGTAGAAAACGTGGTCCCCGACTGTTTTAGACGCTAAAAACGCGAATGACACTTGATTCGTACGAATCCGTTGAGAAATGGCCGAGATACGCCGTGTTACAATTCCGGACGATGAATTCGTTCAATTCGTTCAAGAACTCTCGTATCTCGGACATCCGCGAGTGTTTCGCGTCGAAAACGTGGTCCCCGTCTGTTTTAGACGCTAAAAACGCGTATGACACTTGATTCGCACGAATCCGTTGACAAATGGCCGAGATACGCCGTGTTGCACTTCCGGATGATGAATTCGTTCAATTCGTACAAGAACTCTCGTATCTCGGACATCCGCGAATGTTCCGCGTCGAAAACGTGGTCCCCGTCTGTTTTAGACACTAAAAACGCGTATGACACTTGATTCGCACGAATCCGTTGAGAAATGGCCGGGATACGCCGTGTTACACAACCGGACGATGACATCTTGCAAGTTCTCACGTTTTGCAAGCGAAACGCACGATGCACCGCGTTTCGTTCAATTCGTTCAAGAACTCTTGTATCTCGGACATCCGCGAGTGTTTGGCGTAGAAAACGTGGTCCCCGACTGTTTTAGACGCTAAAAACGCGTATGACACTTGATTCGCACGAATCCGTTGAGAAATGGCCGAGATACGCCGTGTTACACTTCCGGACGATGAATTCGTTCAATTCGTTCAAGAACTCTCGTATCTCGGACATCCGCGAGTGTTTCGTGTCGAAAACGTGGTCCCCGTCTGTTTTAGACACTAACAACGCGTATGACACTTGATTCGCACGAATCCGTTGAGAAATGGCCGAGATACGCCGTGTTACACTTCCGGACGATGAATTCGTTCAATTCGTACAAGAACTCTCGTATCTCGGACATCCGCGAGTGTTTCGCGTCGAAAACGTGGTCCCCGTCTGGTTTAGACGCTAAAAACGCGTATGACACTTGATTCGCACGAATCCGTTGAGAAATGGCCGAGATACGCCGTGTTACACTTCCGGACGATGAAATCTTGCTAGTTCTCACGTTTTGCAAGCGACACGCACGATGCACCGCGTTTCGTTCAATTCGTTCAAGAACTCTCGTATCTCGGACATCCGCGAGTGTTTCGCGTCGAAAACGTGGTCCCCCACTGTTTCCGACGCTAAAAACGCGTATGACACTTGATGCTCACGAAGCCGTTGAGAAATGGCCGAGATACGTCGTGTTACACTTCCGGCCGATGAATTCTTGCTAGTTCTCACGTTTTGCAAGCGAAACGCACGATGCACCGCGTTTCGTTCAATTCGTTCAAGAACTCTCGTATCTCGGACATCCGCGAGTGTTTCGCGTCGAAAACGTGGTCCCCGTTTGTTTTAGACGCTAAAAACGCGTATGACACTTGATTCGCACGAATCCGATGAGAAATGACCGAGATACGCCGTGTTACACTTCCGGACAATGAAATCTTGCTAGTTCTCACGTTTTGCAAGCGAAACGCACCAATGCACCACGTTTCGTCAAATGGTACAAAAACTCTCGTATCTCGGACATCCACGAGTGTTTCGCGTCGAAAACGTGGTGCCCGTCTGTTTTAGACGCTAAAAACGCGTATGACACTTGATTCGCACGAATCCGTTGAGAAATGGCCGAGATACGCAGTGTTACACTTCCGGACGATGAAATCTTGCTAGTTCTCACGTTTTGCAAGCGAAACGCACGATGCAGAGCGTTTCGTTCAATTCGTTCAAGAACTCTCGTATCTCGGACATCCGCGAGTGTTTCGCGTCGAAAACGTGGTCTTCGTCTGTTGTAGACGCTAAAAACGCGTATGACACTTGATTCGCACGAATCCGTTGAGAAATGGCCGAGATACGCCGTGTTGCACTTCCGGATGATGAATTCGTTCAATTCGTACAAGAACTCTCGTATCTCGGACATCCGCGAGTGTTCCGCGTCGAAAACGTGGTCCCCGTCTGTTTTAGACACTAAAAACGCGTATGACACTTGATTCGCACGAATCCGTTGAGAAATGGCCGGGATACGCCGTGTTACACAACCGGACGATGACATCTTGCAAGTTCTCACGTTTTGCAAGCGAAACGCACGATGCACCGCGTTTCGTTCAATTCGTTCAAGAACTCTTGTATCTCGGACATCCGCGAGTGTTTCGCGTCGAAAACAGTGGTCCTCGTCTGTTGTAGACGCTAAAAACGCGTATGACACTTGATTCGCACGAATCCGTTGAGAAATGGCCGAGATACGCCGTGTTACACTTCCGCACGATGAATTCGTTCAATTCGTTCAAGAACTCTCGTATCCCGGACATCCGCGAGTGTTTGGCGTCGAAAACGTGGTCCCCGACTGTTTTAGACGCTAAAAATGCGTATGACACTTGATTCGCACGAATCCGTTGAGAAATGGCCGAGATACGCCGTGTTACACTTCCGGACGATGAATTCGTTCAATTCGTTCAAGAACTCTCGTATCTCGGACATCCGCGAGTGTTTCCCGTCGAAAACGTGGTCCCCCTCTGTTTCAGACGCTAAAAACGCGTATGACACTTGATGCGCACGAATCCGTTGAGAAATGGCCGAGATACGTCGTGTTACACTTCCGGCCGATGAAATCTTGCTAGTTCTCACGTTTTGCAAGCGAAACGCACGATGCACCGCGTTTCGTTCAATTCGTTCAGGAACTCTCGTATCTCGGACATCCGCGAGTGTTTCGCGGCCAAAACGTGGTCCCCCACTGTTTCCGACGCTAAAAACGCGTATGACACTTGATGCTCACGAAGCCGTTGAGAAATGGCCGAGATACGTCGTGTTACACTTCCGGCCGATGAATTCTTGCTAGTTCTCAC
>CAWWDK010000436.1:0-2500 GCA_963942575.1 Priocnemis perturbator
CGCATTTCTCGATGAACTTACATACAGCTACGACGGGACTTGGTCGCTGAGCGGAATATCGGATGATGACAATTTTTCTCAAACTCCGCTTCCAGCCGTACGAAGTTTATGAAACTTGTACAGAATGCTCGTGTCGTCAATCGAGAGCACTCCTGCAAGTTTGAAGAAGATCGTACGATCGGTTCGCATTTCTCGATGAACTTACATACAGCTACGACGGGACATAGTCGCTGAACGGGATCTATCCAGTACTGCGTTGTAGATGACAATTTGTGTCTAACTCCGCTTCCAGCCGTACGATGTTTATGAAACTTGTACAGACTGCTCGTGTCGTCAATCGAGAGCACTCCTGCAAGTTTGAAGAACATCGTACGGTCGGTTCGGATTTCTCGATGAACTTACATACAGCTACGACGGGACTTTGTCGCTGAGCGGAATATCGGATGATGACAATTTTTCTCAAACTCCGCTTCCAGCCGTACGAAGTTTATGAAACTTGTACAGAATGCTCGTGTCGTCAATCGAGAGCACTCCTGCAAGTTTGAAGAAGATCGTACGGTCGGTTCGCATTTCTCGATGAACTTACATACAGCTACGACGGGACATAGTCGCTGAACGGGATCTATCCAGTACTGCGTTGTAGATGACAATTTGTGTCTAACTCCGCTTCCAGCCGTACGATGTTTATGAAACTTGTACAGACTGCTCGTGTCGTCAATCGAGAGCACTCCTGCCAGTTTGAAGAACATCGTACGGTCGGTTCGCATTTCTCGATGAACTTACATACAGCTACGACGGGACTTGGTCGCTGAGCGGAATATCGGATGATGACAATTTTTCTCAAACTCCGCTTCCAGCCGTACGAAGTTTATGAAACTTGTACAGAATGCTCGTGTCGTCAATCGAGAGCACTCCTGCAAGTTTGAAGAAGATCGTACGATCGGTTCGCATTTCTCGATGAACTTACATACAGCTACGACGGGACATAGTCGCTGAACGGGATCTATCCAGTACTGCGTTGTAGATGACAATTTGTGTCTAACTCCGCTTCCAGCCGTACGATGTTTATGAAACTTGTACAGACTGCTCGTGTCGTCAATCGAGAGCACTCCTGCAAGTTTGAAGAAGATCGTACGGTCGGTTCGCATTTCTCGATGAACTTACATACAGCTACGACGGGACTTGGTCGCTGAGCGGAATATCGGATGATGACAATTTTTCTCAAACTCCGCTTCCAGCCGTACGAAGTTTATGAAACTTGTACAGAATGCTCGTGTCGTCAATCGAGAGCACTCCTGCAAGTTTGAAGAAGATCGTACGATCGGTTCGCATTTCTCGATGAACTTACATACAGCTACGACGGGACATAGTCGCTGAACGGGATCTATCCAGTACTGCGTTGTAGATGACAATTTGTGTCTAACTCCGCTTCCAGCCGTACGATGTTTATGAAACTTGTACAGACTGCTCGTGTCGTCAATCGAGAGCACTCCTGCAAGTTTGAAGAAGATCGTACGGTCGGTTCAGATTTCTGTTCATAAACGTCTATTTCACCCATTGACGAGATATTCCAAATGTTTGTTTCTGTATTTTTCAATTTTTTATAACATGCATGACTACCCTCGGTACGATGAGTTGTTCACCCTGTGAAAGTGGAAATTTTTTGATAATTGTGTTTGAGTCCAACACTCAATCGCCCACCCGTCCGCTGGGGTCGTTGCGTCGGGCGCCGCCGCTTACTTAGCTCGGCGGAGTCCACGCGCGCCGACCGCCCGGACGCTCCCCCGGTATCCTTAAGAGATGGGACGGTCCGGTAGGACCGTCGTACGAAACTATGTTTTCGTTACATCGTAGCTATGAGTCTGTGTCTTTGAACCGATGATTCTAATGTAGCATGCGCGGCACTGCCGTTGGCGGTACTTTGTACCCTTACGCATAAACTCAGACTGTGATGGTCATTGCCGCTTTTCGCGGTAGGGGTGCCATATACCTATATTAAATTCGAATACTACTGTAATTGGTTACAGTTTTGACAACTTTTTGAGAGTACTTGTATAAAATGAGAAAATAGTCATTTTACAGAAGGTGAGGAGAATGAAATTGTTGCAGAACGGTGAGCGCAGAAGGGTTTGGTGTTTGTGCCAGCCTGGAGTCGCCGTCTGCGGTGATTGAGAGAAAAGTTAGTCGATCGGTGAGCCGACGACGAAAATATTAAAATCTAGTGTCCGAAGGGCACGTAAAAGAGCTTCACGAAGCTCCCTGGTTGATCCTGCCAGTAGTCATATGCTTGTCTCAAAGATTAAGCCATGCATGTCTCAGTGCATGCCGAAATAAGGTGAAACCGCGAATGGCTCATTAAATCAGTTATGGTTCCTTGGATCATACAAAAATTTACTTGGATAACTGTGGTAATTCTAGAGCTAATACATGCAAACTAGAGTTCCTCTCAGAGATGGGAGGAACGCTTTTATTAGATCAAAACCAATCGGTGGCGGGTGGT
>CAWWDK010000436.1:12500-27500 GCA_963942575.1 Priocnemis perturbator
AACTCCGGTTCCAGCCGTACGATGTTTATGAAACTTGTACAGACTGCTCGTGTCGTCAATCGAGAGCACTCCTGCAAGTTTGAAGAACATCGTACGGTCGGTTCGCATTTCTCGATGAACTTACATACAGCTACGACGGGACTGGTCGCTGAGCGGAATATCGGATGATGACAATTTTTCTCAAACTCCGCTTCCAGCCGTACGAAGTTTATGAAACTTGTACAGAATGCTCGTGTCGTCAATCGAGAGCACATCCTGCAAGTTTGAAGAAGATCGTACGGTCGGTTTCGCATTTCTCGATGAACTTACATACAGCTACGACGGGACATAGTCGCTGAACGGGATCTATCCAGTACTGCGTTGTAGATGACAATTTGTGTCTAACTCCGCTTCCAGCCGTACGATGTTTATGAAACTTGTACAGACTGCTCGTGTCGTCAATCGAGAGCACTCCTGCAAGTTTGAAGAAGATCGTACGGTCGGTTCGCATTTCTCGATGAACTTACATACAGCTACGACGGGACTTGGTCGCTGAGCGGAATATCGGATGATGACAATTTTTCTCAAACTCCGCTTCCAGCCGTACGAAGTTTATGAAACTTGTACAGAATGCTCGTGTCGTCAATCGAGAGCACTCCTGCAAGTTTGAAGAAGATCGTACGGTCGGTTCGCATTTCTCGATGAACTTACATACAGCTACGACGGGACATAGTCGCTGAACGGGATCTATCCAGTACTGCGTTGTAGATGACAATTTGTGTCTAACTCCGCTTCCAGCCGTACGATGTTTATGAAACTTGTACAGACTGCTCGTGTCGTCAATCGAGAGCACTCCTGCCAGTTTGAAGAACATCGTACGGTCGGTTCGCATTTCTCGATGAACTTACATACAGCTACGACGGGACTTGGTCGCCTGAGCGGAATATCGGATGATGACAATTTTTCTCAAACTCCGCTTCCAGCCGTACGAAGTTTATGAAACTTGTACAGAATGCTCGTGTCGTCAATCGAGAGCACTCCTGCAAGTTTGAAGAAGATCGTACGGTCGGTTCGCATTTCTCGATGAACTTACATACAGCTACGACGGGACATAGTCGCTGAACGGGATCTATCCAGTACTGCGTTGTAGATGACAATTTGTGTCTAACTCCGCTTCCAGCCGTACGATGTTTATGAAACTTGTACAGACTGCTCGTGTCGTCAATCGAGAGCACTCCTGCAAGTTTGAAGAACATCGTACGGTCGGTTCGCATTTCTCGATGAACTTACATACAGCTACGACGGGACTTTGTCGCTGAGCGGAATATCGGATGATGACAATTTTTCTCAAACTCCGCTTCCAGCCGTACGAAGTTTTATGAAACTTGTACAGAATGCTCGTGTCGTCAATCGAGAGCACTCCTGCAAGTTTGAAGAAGATCGTACGGTCGGTTCGCATTTCTCGATGAACTTACATACAGCTACGACGGGACATAGTCGCTGAACGGGATCTATCCAGTACTGCGTTGTAGATGACAATTTGTGTCTAACTCCGGTTCCAGCCGTACGATGTTTATGAAACGTGTACAGACTGCTCGTGTCGTCTAATCGAGAGCACTCCTGCAAGTTTGAAGAACATCGTACGGTCGGTTCGCATTTCTCGATGAACTTACATACAGCTACGACGGACTTTGTCGCTGAGCGGAATATCGGATGATGACAATTTTTCTCAAACTCCGCTTCCAGCCGTACGAAGTTTATGAAACTTGTACAGAATGCTCGTGTCGTCAATCGAGAGCACTCCTGCAAGTTTGAAGAAGATCGTACGGTCGGTTCGCATTTCTCGATGAACTTACATACAGCTACGACGGGACTTGGTCGCTGAGCGGAATATCGGATGATGACAATTTTTTCTCAAACTCCGCTTCCAGCCGTACGAAGTTTATGAAACTTGTACAGAATGCTCGTGTCGTCAATCGAGAGCACTCCTGCAAGTTTGAAGAAGATCGTACGGTCGGTTCGCATTTCTCGATGAACTTACATACAGCTACGACGGGACTTGGTCGCTGAGCGGAATATCGGATGATGACAATTTTTTCTCAAACTCCGCTTCCAGCCGTACGAAGTTTATGAAACTTGTACAGAATGCTCGTGTCGTCAATCGAGAGCACTCCTGCAAGTTTGAAGAAGATCGTACGATCGGTTCGCATTTCTCGATGAACTTACATACAGCTACGACGGGACATAGTCGCTGAACGGGATCTATCCAGTACTGCGTTGTAGATGACAATTTGTGTCTAACTCCGCTTCCAGCCGTACGATGTTTATGAAACTTGTACAGACTGCTCGTGTCGTCAATCGAGAGCACTCCTGCAAGTTTGAAGAACATCGTACGGTCGGTTCGGATTTCTCGATGAACTTACATACAGCTACGACGGGACTTGGTCGCTGAGCGGAATATCGGATGATGACAATTTTTCTCAAACTCCGCTTCCAGCCGTACGAAGTTTATGAAACTTGTACAGAATGCTCGTGGTCGTCAATCGAGAGCACTCCTGCAAGTTTGAAGAAGATCGTACGGTCGGTTCGCATTTCTCGATGAACTTACATACAGCTACGACGGGGACATAGTCGCTGAACGGGATCTATCCAGTACTGCGTTGTAGATGACAATTTGTGTCTAACTCGCTTCCAGCCGTACGATGTTTATGAAACTTGTACAGACTGCTCGTGTCGTCAATCGAGAGCACTCCTGCAAGTTTGAAGAACATCGTACGGTCGGTTCGCATTTCTCGATGAACTTACATACAGCTACGACGGGACTTTGTCGCTGAGCGGAATATCGGATGATGACAATTTTTCCTCAAACTCCGCTTCCAGCCGTACGAAGTTTTATGAAACTTGTACAGAATGCTCGTGTCGTCAATCGAGAGCACTCCTGCAAGTTTGAAGAAGATCGTACGGTCGGTTCGCATTTCTCGATGAACTTACATACAGCTACGACGGGACATAGTCGCTGAACGGGATCTATCCAGTACTGCGTTGTAGATGACAATTTGTGTCTAACTCCGGTTCCAGCCGTACGATGTTTATGAAACTTGTACAGACTGCTCGTGTCGTCAATCGAGAGCACTCCTGCAAGTTTGAAGAACATCGTACGGTCGGTTCGCATTTCTCGATGAACTTACATACAGCTACGACGGGACTTGGTCGCTGAGCGGAATATCGGATGATGACAATTTTTCTCAAACTCCGCTTCCAGCCGTACGAAGTTTATGAAACTTGTACAGAATGCTCGTGTCGTCAATCGAGAGCACTCCTGCAAGTTTGAAGAAGATCGTACGGTCGGTTCGCATTTCTCGATGAACTTACATACAGCTACGACGGGACATAGTCGCTGAACGGGATCTATCCAGTACTGCGTTGTAGATGACAATTTGTGTCTAACTCCGCTTCCAGCCGTACGATGTTTATGAAACTTGTACAGACTGCTCGTGTCGTCAATCGAGAGCACTCCTGCAAGTTTGAAGAAGATCGTACGGTCGGTTCGCATTTCTCGATGAACTTACATACAGCTACGACGGGACTTGGTCGCTGAGCGGAATATCGGATGATGACAATTTTTCTCAAACTCCGCTTCCAGCCGTACGAAGTTTATGAAACTTGTACAGAATGCTCGTGTCGTCAATCGAGAGCACTCCTGCAAGTTTGAAGAAGATCGTACGGTCGGTTCGCATTTCTCGATGAACTTACATACAGCTACGACGGGACATAGTCGCTGAACGGGATCTATCCAGTACTGCGTTGTAGATGACAATTTGTGTCTAACTCCGCTTCCAGCCGTACGATGTTTATGAAACTTGTACAGACTGCTCGTGTCGTCAATCGAGAGCACTCCTGCCAGTTTGAAGAACATCGTACGGTCGGTTCGCATTTCTCGATGAACTTACATACAGCTACGACGGGACTTGGTCGCTGAGCGGAATATCGGATGATGACAATTTTTCTCAAACTCCGCTTCCAGCCGTACGAAGTTTATGAAACTTGTACAGAATGCTCGTGTCGTCAATCGAGAGCACTCCTGCAAGTTTGAAGAAGATCGTACGGTCGGTTCGCATTTCTCGATGAACTTACATACAGCTACGACGGGACATAGTCGCTGAACGGGATCTATCCAGTACTGCGTTGTAGATGACAATTTGTGTCTAACTCCGCTTCCAGCCGTACGATGTTTATGAAACTTGTACAGACCTGCTCGTGTCGTCAATCGAGAGCACTCCTGCAAGTTTGAAGAACATCGTACGGTCGGTTCGCATTTCTCGATGAACTTACATACAGCTACGACGGGACTTTGTCGCTGAGCGGAATATCGGATGATGACAATTTTTCTCAAACTCCGCTTCCAGCCGTACGAAGTTTATGAAACTTGTACAGAATTGCTCGTGTCGTCAATCGAGAGCACTCTGCAAGTTTGAAGAAGATCGTACGGTCGGTTCGCATTTCTCGATGAACTTACATACAGCTACGACGGGACATAGTCGCTGAACGGGATCTATCCAGTACTGCGTTGTAGATGACAATTTGTGTCTAACTCCGGTTCCAGCCGTACGATGTTTATGAAACTTGTACAGACTGCTCGTGTCGTCAATCGAGAGCACTCCTGCAAGTTTGAAGAACATCGTACGGTCGGTTCGCATTTCTCGATGAACTTACATACAGCTACGACGGGACTTTGTCGCTGAGCGGAATATCGGATGATGACAATTTTTCTCAAACTCCGCTTCCAGCCGTACGAAGTTTATGAAACTTGTACAGAATGCTCGTGTCGTCAATCGAGAGCACTCCTGCAAGTTTGAAGAAGATCGTACGGTCGGTTCGCATTTCTCGATGAACTTACATACAGCTACGACGGGACTTGGTCGCTGAGCGGAATATCGGATGATGACAATTTTTTCTCAAACTCCGCTTCCAGCCGTACGAAGTTTATGAAACTTGTACAGAATGCTCGTGTCGTCAATCGAGAGCACTCCTGCAAGTTTGAAGAAGATCGTACGGTCGGTTCGCATTTCTCGATGAACTTACATACAGCTACGACGGGACTTGGTCGCTGAGCGGAATATCGGATGATGACAATTTTTTCTCAAACTCCGCTTCCAGCCGTACGAAGTTTATGAAACTTGTACAGAATGCTCGTGTCGTCAATCGAGAGCACTCCTGCAAGTTGAAGAAGATCGTACGATCGGTTCGCATTTCTCGATGAACTTACATACAGCTACGACGGGACATAGTCGCTGAACGGGATCTATCCAGTACTGCGTTGTAGATGACAATTTGTGTCTAACTCCGCTTCCAGCCGTACGATGTTTATGAAACTTGTACAGACTGCTCGTGTCGTCAATCGAGAGCACTCCTGCAAGTTTGAAGAACATCGTACGGTCGGTTCGCATTTCTCGATGAACTTACATACAGCTACGACGGGACTTTTGTCGCTGAGCGGAATATCGGATGATGACAATTTTTCTCAAAACTCCGCTTCCAGCCGTACGAAGTTTATGAAACTTGTACAGAATGCTCGTGTCGTCAATCGAGAGCACTCCTGCAAGTTTGAAGAAGATCGTACGGTCGGTTCGCATTTCTCGATGAACTTACATACAGCTACGACGGGACTTGGTCGCTGAGCGGAATATCGGATGATGACAATTTTTCTCAAACTCCGCTTCAGCCGTACGAAGTTTATGAAACTTGTACAGATTGCTCGTGTCGTCAATCGAGAGCACTCCTGCAAGTTTGAAGAAGATCGTACGGTCGGTTCGCATTTCTCGATGAACTTACATACAGCTACGACGGGACATAGTCGCTGAACGGGATCTATCCAGTACTGCGTTGTAGATGACAATTTGTGTCTAACTCCGCTTCCAGCCGTACGATGTTTATGAAACTTGTACAGACTGCTCGTGTCGTCAATCGAGAGCACTCCTGCAAGTTTGAAGAAGATCGTACGGTCGGTTCGCATTTCTCGATGAACTTACATACAGCTACGACGGACTTGGTCGCTGAGCGGAATATCGGATGATGACAATTTTTCTCAAACTCCGCTTCAGCCGTACGAAGTTTATGAAACTTGTACAGAATGCTCGTGTCGTCAATCGAGAGCACTCCTGCAAGTTTGAAGAAGATCGTACGGTCGGTTCGCATTTCTCGATGAACTTACATACAGCTACGACGGGACATAGTCGCTGAACGGGATCTATCCAGTACTGCGTTGTAGATGACAATTTGTGTCTAACTCCGCTTCCAGCCGTACGATGTTTATGAAACTTGTACAGACTGCTCGTGTCGTCAATCGAGAGCACTCCTGCAAGTTTGAAGAAGATCGTACGGTCGGTTCGCATTTCTCGATGAACTTACATACAGCTACGACGGGACTTGGTCGCTGAGCGGAATATCGGATGATGACAATTTTTCTCAAACTCCGCTTCCAGCCGTACGAAGTTTATGAAACTTGTACAGAATGCTCGTGTCGTCAATCGAGAGCACTCCTGCAAGTTTGAAGAAGATCGTACGGTCGGTTCGCATTTCTCGATGAACTTACATACAGCTACGACGGGACATAGTCGCTGAAACGGGATCTATCCAGTACTGCGTTGTAGATGACAATTTGTGTCTAACTCCGCTTCCAGCCGTACGATGTTTATGAAACTTGTACAGACTGCTCGTGTCGTCAATCGAGAGCACTCCTGCCAGTTTGAAGAACATCGTACGGTCGGTTCGCATTTCTCGATGAACTTACATACAGCTACGACGGACTTGGTCGCTGAGCGGAATATCGGATGATGACAATTTTTCTCAAACTCCGCTTCCAGCCGTACGAAGTTTATGAAACTTGTACAGAATGCTCGTGTCGTCAATCGAGAGCACTCCTGCAAGTTTGAAGAAGATCGTACGGTCGGTTCGCATTTCTCGATGAACTTACATACAGCTACGACGGGACTTGGTCGCTGAACGGGATCTATCCAGTACTGCGTTGTAGATGACAATTTGTGTCTAACTCCGCTTCCAGCCGTACGATGTTTATGAAACTTGTACAGACTGCTCGTGTCGTCAATCGAGAGCACTCCTGCAAGTTTGAAGAAGATCGTACGGTCGGTTCGCATTTCTCGATGAACTTACATACAGCTACGACGGGACTTTGTCGCTGAGCGGAATATCGGATGATGACAATTTTTTCTCAAACTCCGCTTCCAGCCGTACGAAGTTTATGAAACTTGTACAGAATGCTCGTGTCGTCAATCGAGAGCACTCCTGCAAGTTTGAAGAGATCGTACGGTCGGTTCGCATTTCTCGATGAACTTACATACAGCTACGACGGGACTTGGTCGCTGAGCGGAATATCGGATGATGACAATTTTTCTCAAACTCCGCTTCCAGCCGTACGAAGTTTATGAAACTTGTACAGAATGCTCGTGTCGTCAATCGAGAGCACTCCTGCAAGTTTGAAGAAGATCGTACGGTCGGTTCGCATTTCTCGATGAACTTACATACAGCTACGACGGGACATAGTCGCTGAACGGGATCTATCCAGTACTGCGTTGTAGATGACAATTTGTGTCTAACTCCGCTTCCAGCCGTACGATGTTTATGAAACTTGTACAGACTGCTCGTGTCGTCAATCGAGAGCACTCCTGCAAGTTTGAAGAAGATCGTACGGTCGGTTCGCATTTCTCGATGAACTTACATACAGCTACGACGGGACTTGGTCGCTGAGCGGAATATCGGATGATGACAATTTTTCTCAAACTCCGCTTCCAGCCGTACGAAGTTTATGAAACTTGTACAGAATGCTCGTGTCGTCAATCGAGAGCACTCCTGCAAGTTTGAAGAAGATCGTACGGTCGGTTCGCATTTCTCGATGAACTTACATACAGCTACGACGGGACATAGTCGCTGAACGGGATCTATCCAGTACTGCGTTGTAGATGACAATTTGTGTCTAACTCCGCTTCCAGCCGTACGATGTTTATGAAACTTGTACAGACTGCTCGTGTCGTCAATCGAGAGCACTCCTGCAAGTTTGAAGAAGATCGTACGGTCGGTTTCGCATTTCTCGATGAACTTACATACAGCTACGACGGGACTTGGTCGCTGAGCGGAATATCGGATGATGACAATTTTTCTCAAACTCCGCTTCCAGCCGTACGAAGTTTATGAAACTTGTACAGAATGCTCGTGTCGTCAATCGAGAGCACTCCTGCAAGTTTGAAGAAGATCGTACGGTCGGTTCGCATTTCTCGATGAACTTACATACAGCTACGACGGGACATAGTCGCTGAACGGGATCTATCCAGTACTGCGTTGTAGATGACAATTTGTGTCTAACTCCGCTTCCAGCCGTACGATGTTTATGAAACTTGTACAGACTGCTCGTGTCGTCAATCGAGAGCACTCCTGCCAGTTTGAAGAACATCGTACGGTCGGTTCGCATTTCTCGATGAACTTACATACAGCTACGACGGGACTTGTCGCTGAGCGGAATATCGGATGATGACAATTTTTCTCAAACTCCGCTTCCAGCCGTACGAAGTTTATGAAACTTGTACAGAATGCTCGTGTCGTCAATCGAGAGCACTCCTGCAAGTTTGAAGAAGATCGTACGGTCGGTTCGCATTTCTCGATGAACTTACATACAGCTACGACGGGACATAGTCGCTGAACGGGATCTATCCAGTACTGCGTTGTAGATGACAATTTGTGTCTAACTCCGCTTCCAGCCGTACGATGTTTATGAAACTTGTACAACCTGCTCGTGTCGTCAATCGAGAGCACTCCTGCAAGTTTGAAGAACATCGTACGGTCGGTTCGCATTTCTCGATGAACTTACATACAGCTACGACGGGACTTTGTCGCTGAGCGGAATATCGGATGATGACAATTTTTCTCAAACTCCGCTTCCAGCCGTACGAAGTTTATGAAACTTGTACAGAATGCTCGTGTCGTCAATCGAGAGCACTCCTGCAAGTTTGAAGAAGATCGTACGGTCGGTTCGCATTTCTCGATGAACTTACATACAGCTACGACAGGACATAGTCGCTGAACGGGATCTATCCAGTACTGCGTTGTAGATGACAATTTGTGTCTAACTCCGGTTCCAGCCGTACGATGTTTATGAAACTTGTACAGACTGCTCGTGTCGTCAATCGAGAGCACTCCTGCAAGTTTGAAGAACATCGTACGGTCGGTTCGCATTTCTCGATGAACTTACATACAGCTACGACGGGACTTTGTCGCTGAGCGGAATATCGGATGATGACAATTTTTCTCAAACTCCGCTTCCAGCCGTACGAAGTTTATGAAACTTGTACAGAATGCTCGTGTCGTCAATCGAGAGCACTCCTGCAAGTTTGAAGAAGATCGTACGGTCGGTTCGCATTTCTCGATGAACTTACATACAGCTACGACGGGACTTGGTCGCTGAGCGGAATATCGGATGATGACAATTTTTCTCAAACTCCGCTTCCAGCCGTACGAAGTTTATGAAACTTGTACAGAATGCTCGTGTCGTCCAATCGAGAGCACTCCTGCAAGTTTGAAGAAGATCGTACGGTCGGTTCGCATTTCTCGATGAACTTACATACAGCTACGACGGGACTTGGGTCGCTGAGCGGAATATCGGATGATGACAATTTTCTCAAACTCCGCTTCCAGCCGTACGAAGTTTATGAAACTTGTACAGAATGCTCGTGTCGTCAATCGAGAGCACTCCTGCAAGTTTGAAGAAGATCGTACGATCGGTTCGCATTTCTCGATGAACTTACATACAGCTACGACGGGACATAGTCGCTGAACGGGAGATCTATCCAGTACTGCGTTGTAGATGACAATTTGTGTCTAACTCCGCTTCCAGCCGTACGATGTTTATGAAACTTGTACAGACTGCTCGTGTCGTCAATCGAGAGCACTCCTGCAAGTTTGAAGAACATCGTACGGTCGGTTCGGCATTTCTCGATGAACTTACATACAGCTACGACGGGACTTGTCGCTGAGGCGGAATATCGGATGATGACAATTTTTCTCAAACTCCGCTTCCAGCCGTACGAAGTTTTATGAAACTTGTACAGAATGCTCGTGTCGTCAATCGAGAGCACTCCTGCAAGTTTGAAGAAGATCGTACGGTCGGTTCGCATTTCTCGATGAACTTACATACAGCTACGACGGGACATAGTCGCTGAACGGGATCTATCCAGTACTGCGTTGTAGATGACAATTTGTGTCTAACTCCGCTTCCAGCCGTACGATGTTTATGAAACTTGTACAGACTGCTCGTGTCGTCAATCGAGAGCACTCCTGCAAGTTTGAAGAACATCGTACGGTCGGTTCGCATTTCTCGATGAACTTACATACAGATACGACGGGACTTGGTCGCTGAGCGGAATATCGGATGATGACAATTTTTCTCAAACTCCGCTTCCAGCCGTACGAAGTTTACTGAAACTTGTACAGAATGCTCGTGTCGTATCAATTCGAGAGCCTTACTCCCTGCAAGTTTGAAGAAGATCGTACGGTCGGGTTCGCATTTCTCGATGAACTTACATACAGCTACGACGGACATAGTCGCTGAACGGGATCTATCCAGTACTGCGTTGTAGATGACAAATTTGTGTCTAACTCCGGTTCCAGCCGTACGATGTTTATGAAACTTGTACAGACTGCTCGTGTCGTCAATCGAGAGCACTCTGCAAGTTTGAAGAACATCGTACGGTCGGTTCGCATTTCTCGATGAACTTACATACAGCTCACGACGGGACTTGGTCGCTGAGCGGAATATCGGATGATGACAATTTTTCTCAAACTCCGCTTCCAGCCGAACTTGTACAGAATGCTCGTGTCGTCAATCGAGAGCACTCCTGCAAGTTTGAAGAAGATCGTACGGTCGGTTCGCATTTCTCGATGAACTTACATACAGCTACGACGGGACATAGTCGCTGAACGGGATCTATCCAGTACTGCGTTGTAGATGACAATTTGTGTCTAACTCCGCTTCCAGCCGTACGATGTTTATGAAACTTGTACAGACTGCTCGTGTCGTCAATCGAGAGCACTCCTGCAAGTTTGAAGAAGATCGTACGGTCGGTTCGCATTTCTCGATGAACTTACATACAGCTACGACGGGACTTGGTCGCTGAGCGGAATATCGGATGATGACAATTTTTCTCAAACTCCGCTTCCAGCCGTACGAAGTTTATGAAACTTGTACAGAATGCTCGTGTCGTCAATCGAGAGCACTCCTGCAAGTTTGAAGAAGATCGTACGGTCGGTTCGCATTTCTCGATGAACTTACATACAGCTACGACGGGACATAGTCGCTGAACGGGATCTATCCAGTACTGCGTTGTAGATGACAATTTGTGTCTAACTCCGCTTCCAGCCGTACGATGTTTATGAAACTTGTACAGACTGCTCGTGTCGTCAATCGAGAGCACTCCTGCCAGTTTGAAGAACATCGTACGGTCGGTTCGCATTTCTCGATGAACTTACATACAGCTACGACGGGACTTGGTCGCTGAGCGGAATATCGGATGATGACAATTTTTCTCAAACTCCGCTTCCAGCCGTACGAAGTTTATGAAACTTGTACAGAATGCTCGTGTCGTCAATCGAGAGCACTCCTGCAAGTTTGAAGAAGATCGTACGGTCGGTTCGCATTTCTCGATGAACTTACATACAGCTACGACGGGACATAGTCGCTGAACGGGATCTATCCAGTACTGCGTTGTAGATGACAATTTGTGTCTAACTCCGCTTCCAGCCGTACGATGTTTATGAAACTTGTACAGACTGCTCGTGTCGTCAATCGAGAGCACTCCTGCAAGTTTGAAGAAGATCGTACGGTCGGTTCGCATTTCTCGATGAACTTACATACAGCTACGACGGGACTTGGTCGCTGAGCGGAATATCGGATGATGACAATTTTTCTCAAACTCCGCTTCCAGCCGTACGAAGTTTATGAAACTTGTACAGAATGCTCGTGTCGTCAATCGAGAGCACTCCTGCAAGTTTGAAGAAGATCGTACGGTCGGTTCGCATTTCTCGATGAACTTACATACAGCTACGACGGGACATAGTCGCTGAACGGGATCTATCCAGTACTGCGTTGTAGATGACAATTTGTGTCTAACTCCGGTTCCAGCCGTACGATGTTTATGAAACTTGTACAGACTGCTCGTGTCGTCAATCGAGAGCACTCCTGCAAGTTTGAAGAACATCGTACGGTCGGTTCGCATTTCTCGATGAACTTACATACAGCTACGACGGGACTTTGTCGCTGAGCGGAATATCGGATGATGACAATTTTTCTCAAACTCCGCTTCCAGCCGTACGAAGTTTATGAAACTTGTACAGAATGCTCGTGTCGTCAATCGAGAGCACTCCTGCAAGTTTGAAGAAGATCGTACGGTCGGTTCGCATTTCTCGATGAACTTACATACAGCTACGACGGGACTTGGTCGCTGAGCGGAATATCGGATGATGACAATTTTTCTCAAACTCCGCTTCCAGCCGTACGAAGTTTATGAAACTTGTACAGAATGCTCGTGTCGTCAATCGAGAGCACTCCTGCAAGTTTGAAGAAGATCGTACGGTCGGTTCGCATTTCTCGATGAACTTACATACAGCTACGACGGGACTTGGTCGCTGAGCGGAATATCGGATGATGACAATTTTTCTCAAACTCCGCTTCCAGCCGTACGAAGTTTATGAAACTTGTACAGAATGCTCGTGTCGTCAATCGAGAGCACTCCTGCAAGTTTGAAGAAGATCGTACGGTCGGTTCGCATTTCTCGATGAACTTACATACAGCTACGACGGGACATAGTCGCTGAACGGGATCTATCCAGTACTGCGTTGTAGATGACAATTTGTGTCTAACTCCGCTTCCAGCCGTACGATGTTTATGAAACTTGTACAGACTGCTCGTGTCGTCAATCGAGAGCACTCCTGCAAGTTTGAAGAACATCGTACGGTCGGTTCGCATTTCTCGATGAACTTACATACAGCTACGACGGGACTTGGTCGCTGAGCGGAATATCGGATGATGACAATTTTTCTCAAACTCCGCTTCCAGCCGTACGAAGTTTATGAAACTTGTACAGAATGCTCGTGTCGTCAATCGAGAGCACTCCTGCAAGTTTGAAGAAGATCGTACGGTCGGTTCGCATTTCTCGATGAACTTACATACAGCTACGACGGGACATAGTCGCTGAACGGGATCTATCCAGTACTGCGTTGTAGATGACAATTTGTGTCTAACTCCGCTTCCAGCCGTACGATGTTTATGAAACTTGTACAGACTGCTCGTGTCGTCAATCGAGAGCACTCCTGCAAGTTTGAAGAAGATCGTACGGTCGGTTCGCATTTCTCGATGAACTTACATACAGCTACGACGGGACTTGGTCGCTGAGCGGAATATCGGATGATGACAATTTTTCTCAAACTCCGCTTCCAGCCGTACGAAGTTTATGAAACTTGTACAGAATGCTCGTGTCGTCAATCGAGAGCACTCCTGCAAGTTTGAAGAAGATCGTACGGTCGGTTCGCATTTCTCGATGAACTTACATACAGCTACGACGGGACATAGTCGCTGAACGGGATCTATCCAGTACTGCGTTGTAGATGACAATTTGTGTCTAACTCCGCTTCCAGCCGTACGATGTTTATGAAACTTGTACAGACTGCTCGTGTCGTCAATCGAGAGCACTCCTGCCAGTTTGAAGAACATCGTACGGTCGGTTCGCATTTCTCGATGAACTTACATACAGCTACGACGGGACTTGGTCGCTGAGCGGAATATCGGATGATGACAATTTTTCTCAAACTCCGCTTCCAGCCGTACGAAGTTTATGAAACTTGTACAGAATGCTCGTGTCGTCAATCGAGAGCACTCCTGCAAGTTTGAAGAAGATCGTACGGTCGGTTCGCATTTCTCGATGAACTTACATACAGCTACGACGGGACTTGGTCGCTGAACGGGATCTATCCAGTACTGCGTTGTAGATGACAATTTGTGTCTAACTCCGCTTCCAGCCGTACGATGTTTATGAAACTTGTACAGACTGCTCGTGTCGTCAATCGAGAGCACTCCTGCAAGTTTGAAGAAGATCGTACGGTCGGTTCGCATTTCTCGATGAACTTACATACAGCTACGACGGGACTTTGTCGCTGAGCGGAATATCGGATGATGACAATTTTTCTCAAACTCCGCTTCCAGCCGTACGAAGTTTATGAAACTTGTACAGAATGCTCGTGTCGTCAATCGAGAGCACTCCTGCAAGTTTGAAGAAGATCGTACGGTCGGTTCGCATTTCTCGATGAACTTACATACAGCTACGACGGGACTTGGTCGCTGAGCGGAATATCGGATGATGACAATTTTTCTCAAACTCCGCTTCCAGCCGTACGAAGTTTATGAAACTTGTACAGAATGCTCGTGTCGTCAATCGAGAGCACTCCTGCAAGTTTGAAGAAGATCGTACGGTCGGTTCGCATTTCTCGATGAACTTACATACAGCTACGACGGGACATAGTCGCTGAACGGGATCTATCCAGTACTGCGTTGTAGATGACAATTTGTGTCTAACTCCGCTTCCAGCCGTACGATGTTTATGAAACTTGTACAGACTGCTCGTGTCGTCAATCGAGAGCACTCCTGCAAGTTTGAAGAAGATCGTACGGTCGGTTCGCATTTCTCGATGAACTTACATACAGCTACGACGGGACTTGGTCGCTGAGCGGAATATCGGATGATGACAATTTTTCTCAAACTCCGCTTCCAGCCGTACGAAGTTTATGAAACTTGTACAGAATGCTCGTGTCGTCAATCGAGAGCACTCCTGCAAGTTTGAAGAAGATCGTACGGTCGGTTCGCATTTCTCGATGAACTTACATACAGCTACGACGGGACATAGTCGCTGAACGGGATCTATCCAGTACTGCGTTGTAGATGACAATTTGTGTCTAACTCCGCTTCCA
>CAWWDK010000436.1:40000-53931 GCA_963942575.1 Priocnemis perturbator
ACGGGACTTGGTCGCTGAGCGGAATATCGGATGATGACAATTTTTCTCAAACTCCGCTTCCAGCCGTACGAAGTTTATGAAACTTGTACAGAATGCTCGTGTCGTCAATCGAGAGCACTCCTGCAAGTTTGAAGAAGATCGTACGGTCGGTTCGCATTTCTCGATGAACTTACATACAGCTACGACGGGACATAGTCGCTGAACGGGATCTATCCAGTACTGCGTTGTAGATGACAATTTGTGTCTAACTCCGCTTCCAGCCGTACGATGTTTATGAAACTTGTACAGACTGCTCGTGTCGTCAATCGAGAGCACTCCTGCAAGTTTGAAGAACATCGTACGGTCGGTTCGCATTTCTCGATGAACTTACATACAGCTACGACGGGACATAGTCGCTGAACGGGATCTATCCAGTACTGCGTTGTAGATGACAATTTGTGTCTAACTCCGCTTCCAGCCGTACGATGTTTATGAAACTTGTACAGACTGCTCGTGTCGTCAATCGAGAGCACTCCTGCCAGTTTGAAGAACATCGTACGGTCGGTTCGCATTTCTCGATGAACTTACATACAGCTACGACGGGACTTGGTCGCTGAGCGGAATATCGGATGATGACAATTTTTCTCAAACTCCGCTTCCAGCCGTACGAAGTTTATGAAACTTGTACAGAATGCTCGTGTCGTCAATCGAGAGCACTCCTGCAAGTTTGAAGAAGATCGTACGGTCGGTTCGCATTTCTCGATGAACTTACATACAGCTACGACGGGACATAGTCGCTGAACGGGATCTATCCAGTACTGCGTTGTAGATGACAATTTGTGTCTAACTCCGCTTCCAGCCGTACGATGTTTATGAAACTTGTACAGACTGCTCGTGTCGTCAATCGAGAGCACTCCTGCAAGTTTGAAGAACATCGTACGGTCGGTTCGCATTTCTCGATGAACTTACATACAGCTACGACGGGACTTTGTCGCTGAGCGGAATATCGGATGATGACAATTTTTCTCAAACTCCGCTTCCAGCCGTACGAAGTTTATGAAACTTGTACAGAATGCTCGTGTCGTCAATCGAGAGCACTCCTGCAAGTTTGAAGAAGATCGTACGGTCGGTTCGCATTTCTCGATGAACTTACATACAGCTACGACGGGACATAGTCGCTGAACGGGATCTATCCAGTACTGCGTTGTAGATGACAATTTGTGTCTAACTCCGCTTCCAGCCGTACGATGTTTATGAAACTTGTACAGACTGCTCGTGTCGTCAATCGAGAGCACTCCTGCAAGTTTGAAGAACATCGTACGGTCGGTTCGCATTTCTCGATGAACTTACATACAGCTACGACGGGACTTTGTCGCTGAGCGGAATATCGGATGATGACAATTTTTCTCAAACTCCGCTTCCAGCCGTACGAAGTTTATGAAACTTGTACAGAATGCTCGTGTCGTCAATCGAGAGCACTCCTGCAAGTTTGAAGAAGATCGTACGGTCGGTTCGCATTTCTCGATGAACTTACATACAGCTACGACGGGACTTGGTCGCTGAGCGGAATATCGGATGATGACAATTTTTCTCAAACTCCGCTTCCAGCCGTACGAAGTTTATGAAACTTGTACAGAATGCTCGTGTCGTCAATCGAGAGCACTCCTGCAAGTTTGAAGAAGATCGTACGGTCGGTTCGCATTTCTCGATGAACTTACATACAGCTACGACGGGACATAGTCGCTGAACGGGATCTATCCAGTACTGCGTTGTAGATGACAATTTGTGTCTAACTCCGCTTCCAGCCGTACGATGTTTATGAAACTTGTACAGACTGCTCGTGTCGTCAATCGAGAGCACTCCTGCAAGTTTGAAGAAGATCGTACGGTCGGTTCGCATTTCTCGATGAACTTACATACAGCTACGACGGGACTTGGTCGCTGAGCGGAATATCGGATGATGACAATTTTTCTCAAACTCCGCTTCCAGCCGTACGAAGTTTATGAAACTTGTACAGAATGCTCGTGTCGTCAATCGAGAGCACTCCTGCAAGTTTGAAGAAGATCGTACGGTCGGTTCGCATTTCTCGATGAACTTACATACAGCTACGACGGGACATAGTCGCTGAACGGGATCTATCCAGTACTGCGTTGTAGATGACAATTTGTGTCTAACTCCGCTTCCAGCCGTACGATGTTTATGAAACTTGTACAGACTGCTCGTGTCGTCAATCGAGAGCACTCCTGCCAGTTTGAAGAACATCGTACGGTCGGTTCGCATTTCTCGATGAACTTACATACAGCTACGACGGGACTTGGTCGCTGAGCGGAATATCGGATGATGACAATTTTTCTCAAACTCCGCTTCCAGCCGTACGAAGTTTATGAAACTTGTACAGAATGCTCGTGTCGTCAATCGAGAGCACTCCTGCAAGTTTGAAGAAGATCGTACGGTCGGTTCGCATTTCTCGATGAACTTACATACAGCTACGACGGGACATAGTCGCTGAACGGGATCTATCCAGTACTGCGTTGTAGATGACAATTTGTGTCTAACTCCGCTTCCAGCCGTACGATGTTTATGAAACTTGTACAGACTGCTCGTGTCGTCAATCGAGAGCACTCCTGCAAGTTTGAAGAACATCGTACGGTCGGTTCGCATTTCTCGATGAACTTACATACAGCTACGACGGGACTTGGTCGCTGAGCGGAATATCGGATGATGACAATTTTTCTCAAACTCCGCTTCCAGCCGTACGAAGTTTATGAAACTTGTACAGAATGCTCGTGTCGTCAATCGAGAGCACTCCTGCAAGTTTGAAGAAGATCGTACGGTCGGTTCGCATTTCTCGATGAACTTACATACAGCTACGACGGGACATAGTCGCTGAACGGGATCTATCCAGTACTGCGTTGTAGATGACAATTTGTGTCTAACTCCGCTTCCAGCCGTACGATGTTTATGAAACTTGTACAGACTGCTCGTGTCGTCAATCGAGAGCACTCCTGCAAGTTTGAAGAAGATCGTACGGTCGGTTCGCATTTCTCGATGAACTTACATACAGCTACGACGGGACTTGGTCGCTGAGCGGAATATCGGATGATGACAATTTTTCTCAAACTCCGCTTCCAGCCGTACGAAGTTTATGAAACTTGTACAGAATGCTCGTGTCGTCAATCGAGAGCACTCCTGCAAGTTTGAAGAAGATCGTACGGTCGGTTCGCATTTCTCGATGAACTTACATACAGCTACGACGGGACATAGTCGCTGAACGGGATCTATCCAGTACTGCGTTGTAGATGACAATTTGTGTCTAACTCCGCTTCCAGCCGTACGATGTTTATGAAACTTGTACAGACTGCTCGTGTCGTCAATCGAGAGCACTCCTGCCAGTTTGAAGAACATCGTACGGTCGGTTCGCATTTCTCGATGAACTTACATACAGCTACGACGGGACTTGGTCGCTGAGCGGAATATCGGATGATGACAATTTTTCTCAAACTCCGCTTCCAGCCGTACGAAGTTTATGAAACTTGTACAGAATGCTCGTGTCGTCAATCGAGAGCACTCCTGCAAGTTTGAAGAAGATCGTACGGTCGGTTCGCATTTCTCGATGAACTTACATACAGCTACGACGGGACTTGGTCGCTGAACGGGATCTATCCAGTACTGCGTTGTAGATGACAATTTGTGTCTAACTCCGCTTCCAGCCGTACGATGTTTATGAAACTTGTACAGAATGCTCGTGTCGTCAATCGAGAGCACTCCTGCAAGTTTGAAGAAGATCGTACGGTCGGTTCGCATTTCTCGATGAACTTACATACAGCTACGACGGGACTTGGTCGCTGAACGGGATCTATCCAGTACTGCGTTGTAGATGACAATTTGTGTCTAACTCCGCTTCCAGCCGTACGATGTTTATGAAACTTGTACAGACTGCTCGTGTCGTCAATCGAGAGCACTCCTGCAAGTTTGAAGAAGATCGTACGGTCGGTTCGCATTTCTCGATGAACTTACATACAGCTACGACGGGACTTTGTCGCTGAGCGGAATATCGGATGATGACAATTTTTCTCAAACTCCGCTTCCAGCCGTACGAAGTTTATGAAACTTGTACAGAATGCTCGTGTCGTCAATCGAGAGCACTCCTGCAAGTTTGAAGAAGATCGTACGGTCGGTTCGCATTTCTCGATGAACTTACATACAGCTACGACGGGACTTGGTCGCTGAGCGGAATATCGGATGATGACAATTTTTCTCAAACTCCGCTTCCAGCCGTACGAAGTTTATGAAACTTGTACAGAATGCTCGTGTCGTCAATCGAGAGCACTCCTGCAAGTTTGAAGAAGATCGTACGGTCGGTTCGCATTTCTCGATGAACTTACATACAGCTACGACGGGACTTGGTCGCTGAACGGGATCTATCCAGTACTGCGTTGTAGATGACAATTTGTGTCTAACTCCGCTTCCAGCCGTACGATGTTTATGAAACTTGTACAGAATGCTCGTGTCGTCAATCGAGAGCACTCCTGCAAGTTTGAAGAAGATCGTACGGTCGGTTCGCATTTCTCGATGAACTTACATACAGCTACGACGGGACTTGGTCGCTGAACGGGATCTATCCAGTACTGCGTTGTAGATGACAATTTGTGTCTAACTCCGCTTCCAGCCGTACGATGTTTATGAAACTTGTACAGACTGCTCGTGTCGTCAATCGAGAGCACTCCTGCAAGTTTGAAGAAGATCGTACGGTCGGTTCGCATTTCTCGATGAACTTACATACAGCTACGACGGGACTTTGTCGCTGAGCGGAATATCGGATGATGACAATTTTTCTCAAACTCCGCTTCCAGCCGTACGAAGTTTATGAAACTTGTACAGAATGCTCGTGTCGTCAATCGAGAGCACTCCTGCAAGTTTGAAGAAGATCGTACGGTCGGTTCGCATTTCTCGATGAACTTACATACAGCTACGACGGGACTTGGTCGCTGAGCGGAATATCGGATGATGACAATTTTTCTCAAACTCCGCTTCCAGCCGTACGAAGTTTATGAAACTTGTACAGAATGCTCGTGTCGTCAATCGAGAGCACTCCTGCAAGTTTGAAGAAGATCGTACGGTCGGTTCGCATTTCTCGATGAACTTACATACAGCTACGACGGGACATAGTCGCTGAACGGGATCTATCCAGTACTGCGTTGTAGATGACAATTTGTGTCTAACTCCGCTTCCAGCCGTACGATGTTTATGAAACTTGTACAGACTGCTCGTGTCGTCAATCGAGAGCACTCCTGCAAGTTTGAAGAAGATCGTACGGTCGGTTCGCATTTCTCGATGAACTTACATACAGCTACGACGGGACATAGTCGCTGAACGGGATCTATCCAGTACTGCGTTGTAGATGACAATTTGTGTCTAACTCCGCTTCCAGCCGTACGATGTTTATGAAACTTGTACAGACTGCTCGTGTCGTCAATCGAGAGCACTCCTGCAAGTTTGAAGAACATCGTACGGTCGGTTCGCATTTCTCGATGAACTTACATACAGCTACGACGGGACTTGGTCGCTGAGCGGAATATCGGATGATGACAATTTTTCTCAAACTCCGCTTCCAGCCGTACGAAGTTTATGAAACTTGTACAGAATGCTCGTGTCGTCAATCGAGAGCACTCCTGCAAGTTTGAAGAAGATCGTACGGTCGGTTCGCATTTCTCGATGAACTTACATACAGCTACGACGGGACATAGTCGCTGAACGGGATCTATCCAGTACTGCGTTGTAGATGACAATTTGTGTCTAACTCCGCTTCCAGCCGTACGATGTTTATGAAACTTGTACAGACTGCTCGTGTCGTCAATCGAGAGCACTCCTGCCAGTTTGAAGAACATCGTACGGTCGGTTCGCATTTCTCGATGAACTTACATACAGCTACGACGGGACTTGGTCGCTGAGCGGAATATCGGATGATGACAATTTTTCTCAAACTCCGCTTCCAGCCGTACGAAGTTTATGAAACTTGTACAGAATGCTCGTGTCGTCAATCGAGAGCACTCCTGCAAGTTTGAAGAAGATCGTACGGTCGGTTCGCATTTCTCGATGAACTTACATACAGCTACGACGGGACTTGGTCGCTGAACGGGATCTATCCAGTACTGCGTTGTAGATGACAATTTGTGTCTAACTCCGCTTCCAGCCGTACGATGTTTATGAAACTTGTACAGACTGCTCGTGTCGTCAATCGAGAGCACTCCTGCAAGTTTGAAGAAGATCGTACGGTCGGTTCGCATTTCTCGATGAACTTACATACAGCTACGACGGGACTTTGTCGCTGAGCGGAATATCGGATGATGACAATTTTTCTCAAACTCCGCTTCCAGCCGTACGAAGTTTATGAAACTTGTACAGAATGCTCGTGTCGTCAATCGAGAGCACTCCTGCAAGTTTGAAGAAGATCGTACGGTCGGTTCGCATTTCTCGATGAACTTACATACAGCTACGACGGGACTTGGTCGCTGAGCGGAATATCGGATGATGACAATTTTTCTCAAACTCCGCTTCCAGCCGTACGAAGTTTATGAAACTTGTACAGAATGCTCGTGTCGTCAATCGAGAGCACTCCTGCAAGTTTGAAGAAGATCGTACGGTCGGTTCGCATTTCTCGATGAACTTACATACAGCTACGACGGGACATAGTCGCTGAACGGGATCTATCCAGTACTGCGTTGTAGATGACAATTTGTGTCTAACTCCGCTTCCAGCCGTACGATGTTTATGAAACTTGTACAGACTGCTCGTGTCGTCAATCGAGAGCACTCCTGCAAGTTTGAAGAACATCGTACGGTCGGTTCGCATTTCTCGATGAACTTACATACAGCTACGACGGGACTTGGTCGCTGAGCGGAATATCGGATGATGACAATTTTTCTCAAACTCCGCTTCCAGCCGTACGAAGTTTATGAAACTTGTACAGAATGCTCGTGTCGTCAATCGAGAGCACTCCTGCAAGTTTGAAGAAGATCGTACGGTCGGTTCGCATTTCTCGATGAACTTACATACAGCTACGACGGGACTTGGTCGCTGAACGGGATCTATCCAGTACTGCGTTGTAGATGACAATTTGTGTCTAACTCCGCTTCCAGCCGTACGATGTTTATGAAACTTGTACAGACTGCTCGTGTCGTCAATCGAGAGCACTCCTGCAAGTTTGAAGAAGATCGTACGGTCGGTTCGCATTTCTCGATGAACTTACATACAGCTACGACGGGACTTTGTCGCTGAGCGGAATATCGGATGATGACAATTTTTCTCAAACTCCGCTTCCAGCCGTACGAAGTTTATGAAACTTGTACAGAATGCTCGTGTCGTCAATCGAGAGCACTCCTGCAAGTTTGAAGAAGATCGTACGGTCGGTTCGCATTTCTCGATGAACTTACATACAGCTACGACGGGACTTGGTCGCTGAACGGGATCTATCCAGTACTGCGTTGTAGATGACAATTTGTGTCTAACTCCGCTTCCAGCCGTACGATGTTTATGAAACTTGTACAGACTGCTCGTGTCGTCAATCGAGAGCACTCCTGCAAGTTTGAAGAAGATCGTACGGTCGGTTCGCATTTCTCGATGAACTTACATACAGCTACGACGGGACTTTGTCGCTGAGCGGAATATCGGATGATGACAATTTTTCTCAAACTCCGCTTCCAGCCGTACGAAGTTTATGAAACTTGTACAGAATGCTCGTGTCGTCAATCGAGAGCACTCCTGCCAGTTTGAAGAACATCGTACGGTCGGTTCGCATTTCTCGATGAACTTACATACAGCTACGACGGGACTTGGTCGCTGAGCGGAATATCGGATGATGACAATTTTTCTCAAACTCCGCTTCCAGCCGTACGAAGTTTATGAAACTTGTACAGAATGCTCGTGTCGTCAATCGAGAGCACTCCTGCAAGTTTGAAGAAGATCGTACGGTCGGTTCGCATTTCTCGATGAACTTACATACAGCTACGACGGGACTTGGTCGCTGAACGGGATCTATCCAGTACTGCGTTGTAGATGACAATTTGTGTCTAACTCCGCTTCCAGCCGTACGATGTTTATGAAACTTGTACAGAATGCTCGTGTCGTCAATCGAGAGCACTCCTGCAAGTTTGAAGAAGATCGTACGGTCGGTTCGCATTTCTCGATGAACTTACATACAGCTACGACGGGACTTGGTCGCTGAACGGGATCTATCCAGTACTGCGTTGTAGATGACAATTTGTGTCTAACTCCGCTTCCAGCCGTACGATGTTTATGAAACTTGTACAGACTGCTCGTGTCGTCAATCGAGAGCACTCCTGCAAGTTTGAAGAAGATCGTACGGTCGGTTCGCATTTCTCGATGAACTTACATACAGCTACGACGGGACTTTGTCGCTGAGCGGAATATCGGATGATGACAATTTTTCTCAAACTCCGCTTCCAGCCGTACGAAGTTTATGAAACTTGTACAGAATGCTCGTGTCGTCAATCGAGAGCACTCCTGCAAGTTTGAAGAAGATCGTACGGTCGGTTCGCATTTCTCGATGAACTTACATACAGCTACGACGGGACTTGGTCGCTGAGCGGAATATCGGATGATGACAATTTTTCTCAAACTCCGCTTCCAGCCGTACGAAGTTTATGAAACTTGTACAGAATGCTCGTGTCGTCAATCGAGAGCACTCCTGCAAGTTTGAAGAAGATCGTACGGTCGGTTCGCATTTCTCGATGAACTTACATACAGCTACGACGGGACATAGTCGCTGAACGGGATCTATCCAGTACTGCGTTGTAGATGACAATTTGTGTCTAACTCCGCTTCCAGCCGTACGATGTTTATGAAACTTGTACAGACTGCTCGTGTCGTCAATCGAGAGCACTCCTGCAAGTTTGAAGAAGATCGTACGGTCGGTTCGCATTTCTCGATGAACTTACATACAGCTACGACGGGACTTGGTCGCTGAGCGGAATATCGGATGATGACAATTTTTCTCAAACTCCGCTTCCAGCCGTACGAAGTTTATGAAACTTGTACAGAATGCTCGTGTCGTCAATCGAGAGCACTCCTGCAAGTTTGAAGAAGATCGTACGGTCGGTTCGCATTTCTCGATGAACTTACATACAGCTACGACGGGACATAGTCGCTGAACGGGATCTATCCAGTACTGCGTTGTAGATGACAATTTGTGTCTAACTCCGCTTCCAGCCGTACGATGTTTATGAAACTTGTACAGACTGCTCGTGTCGTCAATCGAGAGCACTCCTGCAAGTTTGAAGAAGATCGTACGGTCGGTTCGCATTTCTCGATGAACTTACATACAGCTACGACGGGACTTGGTCGCTGAGCGGAATATCGGATGATGACAATTTTTCTCAAACTCCGCTTCCAGCCGTACGAAGTTTATGAAACTTGTACAGAATGCTCGTGTCGTCAATCGAGAGCACTCCTGCAAGTTTGAAGAAGATCGTACGGTCGGTTCGCATTTCTCGATGAACTTACATACAGCTACGACGGGACATAGTCGCTGAACGGGATCTATCCAGTACTGCGTTGTAGATGACAATTTGTGTCTAACTCCGCTTCCAGCCGTACGATGTTTATGAAACTTGTACAGACTGCTCGTGTCGTCAATCGAGAGCACTCCTGCCAGTTTGAAGAACATCGTACGGTCGGTTCGCATTTCTCGATGAACTTACATACAGCTACGACGGGACTTGGTCGCTGAGCGGAATATCGGATGATGACAATTTTTCTCAAACTCCGCTTCCAGCCGTACGAAGTTTATGAAACTTGTACAGAATGCTCGTGTCGTCAATCGAGAGCACTCCTGCAAGTTTGAAGAAGATCGTACGGTCGGTTCGCATTTCTCGATGAACTTACATACAGCTACGACGGGACTTGGTCGCTGAACGGGATCTATCCAGTACTGCGTTGTAGATGACAATTTGTGTCTAACTCCGCTTCCAGCCGTACGATGTTTATGAAACTTGTACAGACTGCTCGTGTCGTCAATCGAGAGCACTCCTGCAAGTTTGAAGAACATCGTACGGTCGGTTCGCATTTCTCGATGAACTTACATACAGCTACGACGGGACTTTGTCGCTGAGCGGAATATCGGATGATGACAATTTTTCTCAAACTCCGCTTCCAGCCGTACGAAGTTTATGAAACTTGTACAGAATGCTCGTGTCGTCAATCGAGAGCACTCCTGCAAGTTTGAAGAAGATCGTACGGTCGGTTCGCATTTCTCGATGAACTTACATACAGCTACGACGGGACATAGTCGCTGAACGGGATCTATCCAGTACTGCGTTGTAGATGACAATTTGTGTCTAACTCCGCTTCCAGCCGTACGATGTTTATGAAACTTGTACAGACTGCTCGTGTCGTCAATCGAGAGCACTCCTGCAAGTTTGAAGAACATCGTACGGTCGGTTCGCATTTCTCGATGAACTTACATACAGCTACGACGGGACTTTGTCGCTGAGCGGAATATCGGATGATGACAATTTTTCTCAAACTCCGCTTCCAGCCGTACGAAGTTTATGAAACTTGTACAGAATGCTCGTGTCGTCAATCGAGAGCACTCCTGCAAGTTTGAAGAAGATCGTACGGTCGGTTCGCATTTCTCGATGAACTTACATACAGCTACGACGGGACTTGGTCGCTGAGCGGAATATCGGATGATGACAATTTTTCTCAAACTCCGCTTCCAGCCGTACGAAGTTTATGAAACTTGTACAGAATGCTCGTGTCGTCAATCGAGAGCACTCCTGCAAGTTTGAAGAAGATCGTACGGTCGGTTCGCATTTCTCGATGAACTTACATACAGCTACGACGGGACATAGTCGCTGAACGGGATCTATCCAGTACTGCGTTGTAGATGACAATTTGTGCTCTAACTCCGCTTCCAGCCGTACGATGTTTATGAAACTTGTACAGACTGCTCGTGTCGTCAATCGAGAGCACTCCTGCAAGTTTGAAGAAGATCGTACGGTCGGTTCGCATTTCTCGATGAACTTACATACAGCTACGACGGGACTTGGTCGCTGAGCGGAATATCGGATGATGACAATTTTTCTCAAACTCCGCTTCCAGCCGTACGAAGTTTATGAAACTTGTACAGAATGCTCGTGTCGTCAATCGAGAGCACTCCTGCAAGTTTGAAGAAGATCGTACGGTCGGTTCGCATTTCTCGATGAACTTACATACAGCTACGACGGGACATAGTCGACTGAACGGGATCTATCCAGTACTGCGTTGTAGATGACAATTTGTGTCTAACTCCGCTTCCAGCCGTACGATGTTTATGAAACTTGTACAGACTGCTCGTGTCGTCAATCGAGAGCACTCCTGCCAGTTTGAAGAACATCGTACGGTCGGTTCGCATTTCTCGATGAACTTACATACAGCTACGACGGGACTTGGTCGCTGAGCGGAATATCGGATGATGACAATTTTTCTCAAACTCCGCTTCCAGCCGTACGAAGTTTATGAAACTTGTACAGAATGCTCGTGTCGTCATCGAGAGCACTCCTGCAAGTTTGAAGAAGATCGTACGGATCGGTTCGCATTTCTCGATGAACTTACATACAGCTACGACGGGACATAGGTCGCTGAGCGGACTATCGGATGATGACAATTTTTCTCAAACTCCGCTTCCAGCCGTACGAAGTTTATGAAACTTGTACAGAATGCTCGTGTCGTCAATCGAGAGCACTCCTGCAAGTTTGAAGAAGATCGTACGGTCGGTTCGCATTTCTCGATGAACTTACATACAGCTACGACGGGACATAGTCGCTGAACGGGATCTATCCAGTACTGCGTTGTAGATGACAATTTGTGTCTAACTCCGCTTCCAGCCGTACGATGTTTATGAAACTTGTACAGACTGCTCGTGTCGTCAATCGAGAGCACTCCTGCAAGTTTGAAGAAGATCGTACGGTCGGTTCGCATTTCTCGATGAACTTACATACAGCTACGACGGGACTTGGTCGCTGAGCGGAATATCGGATGATGACAATTTTTCTCAAACTCCGCTTCCAGCCGTACGAAGTTTATGAAACTTGTACAGAATGCTCGTGTCGTCAATCGAGAGCACTCCTGCAAGTTTGAAGAAGATCGTACGGTCGGTTCGCATTTCTCGATGAACTTACATACAGCTACGACGGGACTTTGTCGCTGAGCGGAATATCGGATGATGACAATTTTTCTCAAACTCCGCTTCCAGCCGTACGAAGTTTATGAAACTTGTACAGAATGCTCGTGTCGTCAATCGAGAGCACTCCTGCAAGTTTGAAGAAGATCGTACGGTCGGTTCGCATTTCTCGATGAACTTACATACAGCTACGACGGGACATAGTCGCTGAACGGGATCTATCCAGTACTGCGTTGTAGATGACAATTTGTGTCTAACTCCGCTTCCAGCCGTACGATGTTTATGAAACTTGTACAGACTGCTCGTGTCGTCAATCGAGAGCACTCCTGCAAGTTTGAAGAAGATCGTACGGTCGGTTCGCATTTCTCGATGAACTTACATACAGCTACGACGGGACTTGGTCGCTGAGCGGAATATCGGATGATGACAATTTTTCTCAAACTCCGCTTCCAGCCGTACGAAGTTTATGAAACTTGTACAGAATGCTCGTGTCGTCAATCGAGAGCACTCCTGCAAGTTTGAAGAAGATCGTACGATCGGTTCGCATTTCTCGATGAACTTACATACAGCTACGACGGGACATAGTCGCTGAACGGGATCTATCCAGTACTGCGTTGTAGATGACAATTTGTGTCTAACTCCGCTTCCAGCCGTACGATGTTTATGAAACTTGTACAGACTGCTCGTGTCGTCAATCGAGAGCACTCCTGCAAGTTTGAAGAAGATCGTACGGTCGGTTCGCATTTCTCGATGAACTTACATACAGCTACGACGGGACTTGGTCGCTGAGCGGAATATCGGATGATGACAATTTTTCTCAAACTCCGCTTCCAGCCGTACGAAGTTTATGAAACTTGTACAGAATGCTCGTGTCGTCAATCGAGAGCACTCCTGCAAGTTTGAAGAAGATCGTACGGTCGGTTCGCATTTCTCGATGAACTTACATACAGCTACGACGGGACTTGGTCGCTGAGCGGAATATCGGATGATGACAATTTTTCTCAAACTCCGCTTCCAGCCGTACGAAGTTTATGAAACTTGTACAGAATGCTCGTGTCGTCAATCGAGAGCACTCCTGCAAGTTTGAAGAAGATCGTACGGTCGGTTCGCATTTCTCGATGAACTTACATACAGCTACGACGGGACATAGTCGCTGAACGGGATCTATCCAGTACTGCGTTGTAGATGACAATTTGTGTCTAACTCCGCTTCCAGCCGTACGATGTTTATGAAACTTGTACAGACTGCTCGTGTCGTCAATCGAGAGCACTCCTGCAAGTTTGAAGAACATCGTACGGTCGGTTCGCATTTCTCGATGAACTTACATACAGCTACGACGGGACTTGGTCGCTGAGCGGAATATCGGATGATGACAATTTTTCTCAAACTCCGCTTCCAGCCGTACGAAGTTTATGAAACTTGTACAGAATGCTCGTGTCGTCAATCGAGAGCACTCCTGCAAGTTTGAAGAAGATCGTACGGTCGGTTCGCATTTCTCGATGAACTTACATACAGCTACGACGGGACATAGTCGCTGAACGGGATCTATCCAGTACTGCGTTGTAGATGACAATTTGTGTCTAACTCCGCTTCCAGCCGTACGATGTTTATGAAACTTGTACAGACTGCTCGTGTCGTCAATCGAGAGCACTCCTGCAAGTTTGAAGAACATCGTACGGTCGGTTCGCATTTCTCGATGAACTTACATACAGCTACGACGGGACTTGGTCGCTGAGCGGAATATCGGATGATGACAATTTTTCTCAAACTC